>OZ023327.1:25963066-26045566 GCA_964007535.1 Brachyptera risi
TATATATATATATATATATTATATATATATATATATATATATATATATATATATATATATATATATATATATATATATATATATATATATATATATATATATATATATATATATATATATATATATATATATATATATATATATATATATATAGTATATTATATATATATATATATATATATATATATATATATATATATATATATATATATATATATAGTATATATATATATATATATATATATATATATATATATATAATATATATATATATATATATATATATATATATATATATATATATATATATATATATATATATATATATATATATATATATATATATATATATATATATATATATATATATATATATATATATATATATATATATATATATATATATATATATATATATATATATATATATATATATATATATATATATATATATATATATATATATATATATATATATATATATATATATATATATATATATATCTATATATATATATACTATATATATATATATATATATATATATATATATATATATATATATATATATATCTATATATCTATATATATATATATATATATATATATATATATATATATATATATATATATATATAATATATATATATATATATATATATATATATATATATATATATATATATATATATATATATATATATATATATATATATATATATATATATATATATATATATATACATATATATATATATATATATATATATATATATAGATATAGATATAGATATAGATATAGATATAGATATAGATATAGATATAGATATAGATATAGATATATATATATATTATATATATATATATATATATATATATATATATATATGTATATATATATATATTAATGTATATATATATATATATATATATATATATATATATATATATATATATATATATATATATATATATATATTTATGTATATATATATATATATATATATATATATATATATATATACATATATATTTATTATATATATATATATATATATATATATATATATATATATATATATATATATATATATATATATATATATATATATAAATTTAATATGAAAATGGAACATTATTGGAAGCTTCACATTCAGGGTGATTTTTTTCTTCTCAAATTTGACTGAATCATTTTCCCATTTTGGCCTATAAGCAAGGCCCAATACCGTACTATTTGATTGTCATTGGCAAATTAATCACACATTTCAATTTAATTTTTTAAATCTATTGAGTGTGAGCCGGTTGTACCAAGTGATGATTACGATAAATTACGTGTATATCTTTTCATTGGCAGAGTTTCGTATGGCTTCTAATTCTTCGATTTTATCCAGCAAATGGTAATTATTGCCGATTGACATGATAATGGGTATGCATGGCTCCATATGAAGTTGAGCCAAGCCAATATACCATTGGCTTCAGCCTCTACCATCATATGAGGGAGGCTCGGATCTTGTCTCATTAGAGAAACACACGATTTCTAGGTAGGCGTAATACTATTCATACAATTATAATTAGGACTGCTGAAAGTGTTTTTTTAAACAGATGCTATGTCAGATTCAATATATTATTGTGGTGAATCCTTTCAAGAATACCTTGCATTGGTAGGCTCTTATTGCCGGGTTGTGTCCCAAGATTGGTGGTATTGCATCCTGGGTATTTTATTTGGTAACCGTTTGAAAAGTCAATCTGCTTAAATCCATAAGGTTAAATGCAGAACACCCAAGATAATAACTTTCATCCTGGTATGTCTTGATTTGAATATCTCGAACAAACAAATATAAGAAACGTTGAAACTGTTCATCATACTGTGAGTTTCTCACAACAAACATTTCAAATCATTTATACCGTACCAAATGGCATCATTACCGGTAGCATAAGACTTTCAAACATCCATAGGCTGCTGAGATCCCGCTTCGCTTCAAAGAAGGCTTGTTCTTTTTTAAAACAGTTGATTAGGTCTGCCGTTATCAAAATGAATATTTCTAAGAATAGAATTTGTATCTGTAATTTGTATTTTATGATGTACATAAGTTTTGTAGGGCCATTTTAAAGCAAAAATTTGGGATTTTATTTCTTGTAACATGACACCACAGGTAAAATTTCTGTAAATTACTGCAAGGAATACCTGCTGGATATGGTAGTAAATGATGGTCTTTACTTTTGTGTGCATGCTCTTTTGGAGATCCTGTTTTGTCTGACTGATGGACATTAATAGTGGGCCCAGATCAATGATGTACATTTATAGGCCTAAGAGGTTAAAGTTTCAAGATTTAGACTAATTGCATCATCCCAATCTCATGGCCTTTTGATAAGGTAATTTTATGGATGACAGTGAATTTTTGTTCTGATTGTTTACTTTCATTAGACGAAGATCTAGACGGTGGTGAGATTTGTTTCCTTAAGGAGGGCCTATTGTTGAGGTTTTGATTGTTGTAAAGAGAATTTATTTTTCATGTTAAGAGATGAGTTTTGTGGTTTATGGTTGTTGAAGTTTTTGTGTTCCTGTTGGTAATTATTAATTAAATACCGGTAAGTAAATTAGCAATTATTGAAAGATAATTATTAATCAAGTACTGGTATCAAAGTAGTAACTTGGTACTTAGTTTTATATAATATTACGCTCTTTGCTATAAAAGGTTCAGTATCCATTTTTAGAAATCATTTAGACCCCTCCATATTCTCTTAATTTTTTTCTATTTCATCAGTAATTTTGTCAGTATTTGAATTGATTTAGATTTAATTATTATTATTATTTTCTCTCATAATTTCACTCTTCATAGGCCTAGTCTATTCTTTCATCATCCATTCTTTTATTTTGTTATCTGTGATCATATATTTTGTTTCTTGTTGATTTTTATATTCTCTGTCGCATTGGCAACCCGAATATGGGCAGAAATCTAAATGAAGATTATACTACTATAAAATGGTAAAATAGTAGGCCTAATGGTATAAAAGTATTAATTTTTTATTGTATTTGTCTACTTCCATTACCGGTATCTAATTTCTATTTCATATTACAGTAGCACCTTTTTTGTAAGTTTCTCTTCAGTAGGCCTACTTTTTTTACCTTAGTTGGCTATATTTTTTTATTCTATTCATATGCTCCCTCGTGTTGAATAGTTTCTTCAGTGAGTTTTTCATTTTTGTAAGTTTTTATAATACTGGTCCCCTGGAAAACATACTAAAGAAATTCCATTGTATATATGAAAAATTGTTTATGGTTGAATAATTGATGATAATAATGATCGCTAAATAGCCTCGCTTTGGTGCTCCTTATAACCATAGTATTCATTTTTAAAAAATACCCAATTAACCATGCACTAATGTAACTTCTATCATACAAATTTATGTAGTTTCCAATTTATTTTTCAGATGGTGGTAGTGAGTGGGAGTTGGGTCAAGAATGTCGTTTCGTATCCAAGCAATGGCGACTTGATAGCAACTACCAAGATGGCTGCCAAAGCAGTTCTCATCTGTCGGCCGAATTCACATCCGTTCCAAGAACGCACACTGAGCTTGGATCAACCGGTCAAGATTGGACGTTCGGTGGCACGGGCGCGAGCGGTACCGAATAATGCCATTTTTGACTGTAAAGTGCTATCACGTAACCATGCTTTATTGTGGTACGAGAATGGAAAGGTACCGGTAGCTAAATATTAAATTTTGTCATTACGAATAGCGTTAGTTGTGTTGCAGGGTTGAACTGCTGCTGGAATAATTAGTCGTAGTTGGCGCTCTGTATGTGCCTTTTTATGTGCTTTAGTTATATAGGCCTACATGTATACCGGTATATATCTCAAACGCAGATAACCAACTTAGTTGGGTCAGGATGCGTTTCCACCAATTCTTCTACCTGGGCAGACTTCTTATATTTTGGTTCCTGCCGTGCTTCCAAATCTTGCTTCTACTTCTTCCCCCTATTCACTACTACTATCTTCTGCTTCTTCTTTTTCTCTTCCTACCAGTTCTTTCCACTGTTCTCTATCCTCCCACCATCTCTCTTCTACCACTTCCCCCCCATTTTTCTCCTTGATTGACTACCCTGTACTTTAGTCCCTGCTGCCACCTTTCTCTTGGTCTTCCGGCTCTTCTCTCAGCTCCATTGTTTTCTGCTATCTCAAACATCGCTCAAACAATTCAACAAATTGTTGAATTTAATATATTTCTGTTAATTACATGCAAAGTTCATTTCGATTTATAATGGGAACTCATGAACTTTTTTCTACAACAAAACTGAAATGCATTGTTTGAAGAGTACCTGATTTTACCCTTTTATAATCTTGATTCTGAGTGTTATCATATACATATATATATATATATATATATATATATATATATATATATATATATATATATATATATTGGGTTTTAACGACGCACTGTAATGATTACTAAGATCTATTGGCGTCGGATGAATGATTAATGAGATGATGGGATGATGATCATATACAGTGGGCATATATTTACCAAGGATTGAAGTTCAATGACATACCGGTACTATTAGACATATTATATTACATATCTATTAGACCAGTGGTGACCAACCATTTTGGGCAGGGGGCCATCTAAATTTTCCAAATATCACCGCGGGCCACATATGTTCACTAAAAAAAAATTACATATTATATATACAGCGGCGTGCGGTGATTATTTTGCTGGGTATGCTACTCTTGACAAGAACGATTAGCACATACAGGGTAGTATGTGCGAAGCCGGTGACCCGCGGCGGTCTGGGGGGCAAGGCCCCCATTTTTAGCCCCGCAGGTAATTTTTTTCGAACCATAATTTTAGGTGTATTTTGTTGACTTTTGATGGAACATTTGAATGGATTCAGATGAGAAGACAAGGGAAAAAAAAAAACATTACGTTTTTGATTGTAGGCCTTTGCTCAAAGTATCTTGATTTTTTTAAATGCAAAATCACTGACAACACACGGATTTGCCTTTGAAGTAGGTAAAAAAGCACATATTTGTCCACTTTTCCTGAAATGACATGACATTCATTATTGGTTGCTTTGCGCTTTGACATAATGTTAATTTCGCTCCGAAACACACTTGCCGTCACAACACATGATAAAACTAAAAGTGAACAAGGGACAATGACTCACTCACTCACTGTGAATGTGATTTTGTGCTTTAATTTCCAATTTCACCGGTAGCGTATAGTGGTAGCGAGCTAGCCATTTGCGCTTGTTCGGTCCCTCATGTGGTACTGTTTTTGATACACTTTTTTGTTGTGATTTACACGACATAACGTTGATTATTATTTTTAATAATGTAGTAGCGGCTAGCTAGAGAATTACCTCGTCTTTGACACTCTGTGTGCGCACCCACGTCTTGGCCCGTGGGCCATTTGATTTCCACATGTTAAATTTAAATATAATTCATTCAATTCCTCAGTGGGCCACTGAAATAACGCCCGCGGGCCATGGGTTGGTCACCACTGTATTAGACAGTCTGAAAATAAAAATACTGGGCACTAGCTAAGTCCCAATAAAATTTGAATAATCATTCAACTCATTTATGCTCGATTGTTATGAATGATATTGCACTTGTACGAAATATGGTTTCTGATTTTACAATAATATTTTATTTGATTCAAATGCTATTTGTTTGATATATTTTCAAATGGTCTGCTTGATTTCATGTCATGCCACCAGAACAATAATGCTATGCATATGGAAAATGATCATCAGTACCTGAAGAACACATACACAGATAATTAATGTGCACATTTAGCTATGCACCAATCCTGGGGCTAAATACTTTATCCTTCTCCTTCCGTATGAACGGACTTTGTTGGTAGGTCTTTCCATGTCTCGTTGAACTTCTAGAGACATAAGAGTTGATCCCCAATTTTACCCCCACTGCTTCTACCCCCTTTCTATCTAGTTCTATCTATCTGGCCATTCCAAGCACGACAAAATGTGCGCTATTGTGCTGCAATCAGTTTGGTTGCTGTTATAACAAACTAACTGTTCAGATGGCAATAACATACAGGTGGACATGCCCACGAGATTTTGTACTAGTAGCACTCGGCTCGAAGTGGCAGTGGCCAGTAGCACACTGCAGTGAAACCTCTATCTATCGTTTTTCAATTCACCAGGAAAAGGGAACCATCCGAGGAGGAAAACGATCTATGCAGGAAAATTCAAGATTAGTTATATGGGTGTCTGGTAGGCCCAAATAAATGATGGGAGTGGGAAAACGATAAACCCAGGCAAGATGTATTGAGCTTCTCTGGTGGTTTCACTCGACTTTTAATCTTGTTCTATTTCATGAGTACACTCCTTGAAGCTTCTTGGCCTAGTGTACAATATGAAACTATGTGTCATGCCTTCTATATACCTCAAATATTGGCATCTACGGTGCAGTGGAAGTGAACAAATGCGCTAGGCTTATAAGAGGGATTATTTAGTTTACCAATAGTGCAATCAAAAATACAATATAATACGTATTTGTTTGGGGCATGCGGACTTCTCACACGATTTCGATTATGTATATATCAATCATCTAGATATATTAATTACATGCAATGAAACTTATATAATTATGAATTGCTGACAGTGCAATCAGCAGATCTGATGTAAACGTAGAGTTGATTCCTTGTACTACTATATTACTCACAATCGGTAGGTTCATTGGTAGGTTAATAGATTTGGACAATAAATTGGTACACATTTTTAAAATTGGTGAGATAGGGCGTTGAGCAATCATATGAGACCGACAATCCAACGCTGCCCTTAATGCATCTTGCATCGAGTTTTCACTGTACAGTGCAACCTCAATAGTACGTCGCTCGATACGACGACGATCTCAATAGTACATCGTTTTGAGATAGTCCCGGCCAATTCCCATAAGACCCAATGTTATTTTATTTTGATAGTACGACGCTTATTATAACAACTATCGCGCTAATACGACGGTTAAAATATTCCCTACAGCATCAAAAATGCAAATACTACGACAAATAAATTGCAAAAAGTAACAAACAGCTGTGAAGTGTTTGCTATGTTCCATTCCCAATCACTTCCGCACTTGCGCAAACCCATTATGAGTCATACTTGAATCGCCTTGAACACGCCACCTTTGAATCAGTGGCATCACTGTTGTCGAGACTCGAGTGACTCTTCGCCTCCCTGGCACCTACTAGGAAAACAGATGCTATTCATTGCATCTATTCATTGTCAAGTGGTGTAACCTTGAGGTTTATGAACTAGCATAACACGTGCCAATGGTGTTGGGGCATCTGGCTGAATAGTGTATCAGAGACAACCGTCCGTCTGTGTTGAGGGGAAGGGAAAACGAGTTTGATTTTAGTGCCAACAAATACAGAACCAAAGCCAACAGTCAATAATTATAGCTAGTTTCCTAACTTGTAATTATTATTATTGTTATGTTCATACGTATCTGTATTGACTACAACATAAATGTTAATTGTTGACGACAATATCTCAGTGTAATTCATTTTCCTGACTCCTTTATCTTCCTATATTTTAAAAATGAAAAAGTAATAAATTTTAATTTATAACGGCGATCGCGATGATACGACAATTTATCTGTGGCTCCTCAACGTCGTACTATCGAGGTTGTACTTTACTTGCAAATATGTGTAGGCAAGGGGACTGGAAGTACGCAGAGAAAACACAGTTTTGTTCTACCATAAGAGCAAAGTGTCTTTGTTATTGTATCTAAAAATTTGTATCTATTGTATGATGAAAGCATCATTTTTTCTAATACTTATTCTCTTTCCTAGTTTTACCTTCAAGACACGAAGAGCAGTAATGGCACATTCGTCAACAACCAGCGGCTCAGTAAAGGGGCAGAAGAGTCACCCCCAAGGGAGGTCTGCTCAGGTGATATCGTACAGTTTGGAGTGGACGTTATGGAGAATTCAAGAAAAGGTAATTTAATCCTTCAATGTTGTTACTATCACAAGTGCTCTCTGTGTTTGTCCCACATTATCCAAAATTGTCATTATGTCCAACGAATGTCCCAGGTAAGGTTGGCTGGGGCTCTCTGTTGTCCAGTTTTAATAGAGTGCTTGAAACGTTATTGATAGAATAAGAATTGATCAGAATTGAAATAATATAGGCCTACTTCTATTCATTAACAGAAGCTGCCAATTCAGCAAGTACTTGCACTACAGTGGGTAGGGGTAATAGTGACTTTGGGCCTTGGGGTAATTGTATTTCATTTCATTTTATTATATAATGTTGTTCACGATCAGTGGCGTGCCGTGAGATTTTTGGAAAGGGAAGCAATCAAGCAAACTCCAAATCGAGGGCAGAATATATAAAATAAGATAATAACAAGGAAAACGAGGGATACGCGTTGTGAGATGAGCTTAGAAGTAATAATAAGTTTTATTTCAATCAAAACACAACACAGTTGGGTATACAGTAAACCCTCGTTAATTCGAATTCCAAGGGACCCCAAAAATCAAAATTCGAATTAAAAAAATTTGAATTATGAAAAAAAGGTTTTTCCTTGTATAGTACAGTAGTATACTGTGTGCGTGCAGTTTGGTTGACCATGTGCGCCTTGCACATTGTTTGTTCCCTCCTACTTCCCCCTTGCTCTAAGGAAGCCAACTTTGACAGCCATGTGGTTATCTTCAAGTCAAGTGTTTTCTCAGCAATTTTAACAACACAACAAGGAGTCCCATTAATACTATATATTATCATGTCATTCATTAGGTAACACTTATCACAGTTCACAGTGTTAAAAGAGTCAAATTACCAAACTGGATGATTAAAAAGTAAAAAGCGAGGCAATAAATATAAATATTAGGGCCTGGAATGAAATGAATGAATTATTCTCTCTACATGCACTAGCCAGCTGGTCTATTCATTATTGTTTCGTGTTTGTTCAATTTGAATTTCAGCAAAAATTACGAATAAAAGTTGACACAATCACGTCCATTATCCTAAACATTACCGCTTGGGTGTCTCGACTAGCCAGATGTCTATCTGTGACCCTGAAAAGACCCCTCGCCTCACCCCTCATCATGCTAGCACGCGCTTCACATGTGGCTATGACGTATCTCTAGCAAGTCGGGTCGCCAGGAATGTTGATGACGAAGGATTTCACGTAATAAAATATCCAATTGTGAAAACTTTTATTCGTAATTTTTGCTGAAATTCGAATAAAAAAACACGAAACAATAATAAAACAGTAGTTTGGACTAATCATCAGTTCGAAATTCGAAATAATGAAAATTCGAATTATCAAAATGAATTAACATTGATATCCCTATACCAGCGGCCGGGGTCATTTCTCTGGTTCGAATTAGCGCGGAATTCGAATTAACCGAGTTCGAATTATCGAGGGTTTACTGTACATATAGTTACTTACATAGTTGGCATTTAAAAGAAAATGGCGAGGTTCGGTGGGATGCCGCTCTTCCAACTAGTATGTATTAGGGATAACATCGATTAATCGAGAATCGATTAAGAATCGATTCTGATGTAAAACGATTCTCAAATGAAAAAATCGATTTTTCCCAAAAAAAAAAATTTTTTTTTTTTTTTTTTTGGTTCAGTGCTGTATGTACTTCTTTACGTTGTAATAAGTGCTCATTTCGTTGTCTATATTATTCTGTATTGTTGAGATATTACTATCTGGACAAAAGCTATCCCTTCGGTTACGTCTGACAGCCGAACGTTGACGGAAATACCCAAATGGTACAGTTCAGTTCAAAGAAGTCTCTAGCAGCTATTTTTCACGTGAACGCCTTGGGAAGGTTTAAAAAAAAGTTTCAAATTACACTACTTTTTTGAAAAAACTTTTTTTTTTGAATTTTTTTTTTTTGAATTTTTTTTTTGAATTTTTTTTTTTTCAAAATCGATTTTTAATCGATTCTGAAGCATAGAGAATCGATTCCCGATTTTGAGAATCGATGTCATCCCTAGTATGTATGTAAATATATAAGTATCTGTGTATGGAAATCTAGAATGAAAAACATTACGTCAGATCAATCCACATCTACAGACTTTGGTTTACTTCTAACGTTAAAGAAAACTTACCTGCAACTTGTTCATAGCAGTAGCGACTCCTGAACTCTAAGATAAGAGGAAAAAATTGAGTAGAGAAAAAAAAATCGAACTCGAAATTTTCAAGTTCAGCTGAATTTGAACTCGAACTCGAAACTTGAAAATTCAGTGCTCGCACACCCCTAATAAATATCAACAAGTTTCAGGTAAGGGTTTTTAACGTTTGAAGTAAACCAAGTTCGGTAGATGTGGATTGATCTGACAAATGTTTTTCATTCGAGATTTCCATACTTCTGAGCTCATCTCACAACGCGTATCCCGCGTTTTCCTAGTTATATCTTATTTTATATATTCTGCCCTCGATTTGGTGTTTGCTCGATTGCTTTCCTTTCCAAAAATCTCACGGCACGCCACTGACTGTTGTGGTCTAATAGTGCCCATTACTGATCAAGACAGTGACTTTAATTATCAAAAAGAAAATTCCAAAAATGATTACTTATCATTGTAATCAATTATTATAATTAGATGGCTGCACTTGTCAACAAACTGGTGATTCAGGTCTCTAAGAACTACTTTCTACAAATTCTTAGAAACTGGCATGGCTGCCTTGTTGGAGTTGATTGATTAACCGAATGTAAAAACTACTTGTTTCTCAATAACGAGTTAATTTCTTCTGATTCATGTAAAACATGGAGTGAAAGACCCATATCAATGCTTTATTTGACGAGCTTTAGCGAGGATTCAATTTGACATACTGAAAAAAATTGGTGTTCGTTTTTATGTTGTTTTTTTTGTTTTTTTGTCAGTTCTCCACAGGTCAAACGGCTACAGCTATCAATTTCAAACTTTTTTTCATCTTGGTTCCTTATCTAACTTAGATCTGTATAGTTTTGTGGCATTATTGGCTATCAACTTTTTTTTATGAATTTTAGAAATTTCAAAAATACCCATTAGAATAACACGGCAGAAAAAAAATTAAAAAATATTTATTTTCAAAAAAATTGAAATTTTGTGTGAAGTTGAATAACATCTTGATACACATTTCTGGAAATTCTCAGCTTGATCGGGTCAGCCATTTTGAAGAAAAATCACGAAATGTGCTAAATTGGTACCACTCGAAGCCCTTTTTTACCTATTTATAACTAAAATGTTACCCAATTGGCGAATTTAGGCAAAAGTTTGGCAATGAAGTCGACATACTATTACTTTCCGCTCGTCTAACAACGCGTATATAGCGTTTTCCTAGTATATGTATTAATACTCATGAAAATGTGCTCTAAAATGCAGGAAGTATAAGCCTTACCATGTGACGAAAGTAGAGTTCGAGTTCTCTTTTGTCACAATTACCCAGCTTTATCACCAATGCCTGGGGGATTGTGGTACCATGATTTTTCATAATTTCTAGGGTTCAATATGGCAAGACATTATGTTGGGAAGTAATCTGCAGTTGAGTGTACCACAGAAGTTTTACTGATGGCTGTAGATGCTGTAAAATTGGGCTCACAACCAGGGACCCGAAATTAATAAAATAAAGGTTAAGGTTCTGGTTCCGGTCCTACGTTTAAATAGGTTCCGTTTCCGGTTCCGGTCCCATAGTGTGAATAAGGGTTCCGGTTCCGGTTCCACTTGCTAAATAGTTTCATAAGTTTTTTTTCCTTGCTTGTAGTGGTTCTTACTTTTGGTGGCTTTTGACACTTTGTTTTGTTTGTCCATCTGCCGGGGACAGATCTTTCCCCTCACACTGGGTTTCGACGCTTCTTGGCACTCAAGCATGCCTTTATGGAAACCTTTATGGAACCGAAAAGAACCCAAGATTTTTAGGGGTTCCGGTTCTTTAAAATCAATAATAAAGGTTCCGGTTTCCCAAAATTACGGGTTTTTTCGGGTTCCGGTTCGAGTCCCTGCTCACAACATCAAGGGAAAAAAATATCAGATGTTTTTTTTTTTTATCAAATTCACACTGAATATTTATATAATGATGATACACATCATTCCAAAGTTTCTCATTGATTGGATCAACCGTTTTTATGAAAAAAATATGGAATGTAATTTTTCTACATCAATCAAAGCTTTTGAGAAACCCATCAAGAATTCAGGCAACAAGTATAACCAATTAAATTTTAGTACAATTAAATAAGTAATGAATAAAACTGGAAGACAGTTCAATTGTTAATTTTATTCTAAGTAAGTGTAAGGTAATTGTTTTGAACTTGAGGAGCATATAACTTTCCATTGCATTTCATATGATTCTATGAATATGCCTAGGGGCCTATATTGCTATGTTGCATTTTCCTAGTTGTAGACATATGTATTACTGTATGGATATTTATAAATGAAAGATATACACATAATTAAACTGAGATTTATGTCCTAACCCTCAAATATATGTCACATGTCACTATAGGCCTATGTGTCACAATTGCCCCGTTCCACCGGGTAATTGTGACTTGCTAAATTACATGGACAATGTTTTTTTTCTTCTTGTATTTTTCTCCTGATATAGTTAAATAATTTTGTTGTTATAAATACATGATAGGATGACGAGTATTTTTGAATGTTTGTGGTTTTATTGAAGAGTGCAATAATTATGTTGATTCAAAGTCAACTTACACTATTTGGTGTCACAATTACTGCTACCCACTGTACATTAAACCAGTATTATTATTGCAAGAACACTAGCTGGAATCTAAGCGCAAAGTCATACAATGGGTTCATAGATAATGATAAAAGTTGGCCATAGTTGCAGGCTGCTATATTTATTATCTTGGAATGCTACAATTGAACCAACTTCAAAATGTTATTCATTCAGTATTTGAAAGTACTGACTAATAGTGTTGGTGCAAAATATTTCTATCATCATACAGTTACAAATAAACCCACAGGTATAGTCTGTCTCACCAACCTGTAGCAATTGTTGGAAATCTTTGTCTTTTGCTCATAATGTCAAGTGAGAAAGTAGATACATCAACTTGTCAATCATCTCTACAGACATCACCAGACTCATACACTATTGCTTTTTCTTCAAAATATATATAGTAGAACCTCTTTGGTACATTTTTCACCTTGGTAAGTTTTATTTTCTGATCCCATCCATATGCTCCCACATTTGAACTGGTTTCTGTAGTAAGTTTTTCACTTGGGTAATTTTTTTTTTGTCTGGTCCCCTGAAAAACGTACTAAAGAGGTTTTACTCTATGCCCAAGTTCACTAAAATCTAAAATAAGACTTTGGGGTTGAATAATAAATCATTTTCTTCAGCGATTGAGTAACGTCACACCACAACTCTTACCTAGGCGCAAACGTGTCTTCAAAGCGCAGGACAGAAGAGATACTTTGTTACTGTCAAGTTATGATTGACATGTTTACCTGCTTAGCAGGTAAACTGATCCAAGAGATATGCAACAATTGTTGTAGATTGGTGAGACAGACTATACTATAAAAGAAAATCTTGGCTAAAAAGTATGAATTCAAAAGTTTAAATTAATTGACAGGGTGAAAACTTTGAACAGTGTTGCTCATTATGCATATTACTTCTAATATCTCGAAGTCAATATGGTAGACTGCAAAGCAATAGGGTGTCCGTCCTACGATGTCGTATTTGGTTTGCGTACCATTTTGAAGCACTTTTCTAACCCTTCCCTCCCATTCCTCTCTCACTTTGTCACATCAGAATAACCCCATCCCAAGAATATGTAGCGTGCATGGAATATTTTTATTATTTCATATTATGAACTAAAAATATACCACATAACTATAGGTAACCCGTTGTTCTTTCTCTTTTTTCACCAATCATTCTTTCCAAGGCTCGATGCATCTTGTTACGCACAGGCCTCACAGCTGGTCACTATTTCAACTAAATATTACTGTTTCAACATTTTAATGTCACCCGAGTCACGTTTTTTAAGAATGTGGTCACGTAAGTGCCTCTTCTGAGCATTTTGGCTTCGGAAAAATAAATGCATTTTGTCTCGGTAACTTTGGAAACATTTAAATAATATTAGTTGGTTTTATAAACCATTGTTAAGTTATTCTGAGCTCCTTTTTTTTCCTGCTGCATTCATGAGAATGTTTGAAACTTTTTGAAAACGAAAACGAATGGCTACAACATATATTTTAGGTGTATATTGATTGCCACATCATTTCTTTCATGAACATTCAGCCTTCATGTCCTGTTTTACGCAACTTCCAAAACCATTAATATCTACTTATAGTTATTCAATGTTGGCCAAAATATAATTTTTGCTACCTAGAAACAATGTGTGAAAATTGCTTCGCTGAAATACTGTGCATAGCCACTAAGTGCTCCGTCAGTGATATCGCTGGTATTTTACATATATTTTTGCCAATTTATGGTCGTCATTTGGTCACATTTGCAGTTATTTTGAATCACTCTATGTTGAGTTGTGAGGCCTGTACACCCAACTTTTTTCTGTGGACTTGTCAGTGCTATGGAAATGTATTTTTATAAGGATGTCTAACTAGTTTATGATCTTATTTTAGACGTTACGCTGTCAGTGTGTGTTACTGTTGTTGCAGTTACTCACGGTTGTATAGTCGCAACACTCAAGTTATATCTTCCAGATGGTAAAGAAGCAAAAGCCAGGTGCGTTCATTTTTCATGTTTATTCCTATTTTAGTCAATTTGCCATGATTAGAGTTATTTGAAATGTCTTTTAAAATTGTGTTTTTCATTTGAATTTCTAAATTTTGGTGTTTGGTGGTATCATGACTGAATATGCAAGTACAAGGCAATATCATTTCAAAACATCAAAGTAAAATTGAAGTAGGTATTTCCAAAATGGAGACTTATCTGTATGTCCAAATCTTAGGGAGTGCCAACTTGGTTTTCTGAAGCCAAACTCGAGCTTGAGACTCAGAAGTTTGTGAACTTCCAACTTTTTTTCAACTTCATAATAAAAAAAATGTAGGCCCACGTATAAAAATAAGTTGTTCGGCTACTAGAAATAAATAATGGGAAAATGTGCCGTATGTAACCTACCATTTTATTGTTGAAAGTTTTTCAGGTCTAAGGTTTTTTTTAGTGACGGTGCAGGTTAGCTAGGGTATGATTTGTATCAAATACTGTATACAACAATACAGTAATTTTACGGTTTAAACCTTACCATAGGCCTAATTATCATCCACCTTTGTCTTTCATTACCTCAAAAATACCAGGTTAGACATAAGGCATTTGCATATTCACCAAATAGTGTTCGAAATACAGTTTGTATGCTCATTTATTTTAATTTGAAAACTTCATACCGAGTAGAAAATACTATATTTAATGCAAGAAACACTTGAATTCAATTTTGAACCCAATGAAAAATTTGATAACTACCAAGCTGGCTAACCCACTATTGTCTTCTTCATTACTTGGCACCTGTAGGCCTAATACATCTACAGCAGCATTTCTTTCACTAATGCCTACTATTCAATAACTAATACTGACAACTACATAGGCCTAGTCAAAACATAACTTCCAACACCTTGATAGTTCAAACATAGCTCATATAGCCTTTGCACATTGTAGTTTCTCTCAAATGCTTTGAGATTCAACTTCAGTTGGTGTCACCATAATAGACGCGCTTCAAATTCACGTAAAGTTCGTTTTCAAAGATATACTGTTCAATTTCGAATAAACAACAAAAGTTGGAGTTGGTTTTCGAACTGTTTGCACAACCCTAACAACTGTATGTCAACTGAATTACGGTACGGTATCTGAAAAATATAAATAGACCTTAACCCTACTGTATTAATTTACTAGGGCTGTGTGAGCAGAGCTTTTTGAGTTTTAGCGAGTTTCTAGCGAGATTGACTTTTTTCGAGCAAGTTTGAGCACTATTTTAGTTCGAGCAAGTTCGAGCACAAATTTTAGTGCGAGCGAGCTCGTGCAGAATATTAGTTTGGGCAAGCGAGCTCAAACCCTCGTTGATCCAAAATGGAAGAGACCTGCTAAAAATGATTTTGATTTACAAAAATTTGAATTTAGGGGGGACTCAGGTAAAATTTTCATTTTCCAAGCATTCTTCTTTTTTTAAAAAAATAATTATTGGTTTGGATGCTTATTCGAGTCATATGTTTCAAAATATTGAAAATATCAATAATCATACCTGAAATAAATTATTTAGTGTCACTGTGCATCGAGCCATCTGCTCATTTTCAATTTAGCAATTTACATTGTCAATCTTGATGGGGCATTTACTGCAATATATTTTTTTTTCACAAAACAAGAATTTGTTTTTTTTGTGCCACATCTATACAAGTTGTTCAATTGTCTCGATTTTTAGTGAGTGTTTATTATCAGTTTATCCAGGGTTGGACATATTGCTTTTCTGATGTCTCATCTAACTATGGAGATTAAAAATAAATATTAATTACATTTTATATAAAATTTAATTTGAAAAAAAACACTGTGAATAAAATCATATCTTGGAATATAACAGGAATATAAAAAAAACTAAATGACCTACCCTTGGACAATACTTCAGCAACATTTTCGTGAAAAAATTGAATTTAAAAAAATTATTGTTTGAGAAAAACGAAAAATAAATTTCATTGTTGAAAGTTCCGTAAGAACCAAATAATCATGTGCGTTGTTGGTCTTTATTTATTTTAATATACTTTTTGCAGTTTTAGCGTAATAGTTATCTATGTGCAAAATTTGAAGTAGATACAATCAATATTAACAAAGATAGGATTTACAACTGAGTCCCCCTTGACCAAACTCGTCCTTATCCACGATGCGTATGAGAGAAACTGGGCGAAACTACTTGATGAGTTCGCTACTGATGAGCTACTTGATCGGCTAGCTTCGCCGATAGAAACCGTTGAGATCGTGTAGACTCGCTAGTTTCGACCGTTTCCGACGACGCACAAACTTTTTGCTATTGACGCTCGGCCGTCCCAATTGGCTTGACAACACGCGTGATGACGTTTTGATCTGTCCTTGAAGAGTGTGGATGTGTTCTGCAGAGGGGGAGGAACTGAGGAAGTTACTACAACTCAGCAGAACTCACTCGGAGCCAGTCAGTACGGTGCCACTGACAGTGTGAGATGATGCACGTTGTGTTCATTCAGCAAGTTCATATGCTAAATCAAAGGGAGAAATGCAGAAACAAAACTTTTTCACAAGTTTCAGACACTGTATATTTAATACCAATTTGTTGAATGATAAAAAGGTGACAAGTTTATCCTTCCACTAGCTCGAAATAGTTCGATCTAAATATCAAAATATTCAAAATAGTTTCGATCTGGGAAAATTTCGATCTCGACTCGAACTCGCCCTAAAATTTTGAGACTCATAATTTAACCACATAATTTATAATTCAACGCCTTATAATTTACCACAAATATCATATTTTTAGGAAGTTGATGTATAGACGAGTTTTGCAGGTTTTTAACGTGATTCCATTCCGATGCTAGGATTCAATATTGGTATATTTTCGTGTATTTGTGACCTGTAAAAGGAGGGTAACATTTGGTAAAATATAGAACCATATTTATATTCTTGATTGTATCACTTCGGAAACTTTTCACGTTTCAACAAAAACGAGAACCGCTCGCCAACAATGAGTTGCAGTGACCAGTGTTCCTCATACATGACAGTGTTGTCACATTGTACTTGTCAAAATGAGCGATGTTGAGAATGATCCTGGGTCAGTAAATCAAGGTACCAGTACAGCCTTAGATACTAGTCTTGTAGGGCGTGGGTTCGAGGCTCGCACAAGTCATCATATGTCATTGCAATACCACCTCGGTGCCACAAAAAGTTGGCTGCATTGAAGACTTGGCTTACAAATTGCTGTTGGAAAAGTATGCTGAGCATTTGTTCAGAGGTTTCTAACTTTGGTTAGAGGAATTGGACGTGTAAACAATGGCCCGTCCCTCAACAACAATGAGGATATTTGTCAAGATGTCTATTCCATTTATTGCGAATATTGTACTTATTTCGTTAATCATTCGCTAATTTTCTTATTTCATGAAAGCGAGCATGTAACACCAGTGTTACTTTTTCAAATTTTAAACGCATTGAAAAGAAGTAATAGAAGCCATGTTTACATAATCTCTACTTATATCCAATAATTTTCACAGCTATATGCTTACAGCTGCAAAAAAACATTTTTCAGCTGTATCCCTGTGAAACTTGCAATCCAATATTAATGCAAGCTTATTTAATTTTGCATCATTCTAAAGGTATTGAAGAGATCTGTGTTTCCAGTTCATTAGAATTTTGATATCTCATAGTGTTCAAAAACTATCACGTAAAAAAATGTGCTCAATCAACTTCCATGTACTCTTGACTCTTTTTTTCAGAATAATTTGTCTCTGATTTTTATATTGTTGTTTGTTTTGTTGTCTAGCCCTTCTACCTCAGTGGTCAGCTCAGTGGGAATGGTGCCCCTTGAGGACCTCTACCAGCTCAACCAATACCTACAGGTATGTACAAATATTGTTCACACATAATTTAAGGGTATCAGGCCTATTTCAATTTTTAATGATATACAGTCGAACCCACATATAACGAACTCGGTTTTAACGAAATTTCGGTTTTTACGAATTAATTACCATCCCCCTTCAAATCTCCTATCCTCACAATGTTAAATAAAGACCTATAACGAAGTGATTTATATTTCAAAATTCGGTTATTACGAATTTTTTATCACTTTTCAGCATATTTTGCTCATTATTTTCAGCTATTTCCAACAAAATGTTCGAAAATCGGAGCATTTTGCGTGAATTTATTTTCAGGTTACATTTATTTTGAACGGACTGTACATCGTAGCAGCTGGTGACGCGTACAGCACGTGGTTATAACTCTTGCTGCACCCCCCCACCCTACCCGTCCCACGCACAGTGGAACGGCCCAAAACCAAACACTCTCAACGCGCGCTAAATAATAACGTGATGGTGACATCTTCAATGACTTTGTTTATCTATTTTTTGTTTACATTCCTTCATTTCCATTCGTGATAGTGTCCTGTAACCTAGGAAATAAAACACGAGAAGTGGGGAGTGGCGGTGTCATGTAATAGCAGATGATAAGTTCTTTATGAAAGGACATTGTTGTTTTCTATTACTTTCTACAAACATACCAAGTGATGATACGATGCGATGATAATATGTCACCTAATACAGTACTATACTAGGGCCTAAGTCGTAAATGTAGGCCTATCTTTATAAATCTCTAAAATTCAAGTGCTGTTATGAAAAAAAGCAATAAATCTCTATAACGAAATTCTGTTTTTACGAACAGATTTTCATTCCCCTTGAAATTCGTTATATGCGGGTCCGACTGTAATTTTTAATCATCGATCAATTTCATTTTGCCTGTTTTTTATTGAATGTCACTGAAGTGGGCAAATCAGTCGCTAGCATGCTGATCCATTGTTCTGAAGAACCAGGGTTCTATTTCCGCCACAGTCGACACGCCTCGACAAAAAAGATCATCGGGGATTTCCCCCTGTCTTTAAGTGAACACTCTCATGGTTCCATAAGAGTTGGCCATAGCTGGTTCCTTCCCACTTCCCCCAAAATAACTAATAAAATACCTTTCAAAGTATCTTCCCACCATTCTCAGATGGCAATAGATCTTAGTTATCATTAGAGCATGTTGTTAAAACTAATATTCTTGAAAGGTAACAAGCTAAAGTGTGCTTCTCTCAATGTATTATAGGAAGCTCTCCAGAGGGAGCAGTTACTTGAGAACAAGTTGGCAAACCTGCAACATCTGGTGGAGGCGACACGCCAAGCGTCTGAACTCGGCTGGAAGGCTCTGATCGACGAAGACCGCTTGCTGTCGAGAGTTGAGACCTTGGAGAACCAACTTCAAGTGTCTTCCAAAGTAAGCGCAAACAGTACATTGAACTTGAATCATAATGCTGCCCTTCTGATTTGGGTCAGTCGGTGCTCTGCATTGGTAATTCGATTTACCGAGTCCTGCAATAGGCATGGGTTTTTATAAACATGCTTGATGTATCAGTATCACTCTTCGTACCCCCAAATAACCTAGCTGGTTGTGGGGTTATTTAGCAAACAATAATCAATCAACTTCGATTGTTTGTAGTTCGCGGCTCCACACTGCAGTTAATCAAATACATGATTTACATTGCTATACACACAATTGAAAACATTGTCCAACGTGGTATATTTCCTCCTGTTTGGTTGCTTGTATTTGAAGTAGGCCTATTGCTAGTAGGGATGTTGTCGGGTCCAATTTCAAGTGAAACCCGGGTTCGAACAATTACCAGCCAGGTAGTGAATGTTTTTTTCTGGTCTTTATTTTCCTGTGTAGGCCTATGATGTTTTTGGTCCGGTCTGTATGTGTAAGCATGCACAACTCACGCGCACTCGTCTCTCTTCTCCTCCCCCTCCCCCCCTCACCCATCAGTACAGCAGCCATGCATCCTTGACAGCCTCAGTTGACAAATGTGCTTTGTAAGACATACACACACATTCACACAATGCTCATAGCAACCAAATGACGCCGCCCAGACGACTGGCGGGTGTGACATTATTCTAAATGTGCTTTTGACATTTGTTTGCTCCCCTGTCATTGTTAGAAAGGGAATATTATTGACATGGCATTTGACTCCAAACAAAGAAAAGCGAGCATCACTGCCTTTTTGAAATACTTTGATTTTGGAATTACTTTTCGCCGCCATAAAAGAAATGCGCTCTTGCACACAGCTTGCGTACCCCCCCCCCACTCTCCACCGACAATTATCAGCTGTTACTGGCAGGACCAATGTGCCAGTGTGATCGCACCATTTTCGTCTGTGTGCTTCCAAGCCTTGAGGTTAGAGGTCTTGTTGCTCTAGAGAGTGATGGTTGGATTAAGGAAGATGACGCGTCTTTTTATGAATAAAGGTGATTTAGGGCCTATACGATTTTTTTATTTCTTTTTGAGTAAAACCCCGGTAGGAGTCAGGTAATAAAGGCGGGTACCGCCAGCCGACATCCCTCATAGCTAGTAGTATTAAATGGGTCTAAATCATCAGACCTGAACTAGTGATGTTGATTTCTCGAGAATATTTCTTGGGACAAATTGCTCCCAGCCGGAGAAATAGAAGAATACATTAGAACCTCTCTAGTAAGTTTCTATTTAATACATTTATCATCGTTGTTGATGCGCCTTATAACCCCAACATTCATTCATTCACATCTATCATCATAGTAAGTTTCATTTTTTGATCCCATCTATATGCTCCCTTATGTTGAATAGATCCTTCAGTAAGTTTCACACTTTGGTAATTCTTTCAGTCTGGTCCCCTGAAAAATGTACCAAGGAGGTTTGGCTGTATTTCCTTCCTTGACTAATTTTCATTTTTTCACATTGATACCTCATTTTAATTGCTTTTTCATGAACATTATCTATATGTGATTGGTACAATTTATTATTAACATAATTGAAACAGTAGAGATGTAAACATAACATAAAATAATTGAGACAAAACTCCCACCGCCACAAAATAACTCATTACGACTGCCTAGCCAGAGCTCAAAGCGACCAATTCCCACCAACCTGGTTCAAATTTGAATCGTGAACCATAGAACGTGAGATAGCTAGGCTAAATTAGCCCATTTGGAACAAGGCTGCATAACAATCGAATAATCTTGAACATGAAAAGAATTGAGAATTCTCTTTCTCCTCCCACCCTAAAAATATTCTCCATAAAATTTCTCTTCTCACGTCGTAATCTGAGCCAACGTTTCATTCTAGAACTTTGCCGAAGACAAATTACGCGAAGAGTTGCGTAAACTACAAGAAGACAAGAGCCAGTATCAGGGCACGGCGAAAGAGTCGTTACGTAAGGTTCTCCAAGAAAAACTGGACGCGATTCAGAAACTTCAAGCTCTGGAACTAAGCCTCAGTAACACGGAAAGCGAGTGCGCCCACCTCAAGAAACTATGCGAACGCAGCCAACAGGACTTACAAGATCTCGCCCAGAAGTACAGTCTCCAGCTGCAGAAGGTATACAACGCACATCCATTACCAACACATGAGGGGCGGCAAATCGTGACCATGTAGGGCCTACATGCTGGAATTAAGATATGTAATTGGTTGCTAGAGATTTTTATCCTCTTGAAAATTTTAAAGAAATTTTTAATTCTGTGATGGAACTTGGAAATATTTTTCAAGTCAAAATGAAGAAATTCTTGGCTGTCAATGTCTTCTGTACACTGGACGAATTTTATAGTTGAGCATGTAAATAATGTAAATATTGTACCAAGTAATGTATTGATTCTAGTTCCAACCCTGTAACTGACAATTGACACTTTTGTAAGTAATGAACGTAACACATGAGGAAAACGTTATAACGTATTAATGTTGATCTACTTCTGACAACTTTTCAAACATTTCAAAATCTTGGAACAGTATTTAATATAACATGTGTGGGTCATTCCACATCAAATCAACTGTGGCAATATTATTATTTCCCTCACCATCTCTGATTTTGATGAAATTCATACCAGTTGTGTCAACCACCAAGTCGACCAATGGTAGGTAAAAATTTTGGGCTTCGCAGCCCTTATAGTTTTCGAGTTACGCCATGTAGAAAAATGGCAAATTAGGCGCACTTTGCGCCTTTCCAAAATTTGCTACATCTAAACCGTTCAACGTGGAGGCATATATTTTTTTCTATAATCAAGCTCTGATTTGATGCAAATTAAGGGCATCAGATTTGACACCATATCCTGTGCAATGGACATCAGGATATCTGTGTTCACATTGTTTGGTTTCACCCCACATAAAAAAAGTGTTTGAAAAAAAAAAATTCCTTATCTAATTGTATGTAAGCCTATATTCAACACATGAAAAGTTTTGCTAAAAAGTGATAAAATGATGGTATTAAAAGATATAACAGGACCATGCTATGATTGTGTAAAAAAATCGATAGGCCTAATTTGACTAAATCTAGACCTTTTGCTTACGGTTCTAGTCATCATTCTTTTGAGTTTTGAATCTTGAAAGCGCATATTGAGAGTTTTCATACACAATATTAGCAAGATATTATTATATCTCCTAATCCCATCATTTTACCACTTTCTCTAGCATAACTTTTCATGTGTTGAATACACATAAAATTTGAGGTTCTTTTTTTTTTTCGAACACACCTTTTTCTAAGTGGGGTGAAACCAAAAACTTCTCAACTCAGATATCTTGATGTCCATTGCATAGAATAGTATCCAATCTGAAACAGTTAATTTGCATTGAATCGGAGCTTGATTGAAGGAAAAAAAATGTCTCTACGTTGAAGGGTTTAGAAGAAGCAAATTTTGGAATGGTGCAAATTTGGAATTTTTCTACATGGCATAACTCGGAAACTAAAAGGTCTTCAAAGCCCAAACTTTGTACGATTGGTCGACTCTGTGGTTGGCACAACTGGTATGAATTTCATCAAAATCAGAGATGGCAAGGGAAATGACCATGTTGATTTGAAATGGAATGACCCATGTGTACTCATTAATGTCATGTTAATGTGATTCAATTTCAATTCGGTTCAAAGGTGGAGGATCTCACTTCAAAGCTGCAAGACACGGACGAACAGAACCGTGAGACATGTGAGCGGCTGGAGCAGGAGAAGCGCGAGCTCCAGAACCGGCTGCAAGAGCAGATCGATGCTGAACGAGCGCTGCAGCTGCGTCTGGAGGCGCTGGAGGCTGACGGCGACCTCTCGCAGCAGAAGCTGGCGGCCTTGCAGTCGCACCTCGGCCTGATGAAGAGCAACGAGGAGAACGACGGCGACACGAAGCTTGCGCTCGACAACATGAAGGGGACGCCGGAGACGACCGGTGACGATGTCATACTGGAGCGGATCGATCCCGTCGCGGCGAGCGCCAAGGAGCTGGAGAGCATGCGTTACCAGTTGAAGAAGTGCGAGGAAGAGCTGCAAGCGTCGCACGAACGGGTCAACCAGCTGCACCGTGAGTTCCATTGTTGTTGATTACGAGTGGGCATCTTTTTTATGGTAGAGGGGCTAGATTACAGATTTAGAAGCGTTGATTGATTATTGATCCACATGAAATGTTATTAGGTAATGCATAAGTTTGCTGTTTTCTATCAAAGTTGAGGCCTGTGAGAAAAAATCTGATCAATTATGATTCAATAAAGCTAATTATATGCTCTTTTTTAAGCACAAATCTCTAAGGGTGTGCAAATCCATGTTTTTCGAATCGAATCCGAATCCACTTTTAGATTCGGATTCGGTCCAACATAAAAGATTCGAAAATTTCGAATCTTGGCGCCAAAAACGTGGCAACATTGCATTGTCAACTTTCTAGATCGCGTGAGCAAGTGTGATGCGCTCTAGCCTGCGAGTGGGTGGGATCGTCATATATGGCCGGCTTTGATTGGCGCTCGGCCGTCTCGAGTCGGACGAACGAAAGTCTCGTCAAAGACCTTAGTATCTAACTTCGTTAACGAAGTTAGATACTAAGGTCTTTGGTCTCGTCCTTGTCAAGGTTAGACCACACACGTCACGACCACGCAGTAGTAGGATGACAGATGCCATGCAGGAAACAGCTACAATGTTTATAACTGCACGTTGAATAAAAATGATGGAAATTGAGAAAATGATGCTTCTTCATGATGAAACATTTATTAAACGTGTTTTCAGTGGAATACCTCGCAGTTTCTAGTCATTATGAGAATGCTGAGATGGGATTTTCACTTCCTGGATCAAGTGTAACTTGATCAGCAGTGTCGTTTGTCCCATTATCACGCTTCACAATGCATGTTAAAAAGATTCGGGTTCGGATTCGGTATTTTTTATGAAGATTCGGTTCGAATTCGGTTCGAAATGAAAAACATGGATTCGCACACCCCTACAAATCTCCCAACAATTCAATTTTCACTTCAATTTTTCGTAGGCCTACTATAATTACACTATTTCTTAAAATTCGTTATATTGTACGACATCGTCACAATGTAGGTTGAACTTGGTATAAAATTTACGGTTAACAGATGAAATCATCATCACTAAAAGATCAACACATTCTGTTTGATTTTTGGCTTGATGGTTTTTTATGTCTCATCTGAAAACATGGTATTGCACTGAACTTTGACGTTGTTCTGTATTTTGTCTGTAATTTATTTGAATTACATGGGAAAAGCAGGAAGGGCACTAGCGCAGGGTGATCATTTGTCACGGATAAGCTGGGATTGTTCTCGTTTTGAGTCGACATCCTGGCGCTCAAGGAAGGGCCGGCAGGGACGTACAATTGTTCTGGTTCAATAAAGAACCCATAAATGTGAATAATTAATGTGAATTGATTCAGAATCAATTGAAAAATACCTTTCATTTTTGTGGTGACATATATTGAACATGCCCAAAAACATTACGTACGGTAGTCAAATGTAAATAATGTTGTGAAAAAAAGGATTTTGTCCAGAGTATTCAAAAATGAACTACGTATAGTTTATTCAGCATTGTTAAAGTCTAGGCCCATCAGTTTACCATCATAATTAATAACCTGGATGTTCATTGTAACTTGAAGTGCAGTGACCTCGTACGAACATGGAAAAGTATGAAAAACAAACACCTTCTGTGTAATAGAAAAATACCCTTCAGAACTGTAGGCCTAATGACTTTTTCTCCTCCCCAGAAGTATTATTGTCTTCATTGATTATTGTTTGCTTAACGACCCCGCCAACAGCTAGGTTATACGGGGGCATGTTTATTGCTAAAACTTACTGTCCCGTGTTTAACTTTTCCACAAGTGTTAACCTTACGTAAGGATCAACTAGCTTGATATTCTAATCAATAGTGTTCTGTGTTGTGTTTTAAATTTTTACTAATTCTTTCTGCATCTTGATCCTATCGTTGTGCACGGCTTATTTTAACAATAGTTTTTCTTTGCGTGATGACTTGCTGTAACATACTGAATGTTGTTGGTTTGCTTGTTTTCTATCAGAGCAAGTGGAACTTATTGAGCTGGAGAAAAAAGACCACCTTGATGAAGTAGCCAACATTCAAGGTAAGCGATTTTGCTGAGCAAGGTTGATGGTATTCACTTGGTGTAAAAAAGAGAGATATACTGTTGACAAAGAAATTTATTTTGTTTAACCAATTTAGCACCATTAAGGTGAAATGATACTACACTCAAAAAAATTACACCAAAATAATTTGTCTGGCTTCTTCGATATATTCCCTATGAACTATGGCAAATTCGAAGTAAAAAAAAAAGTTTTGTAGAATTCTTGTACAAAAAAGATTTGCTGCCAATTCTTTCTTGGTGCTGAATAAGTAGCAGCAAAATATATTTATTTGTCTGAACTAGTTTTTTTGTAATAGCACCTGGAACTTTGTTCGCGGCAGGTCTCACCAGTATAGTCGTACCGTATTTCAGTCAATGCCATTTTATGACTGCACGTTCTGCATTCGTCAAATGATAGTTCTGATTACTGTAGTTTTTCGTTATCGATGTGATACTGTGATCTGCTAGAAAATCAATCTTCAATACAATACACCTTTTATCGTAATCAAGATTTAGTTAAATTACTACAGTAAACCCTCGTTAATTCGAATTCCAAGGGACCCCAAAAATCAAAATTCGAATTGAAAAAATTCGAATTATGAAAAAAAATGTTATATATTTGTATAGTACAGTAGTATACTGTGTGCGTGCAGTTTGGTTGACCATGTGCGCCTTGCATGTTGTTTGTTCCCTCCTACTTCCCCCTTGCTCTAAGGAAGCCAACTTTGACAGCCATGTGGTTATCTTCAAGTCAAGTTTTTTCTCAGCAATTTTAACAACACAACAAGGAGTCCCATTAATACTATATATTATCATGTCATTCATTAGGTAACACTTATCACAGTTCACAGTGTTGAAAGAGTCAAATTACCAAACTGGATGTTTGGATTAAAAAGTAAAAAGCGAGGCAATAAATATAAATTTTAGGGCCTAGAATGAAATACATAAATGAATTATTCTCTCTACATGCTCTAGCCAGCTGGTTTATTTATTATTGTTTCGTGTTTGTTCAATTTGAATTTCAGCAAAAATTACGAATAAAAGTTGACACAATCACCTCCATTATCCTATTACCACTCGCTTGGGTGTCAGCTCGCTCGGGTGTCTCCACTAGCCAGATGTCTGTCTAAACCCTGAAAAGACACCCCCTGCCTCACTCCTCATCATACTAGCACGCGCTGCACATGTGGCTGTAACATATCTCTAGCTTGCCAGGTCGCCAGAATGTTGATGAAAAAGGATTTCACATAATAAAATATCCAATTGTAAAAACTTTTATTCCTAATTTTTGCTGAAATTCGAATTAAACAAACACGAAACAATAATAAAACAGTAGTTCAAAATTCAGTTCGACATTCGAAATAATAATAATTCGAATTATCAAAATGAATTAACATTGATACAGTATCACTATACCAGCGGCCGGGGTAATTTCTCTGGTTCGAATTAGCGCGGAGTCGAATTAACCGTGTTCGAATTATCGAGGGTTTACTGTACTTGGGTTAGCTGTATTTTGAAATGTCCACTGCACTGGCACTGTGTTTTATACATTTTGTTTTTGTTGTTCTTCTCCAACTATTTTCTGATTCTTGAAGTAAAAAGTGAGGTACATTGTTCACGTAATAAGAGCAAAAAACAACAAATTACAAAGTATTGGTAAATGGGTATTGGTAATTGTGGCTTTCGATGACCGAGTTTATTCCTTTTGTTTGATAGATTGATAACCATTGAAGGACCAATGGTATCAGATCATATAAAATTATATAGTATAACTTCCATAATATTTCAGGCCTAGGCCTAAATTACTTCCTAGCAGACACTTTTATTTCCATGTGTGGCGCGTAATTGAGGTAATTATTGTGTGCATTTACTTCTGTTTTCGACTCTTAATGTAGCTGCTTCGATATAAATTGCCATTGGAATGTTTCGACTTGATTTGATTGAAGTATTGTGCATGGTTGACTACTATTGCATTGTTCTACCCCCTTGTCAGTAAGTTTCATAGCTTTGCTTTGTGTGAAAGCGGAAATGGAAAGATAGTGCTGGAACAAGGAGCAACTTTGTTCGCAGTTCAACTGGAAGACGTGCGTAACGAAGAGGACTCGAGCGAAGAGACGACCTTGCAGCTCCAGGAACGTATCGATGACGTCGAAGTGGAGCTGGATCACGTTCAGTCAGAGGTCGAGAACAACAAGAATGCCGCCATGCAAGTGACCGCACCCAATAACGCTGCCCCAAGCCCCAATCAGCAAGCTAATAAACTCAAAGCTGAAAAGACCAAACTGCAAGGTATAGCATTATATTGCTTTTTGCCAATTGCATGTGGTTTGGGTTTTTTCTTATGTGTTGTTTATCGTGTTGTTCATTGTTTTGTTTGCTAACTAATAGTTGTTTACATCAGGGATGTCTTGAATTATGTTGTATATTGCATCATGCTCAGCGGTGGTTTTCCTCATTGAAATGTGTGCGTGGTTCTCGATCTTGGTTTTCTCTATTGAATGATGTCGGCGTACGTAAGTATTTGTCGTTTTATTTTTAGCGCATTTGAATATGCAGATTTCTCGGTCAAGTTGGGTTAGGGTGTTGTGTAGGTTAGCTTCCTGTTGAAATGGTGTATGAAAACCTGACCTAATAATACCAAAACAAAGAAATCTAGATTTTTAAATGAATTGAAACTGATAAAATACAACAAATAGGGTTTTTACTTTCGTCACCTCCCAAATATATATAATAGGAAACCAAGAATTACAAAAAAAAACATCAATTTCAAGGAAAATGGAAACTATATTAGTTACTCATGATGCAATATGAAACCTAATTACCAGGGTGACATCTGGTACTGACTTCAGTGACTGGGCTCCCGATAAGTCACAACTGGTCTGAAAGCGGATAATTATTTTTAAAAATTGTAATTATGGTTGGGGATCAGAACCAGGCCAGAGCCAGGCCAGTAGAGCTGCATAGGGACGCTTAATGTTCGGATGTTTTTGACGAGAGCGAGTGAAATGTTCAACTTGAAGCAATAGTTCGTCAGTCTTGGAGCAGCTAAGCGGCAATAGAAGCAAGCAATACGATGATCGCCCATCTACAACGAGCCAAGAACATACGATCAGTCGATCACACATGAACGGTCATTAAGTATTACAGTGGGACCTCTCTAGTAGGGGACCAGACTGAAGAATATATTCATGTGAAGAACTTATTAAAGGAACTATTTATCATGGGGAGCATATTATGGCTGGGATCAAAAAATAAAACTTATAAATATAGTGAATGCATAAACGAGAAGCTTATAAACAAGGTTCCACTGTAGTCTCTGTAGCACCTTATTCATTACCAATTGCAATTTAGCTATTGACAGACATTACAATCACTGAGTTGACTTATTACAATTTGAACCATATTTCCAAACTTCAAGTTGACAAATTGAAACATTCATCATATAATAACCTTAGTTACAATATATTTGAGTTAAATCATTATTCATTAGGTGGGCCATGGAAATAGTTGGTTGTGTGGGAGATATTCATTTCAATGCAATGTTTCAATGTGAAGAGAACTTAGGTACATGATCTTCAGGCAAATCAATACTAAAACAAAAATAAACTAACAATGTAACAGAGAAAAAACAAAAAACTAGACCAATTGATTACTAGGGCCTACATAATGAAAAACTATAAAAAATTATGGTAAGCATAATATGTTTTCAAGAAATGTAGAAACAGAAAGAGTAATGAAACATTTATAGAATTAGTAGCCACAGACTGATACACGTGGCACCTGGTTGACTAGTATATTTGTCTGTGCTCGAGATTGTTACTTCCTTTGATTTCCGTTTCTCCCAATGGGACCCCTTCAGCAATTTTGTGGTACTGTATTGTTTCAATCAAATAGATGTTTGGAAATTGATTGCCTAGTTTTTTGTTCTTATTTGTAACATAATTTTTTATTCATGTTCAGTATTAATTTGCCTGAAGACAATTCAAGTTCTCTTTACTTTGGAACGTTGTGTTTAAATACATTTCCGAGTATTTCCGCATAACTGACTAATTCTAAAAGATCAACTCAAACAATAGCCTAATGTATTATTTTATCATTGTAAAAATAATACGCAAGCTATATTATTTTATTTTATCATCAGTTTTGGTCTCAAGACTGCATGGAAGTTTTGGTGTCAAGACTGTATAGAGGTTTTAAAACAACCAAGAGGTGCTGCTTCAAAACGGTCTTACTAATTCATCAATCATCTTCAGCCTTAATTGGGAAACCATGATTGTATTTCTAAATTTCGATTTTGATGAACAGGAGAAAAATAAAATGTCATCATTAGTTATGCACTAATTTACTACTCTTTCCTGGATTTCGGAGGTTTTCTCTCATTTCCATTTATTAAATGTATCTAGTTATATTGGCCTGCCCTTCAACGAAAACTGTGTTCTCGTAAGCTTTTTTGAGCATTACGGCGCCGACCGACGATTTCTCATGCTTAGATGTGGCCCGTTGCAACATTTTCTCTCGCGAACAATACGAAATTCCAGGCTGCGGCGTATTATTTAATTTATTTTGAATAAGAATTTTCGTGGAGTGGGAAAATTCAATTTCAATAATTAGACCTGGGTTTGAGTTAATAAGCAGGTGCCCAGGAACTGTGCTCGGATGTCATTCCTAGTTTACACACTGGGGTCTTATGTTCTAGTGGCGCATCTAGTTCTTACACTAATCGCTCATCACGTTCATAGACGTGGGTTACATTATTAACATGAAATACAAGTGTAGGTCATGTACTGTTGCTGTCACAAAATCTGGTTGATCAAGCTACATTAAAATGTATCCTGAAAGAAATATACTGTTATTATATGTTATTAAAACTAGACGACAATGTGCATACACATTCCACGCATAGTCTGTGAAAAAATTAGCGGTTCAATGTGCATAGATTTGATTGAAATTGACATTTCAATTTCGGATTGAACCATCTTATGTGACCACAAGTGAAAATGAGTACATATAATTTATGCACACTAAATTACTAAAATTACTAATGTACTGGGGGTTAGTAACTACTAACTAGTAACTGGTCTACTGATGATATTCCTTGTCATTAAAGTAGCTTTTAAGTAGTTTTCAAGTAAAAGATTTACCCTCTTTTCAATTTCTTTTTTGTACCACTTCTTATATTGAGCGTTTGCTAGTGAACGATAGGAATTAGGCCAACTGCCCTCTGTAGCCCAATTAACTAAGGCATCACTCCAGAAATTGAAGTCACCGTTGGGCGTGGGTTCGAGTTCCGCGTTAGGCATGGATTTTTGTAAACGACCGTTCACTTATTTCTTCATAGTTTGATTATCACCTACCTACTCATTTGTTCTCCAATAAATCTAAGTGTTTTGGGGATCATTGAGCAAACAGTCAATCAGGAGTAACGCTTACTTCCAAAAGTTATTCACCGAGTCATAATCTATAATTTGTAAGTTAAATGTAAAATGTTGATTATCATGTTATTAACGACTAATTAATAATTATCCACTCGACTCAGTAACAATATAATTTAATAACTCCAGAGAGCTTACACTGATAGTTCTGAATTCAGTTAATAATACCTACCTGGCCAATATATTTTAGAAATAGAAGTGTTAACTATCAAGTATTATTTGATTTATTTCCACATTGTCAGTAATATGAATAGTGTATAGGCCTACATAATGCACGAATAGTGGGGTAAAAAGAGTAGTCGATTGAACTAGGGTTATCCCATAATTATATGTAGGGCACAGATTGTATGGTTTTATAAAGCTTACAATTTCGCTTTTGAAATCTCAAATTTCGTTTTCTGGTGATTTTATGAATGAAAGATTTCGCTTCGTAGTGGTGATATCAGAATTTGACCATATTATGTGTCATTACACTGATTTTTGGTTGTATGAGTGAATTAGGTAAGGATAGTACCTGTGGTTGGGTTATTAAGTACGAATTAGCTAATACAATAGCAATAATGACACAAATGCAATACATAATTAAAACGCGATGTTCACTCGACAATGATTGATTTTAAACTGAGCACGCTTGTTGCACGCATAGAGTGGTGAGTAGTGTTGGGTATTAGCAGGAGGGGGAGGGGTTTTTATCCTCGCTTCTATTGACTGGTTAACCCTCTACGTAATACTAGCATCTACGAAAAACGGAGCAAACCACCCGTGCGCTAGTGATGTAGGATGGGAGGAATGATCGCTCGCAACCTTCTACTTTTGGACTCAAATCCATAAAAGAATGAGCGAACCACCCATACCCTGGTGGTGTGAGATAGAGGGAACGGTCGCTTGACACCTTCTTTCGTGAACACGTAAAAACACGCATTAGCTCGCAAGCTGTCAATCGATGAGTGGAGATTTCTCTTCCTTCCCACATTCCAAAAATTCTGAATGATGGAATCTTTCATTCCATCTTTCCATCATCTTATTCATCATTCACCAATGCTAATAGAGCATCAGAGTGTGTTAGTAAATCCAATATTGATTACTAAATCATATTGAATTGTTGGGTTGTCCAAGACCGGCCTTGTGGTGTCCCTTCCAAACGTTCTCAACTGTTATCCGCTGTCTGTATTTGTAAGCAATGACTTTTTGATAGCCAACCATTCTGATCACACAGTTGAGGCACTACTTTGAAATCTGAAGCTAAACAGACGGTTGTTGTAGTCCCAATGTAGCATGGGTTTTTATAAATGTCGTTTCATCTATCGTAACTCGATCATTTTTCCAATACCTACTCATTAGTATTAGTACCCCCATATAACCTGACAATTGGTGGGATAATTAAGCTCCAATAAAAAAAAGAATGATCTTCAGAACGAAAGTAGGTTCATTACATTAATCCCAAATACATTTTGTGTGTATAGAAAAGTAGCCTGAGGCTAAATATATAAATTGGGTTCAAGGGAAAGAAAGAACAGCAGCTTACCGAGGTTAATAAGTGGAAATACTCGTAGTCGAGAGCCCGTTGAAGAAGCATAGATGATTATCCACACGGGTTACAAATTATTTGATGTTCCTGCTATTGCTTTGGTAGAGTAGTGGTAGTTCTACCAGGATGCCCCTTCCCTGTACCTGAATCATATAATTCCAATTACAGCAACTATAATTATTAATACTACAAAATTGAGGATATTGTTGTCACTAAAAAATGTTAATTTAGGATGAATATTCAATTTTCATATTAGTATTGCTTATGGTAATTTGATATTATCTGTATTAGGCTTATAGCAATAATTGTTGAAATAGACTTGTAGAGGCTAGTTGCAAGGTATATATAATACTACACAAGGTTAGATTATTGACGTGTTTTCCCGTTCAACGAAGAAGGCCTATATTGCTTGGCGTGACGTATTTGGCAACCTTGCGTACAGTACGCTTACGAGCAGATTCTGATACCAGCCGTGTTCAGGTCGCCTTGTGACGTCACAGTAACACCTCTACCCCATCGATGAGTTAACCTTGTAGAATTATATATACCTTGGGCTAGTTGTAGATACAGTATCTAGATGCACTTTTTCCACTTTGTTCCATTTGATTCAATGTGCATGTTTTACTTTTGTACTAACGGTTGTGGCTGTTGTGTTGTTGTTACTCTTGAATAATCCTGCATCTGTTGTTGTTTATAGAAACAGTACTGGACTTGGAATTGTTTGTTGAGCATTACCAGTGCATGGTGATTGTGCTGAAAGGTTTGAGCTGCATTTCGTAGTTGCTTATCGCTTGTTTTACGCTGTATTTGTCAACGTTTGTCGCTATTCAGTATGCTATCTACTGCTTTTGATATTGGTATGGGTGTTTTTACCTGCTGGCCTTGGCGGCATTGTGCTTATTTTGTGCACCGTTTCTGTGCATAACAGAGCTGCTGTCCGAGGCTAGGGCCAAGAAGCGAGCGTTCGAGGTGCAAAAGGGTCAGTACCAACTGGAACTCGACTGTGCCAACGTCAAAGTGAAGAAAACGATGGAAGAAGCTAATGTATTGAAGCAACAGCTGCAGGTGGCGCAATGCCAGATGAACTCCAAGAACGAGACGGTCCAAGAATTGCAGAAGGAATTGAAATCATACGAGCGGTCAGTAACCGAGGCGAAGATGCAGTTGGGCTTGCTGCAGGAAATACTGAGGGAAGAGCAGCAACGAAGGAGTAGGCACGCAATCGAAGCAGAACAGTTTCGAAGTATGTATCTGTTTATTCAATATTTTCATCCTTGTTATATTATCGTTGAAAAGATATAGGCCTATACAGTAAAATGCCGTTTTTAGGACTTCAAGGGGTCTGAGGTATTATTATTATTATTATTAACTCTTGCAGTTGCACATAAATGCGCGGTGGCAAGTTCCCTATCAATCCTATCCTATCGCCTCCCTAACCTTCTGACGGAATAGCTTGGTATAAACGGATAATCATATAAATGATCGTATAATAAATTGTATAAAAATGACAAAAATGCAGATTTCATGTTTCAACAATGTGTTAGGTTTGGTTAACAATAATGCTTATGTCATCATTGTCATGTATGTCGGTACATATACCGTATTTACTCGCATATAAGTTGCACCTGCGTATAAGTCGCACCCCTGTTTTTGACAGTCATTTTTTGAAAAACCCTCTGTACGGTCCTATAAGTCGCGTGCTACAGTCTCCGGTACGTCAAAAATACATGGCGATTGAAATGTTTAGCGCTCGTTCGGGACGCGTATGAGAGAAACCCTTGGTATGAGACGTGAAAAACCATTGTGAGGGGCTTTAACTAAACGGTAAGGGGGGGAGGGGGGGGAGAAGGGGACAGGTGGCTTAACATACCCGAGCGCGACCCGACCCGAGAGCACACGATGATTACGTAAATATCTCCCAAGTTTAAATTAATTTTTATCTAGCCTCTGCCTAGTGTTGAATGAGTAGCTCTCTATAGACTTATCACTAAAGACAACAAATTTCAGCATTATTTATTTACATAGGCGTGCGCAGGAGCTTGTATTAGGTACGGCACCCGATCTGTGAATGCAATGCATTCATACCACAATGGGGGGTGTGGAGGAGGGCCCCCCACTGCCCCACAGGGAGATTTTTTGAAAATTGCGTTGTTTTTTTTCATTTTTCATAGAAGCTGTTGTACACTAAGATAATTATACATAAGAGTGAACAAAGATCATTTCTTTCAATGCTAACTTGAAATTCATAAACACTTTCATATTCGGGAACGTTTTGGGTCTTGGAGTAGACAGAAAAAAGACTTGACGGACCAAAAGGTACTCCAATTGATGAAAAAACATTTAAGGGTATTAGTAATAGTTGTTATTTATTTAGCAGGCTCTGTTATTTTACATGGAATAAACATTTTTACTACGATATACCTATTTATAATATAATAAATTAATAATAATAATACCTATTTTAAAAGAAACTTCGATTTTATTTTCACCGTGTTATTGTTACGGGAATTTTCTAAATTGTAATCAATAATATCTCAAAATAATACAAGATCTACTAGGCTGATTATTATTAAAAACTATCAGCTGTAGGCCTAAGGCAGTAGACGTGTTATCGTGAGGAAAATTTTCAAGTTGGTAGGGTGCGATTTGTGGAGCGCGTTCCATAAAAAACTGTAATGACTTTATTTACGATCGTAAAGAACAATGTTAGTGGAATGTTGGCTGAAACTAGTGAAACGCATATATTTCGGAGCTAATTATAATTAATCTGTATGATTTGGTAATATTTGTATTTATTTATTCTCAATGATCCATAGTTAACATTGTCAAAGTAAAAGGTATAGAAAAAGTTCAAACAAGCCAGGCCGTGTCTAATGTGTCACCTTCGGTGACACATTAGACACAGCCTGGGCCTACTCGACCGCCCCTGTGCGCACGCCTATGTTGGATTAGATTTGTAGCATTAATAATTTTTGATTCACCATTATTGTATTTCAAATTTAGCATTATTTTCGCATCAATTTCCGGCGCACTTGCGGCATGGCGTAATCGCTGATTTAATATGTTTATTCAAAGTGTCTTTCTTTTCCCACTTCAAACAAACATTGCACCACCACACATTAGTATTTCACCATCACTAACATAAAACTTATCAACTTTATAATATGCTGCGGCCCGCATGGAATAGTAATGCTCTGCGTTCTACCCATTTAGTTTTGTATCCTCACCAATATCAAATTTCATTAATGTAGACCTATATATAATAAGTTGTATATTTATTTTAATTATGTGTGTTCTTGTTTTAATCATCATGACCGTCCATATGACGCACATTTTAACCACTGTTGTACGACATGGATATGTGTGTCCAATTTGGACAAATATTGAATAAATAAATGAATAAATCTTCAGAAAGATTCACGTGACAATGAGCCCTTTCTTCAGATGACATAAACAAGTGCACGTGGAGAGTGGTTGACGTCACTGGTGCCATTCTATAGCAAAGGTCTAGTGGAGTCATGATTGGGTGGGGAGGGGGGGACGCAGCTGTGTAGAACTACGCGTCTCGAATGATGCGAGTGTTGGGACTATCGATTGAACCTGTATACACAACCGCGAGTGTCGAGTTTCCAAGAACGTAATGACAATAACAACACGTCCTGCATGGGATTATTAGCCTAACTGGGGTAACACAGGTAGGCTAAATAACTCCATGGAGGTGGTATTGTTGTCTCAGGGGTAGGAAACGAACATGAGTGAGATTTTTCAAGTGGTTTTCGAGACTGTAGACTGAGATTGGCGTTACACGTTGAAACACGTAAAAATGACCATGTTTTGATAGTTTTCAATTTTCATCAAAAACTTCGGTTATTAGTTAGATTCGCGCATATTTCGCTGTAAAACATATTTTCGCATCATCACAAAACATACAGACAACACCAAAAAATGATTATGAACTTGTTTTCAAGTTTTATCGCCTATATCGCAATTGCGAGAATTTGTTGCCTCTACTTATCACCCATACATAGCATTGTTGATTGATGATAAACAGATGTGTCAAAGTGTTCGTGTTGTTATTCTGTGTAAGATGAGACTAATAAAAGTCTCATGTTTGCTTCAACATTGATGACCGTCCGTGCAATTCTGATAACGATTATGGGTTCGGTCTATGCTCTAACATTGGACGACCAGAAGTGTTTCACGGCAACTGTTTTTATCGCAAAATGTGACGTTTTTTCTCACTTAGCATGTGACTTTTTGATGACTTGAAAATGGGAAAAAGTGCGTTTTATATGCGTGTGAATACGGTAATACACTTTACATTTACACTGAAAATAACACGTTCGACTGTGATGAGGATTGATGCATTTGACTTTCATTTTTGTAGATTTTGTGCGCGCGTATAAGTCGCACCCGCGTATAAGTCGCACCCCTGTTTTGAGCTCTCAAATTTCTAAATATACATGCAACTTATATGCGAGTAAATACGGTAATGATGATAACAGCTATGTAACATAAACCAGGGTCAGCTAAAAGGTTATCATCTTACTACTTGAAAAAGTCTGAGCCACCTTCGGTAGTTCGGTCAGCTGAGGCACCGCTCTGGAAACTGAAGTCACCGTTGGGCGTGGGTTCGAGTCCCGCATAAGGCATGAGTTTTTATAAATGTCCTTTCATACTGTCATCACTTCATAGTTTCATACTCACCTGTTGATTTGTACCCCCGTATAACCTAGCTGTTGGTGGGGTCGTTAAGCAAACACTAATCATAATCGAAAAGGTCTGTCATGATACTTTGCTGTTCAGCTTCACACAATTTATTGCTTGATAAGTGAGACTAAACAATCAAACACTGCCATCCCAGCTTTGAAATGAGAGGGACTAACGTGACTACCTATACAGTGAAACCTCTATGCATCGTTCCCGGATCTATCGTTTTCCTGGATGTATCATTCATTTTCTCTAGCCCCACTCCCATATAATCAATGTTAAATTTTCCTGGATGGATAGTTTGCCTGGATGGATAGTTTTATTTTCCTGGTCCCTTGAAAAACGATGGATAGAGGTTTCACTGTACTATCACCATTATGTACTGTCACTTTTGCCTAGATTAATAATAATATGCATAAGAAATATATTTCATGTCAACAAAAACTACATATTTAGTTTTCCTACACAATCATAGCATAACCTTGATATCTCCTAAGACCATCATCTTACCACTTTTCAGCAATGCTTTTCATGTGTTGAATATAGGCCTACATTACAACTTGATGCTTTTTTGTTTTTTCTATTTACCCTTTTAGATGTGAAGTAAAACCAAAAAATGTAACACTAATAAGTTGATGTTCATTGCGCAGAATAGTATCAAATCCAATGCCAATAATTCTCATCAAATCATGGCTTGATCATAGAATAAAAAATTGTCCTCTACGTTGAACGGTTTAATAGTAGCAAATTTTGGAATGGCGCACTTTGTGCCATACCAAAATTGGGATTTTTCTACATAGCGTAACTCGAAAACTATAAGAGCTACAGAGCCCAAAATGTGTAGGCTTTGTCGAATCCGTTTTTGGCACAACTGGTATGAATTTAATTGAAATCAGGTGAGGGAACTGGTTCAGTTGGTTTAATATGGAATGACCCAAGGCCATAACAGATGTTCTACTGTATATATAGTCTTCTGTTCTTGTTTGTAGAACAACTGATGGAGGCCCAGCAGAACGCGAAGCAGAGTCACAACGAAGCGGAACAGATGAAAGATCGTCTCAAAGCCATTCAAGCCGAGCTAGATTTGTTACGACGTACCACTGTTGATAACCAGGATGAAGGGGACAATAAGAGTCAAGAGGAGTTGACTCATCTACGACAACGTTGCAGCTCTCTAGAAACCGAGAATGATAGGTAGAGTATATCTGAGGAATTAATGGACTACTAATAAATACATGCTTTGCAAAGAAAAGCTTAGAAAAAATCAATTTATAGGTATTTCCTCATTCTCGTTGAAATATTTTTCATGACATTCCCCCTTTATTTCTAGTGATTTACATTGATATTATATATTTAAAAAAAAATTCTGTTGAAAATCATTGTTGATAATTTTTATAAATTATTGGTGATAGTTGAAAACGAAGAACATTGAAGATTCTCTCAACATTTTTTCAACATTACAACTTTAATTGTAAATGCATGAATAATTGGTTGTAGAATACAATTCGGACCCTAGTGATTAGTATGTTAATTTAAAATCAATCAAATTATGTATGCCTAGGCTACATTATCTATTTTGATCAAATTGCGAAATGGTACACATTTTTACTGAATCGTTGGAACTGGCTCTCTTTTATTTGACATATTTTGCATTCGTGTCGTAGGTTACGTTCGGAATACGAGGAAGCCGTTGAGCAGAATCAAGACCTCCACGAGGCTCGTGTCAAGTTGGCAGCTCTTGTCCAGCAACAGGCTCAGATCACTAGTGACAGTTCAGACGTGTTGGCAGTGACCAGTCAGCTCCTGTCGACTGTCGACGCTGAGAACGAACCAAACGCTGTAAGCACATAAAGAACAGAACATCATTTTCATTAGGTTCGCTGTTCGTTGAAAAAATTTTCGAATGACACAGAAATTCTAACATCAAATACCGTAGGCCTAGGCCTACTGATTGAAATTTTCTGATTGAAAATGTTCAATTTTTATCGATCGATTCAAATATATTGAATACAAAAATTACAATAATATTTATGAAACATGGTAGAGCTTACAGAAAAGAGCTAACCTAATATTATGAAACAACATAATCTCAGCTTGAAGGTTGATTGCTCTTGGTCTCGGAAATTAACGATTTGGGATCAGTTTCTTGCAGCAAATATAAAATTCCTGACTGCAACATTCTGTGTGAACCATTTGCAATACTTTCAGTCCATATGTAACTCCAGAGGCAAGTACCGTATTTACTAGGGCTGTGCGAGCAGAGCTTTTTGAGTTTGAGCGAGATTGACTTTTTTCGAGCGAGATTGACTTTTTCGAGCGAGTTCGAGCACTATTTTAGTTCGAGCGAGTTCGAGCACAAATTTTAGTTTGAGCGAGCTCGAGCACAATCTTAGTTCGAGCAAGCGAGCTCAAACCCTCGTTTTCCGAAATGGAAGAGATATGGAATTATATGGAATTGAAAAGTTGGAAATGGCTCAAATAAGTAGGGGTGTGCGAGTTTGAGGATTTTAGTTCGAGTCGAGTTCGAGAGAAAATCGCGAGTTTCGAGTTCGAGTTCTGGAAAAAAAAAAAAGATTCATTTTACCTCTTGACAAATGAATTTTATTAGGCTATACACATTTTAAATTCGACTCCACATTGGCATGTGATCATTTATTGATTATTTATTAGGCTACTACTCATCAATCTGTCACAATCTTATCACCAACAACATATCAATTGAGTTTGTATGTAATAATTGGGGGTGTCGGGGGGTGCCGGGGTACCCAGGCGGTTCCAATTTCAAGTGAAACCCGGGCTCAAACAATTCCCGACGGGTAGTCAATGTTTTTTTCTGGTCTTTATTTTCCTGTGTATGATGTTTTTGGTCCGGTCTGTGTGTATAAGCGCGTTCAACTCACGCGCATTCGTCTTTCCACCCCCCTCACCCGCCCACCCACTCATCCAGCCATCAGGGGGGCATTCATGTACGCCTAGCAAGCTCTAGCAAGGCATGAAACCTGTTTGACAACTGTCATGGTAGCAATTTGCTATCAACTTTCCGGGGTGGTTTTTGATGATCGCAAGTTGCGACCGCTAGCATCAGCCATGTGTTCAGTGTCCTTGACAGCTCAGTTGACAAAAGTGGTTTAGCAACAAAATGACGCCGTTCAGATGACTGGCTGGTGTGGCATTACTTTAAATGTGCTTTTGACATTTGTTTGTTTCCCCGTCATTGTTAGAAAGGGAATATTATTGAAATGACATTTTTTGGCCCAAACAATGAAAAGCGATCATCATTGCCTTTTTGAATACTTTATTTTCGGAATTACTTTTCGTCGCCATAAAAGAAATGCGCTCGTGCAAAAGTCTTGCGTATCCCTGCTCCCCCCCCCCCACACCCCATTATCAGCTGTTACTGGAGGACCAATGTGCTTGTGTGATTGCACCATTCTCATCAGTGTGCTTCCAAGCCTTGCGGGGAGAGGTTTTGTTGCTTTTATAGAGAGTGATGATAGGATTAAGGAAAATGACGCGCCTTTTTATGAATATAGGTGATTTAGTAGGGTCTCTACGATTTTTTTTCTTTTTTTCGGGAGGAAAACCCGGTTAGGAGTCGAGTAATAAAGGCAGGTAGGAATTTTCCTACCCTCCGACATCCGTAGTAATAACTGTCAACAAAACGAGCTATTTCACTGCTCAAGTATAGGCGGATAAGCATGAAAAATTACTATAGAGGTTCAATTTTTAATACTTCCCAAGTTTAGTATGTTCTGCCAAATTACAAAAATAAAAACGTGTTTTTGACCAATCTTAGGCAGTTATTTTCGTATCAGTAGTGACTTCTAAACTCTAAAATGAGGGGGAAAAAAATTACGTAAAAAATCAAAAATCAAAAAATCAAACTCGAAATGTCAGAGTTCAGCTGAATTTGAACTCGAACATGAACTCGAAACTCGAACATTCGAGTGCTTGCACACCCCTACAAATAAGTAATAAGTTGAATAACTTGGAGACGAACAAAAAGCGAAAATCCAACCAAAAGTGAGTGAAATTAATAATGGGGCCCTTGCGCATGGTTTCTTGGTGCTGTTAGTAATGGTGTATGAGTAGTATGACCCTAATACAGTAAACCCTCGTTAATCCAAACTCGGTTAATCTGAGATTTGGCGTATTTCAATCTTGAAGTCTGTCTCCGGCTGAAGGTATAGGCATCTCATTGTTAATTAATATAGTTAATCCGAATTCCAGCTAATCCATAATTTGAACGAATATTTCAACCCTTCAATTGCTTCAGCACCGTTTTTGGGTTGGATAATTCGAAATAGTTTGAGTGAATCCCTTGAATTGATCAGTATTTTTCCAATTTCCATACTTTTTATTTGACGCGTAAGCAGTGGTGTATTGGTAAAAAAAGAAGTACCGGAACGATTGAGCAACACGATTATTTTTAGATTGATCTGTATAATATAATGGGCTGAATGTTTATGCATTTAAATCCCAAATGCATTGAAAATTATTTCAAAATGTGAAAGTGTGTACACAAATAGAAAATGGCAAAGGCTGCATCATTCATTGTAATCATTTGTTCTTTACTAGAACTGAAATGGGGTATCGTAAATTATAATCCTATACATTGGCTTATCTTACTGTAATTCATGGGTGAACAGTTTAAGTAGCTATGGGCGACTTCACTTACATAACTGCATGGATCTATTAGGCGAAACAATGTTTTGTTCATCTCCTTAAATAAATTCCCAAAGTTGATCCACTGGACGTTCTGTGGGCTTGGCTGCTTTGATCTGAGTATTGGTTGCTGAGCGATGATTCCTCATCCACTTGAGAACGTAATTGCCTGGTTTCCACTGTTCTATGGGCGGTCCATGAATTTTGATGAACACTAGACTTGACGCATGGCTAATTAGTAATCTTGATCTTGTGTCCGTAATTATCAGGTTCATAGCGCTAAAGCCTCTTTCACATTCGGAAGAGCTGCAAGGGATAACTTTTGAACAATTAATAAGAGGAATCAAATTATCTGGAATATCTCTTCCACCATTGTCAAGGAAGTCTCCGTAGGCCGTGAGTGTATTCGAAAATCCCAATTTGAATCGGCTGCAAAGAGACTCTATTTCGGTTTCTCCGTAACCTGGGTGTATTTCTGCCGGCCAACCTGTAGCTTCTAGAACAGAAAGCTCTGAAATAATGTCGGCTTTACTGGGAACGGTGTTTGTAGAGCCTGCTCGGGATCGAATTGACTCGTGTGAAGAGGTTGTTGAAAATAAGCGCCGTTGCATATTGTTTACAATGCTGATTATAAACTGAGAGTGATTAACAGCAACAATCTTGTTGTTATCAGTCAGTTTTACTGAACAAGATTCCATATCCTTTGATGCATTCTCTGCTTCCAACATACGTTTACCTTTACGTTCTTTCATTGAGTCTAGAAATAAAATGGTGCGACGAATTAGCTTATCAGCATGAACAACAGTCATATCGCGTCTCTGGAGGGACTCGGAAAGAAGCGAGAGTTCGAATAAAACATCGTACATGAGTGCCAGGTCCAATACAAATTGTTTAGATGAAATACGTTTGTAAAGTCCCTTGAATTTCTCTTGGTCCGATTGCGAGCGGTTGTTATCATCACTTGCAGACTCAAAGTGATAACACAGAGATCTATAGCTTTTCCAAACTGCAGAAACGGTTCGAAACGAACTTGAAACCCACCTCGCTCCCAATACACGACCGATTTTCTTGATCTCTTCGCTGAGCGTCGACGCGCACTTTTGAATTTCATTTTGGTTTTTGGGAGATTGACTGTAAAGTGAGTACAGTTTGTTCATAAATGAACGAAAATGGTCAACACCATGCACTTCACAAATTGCGTCTCCAACTGACAGTTCTAATCGATGATTTAGGCAATGCCACACGATAATAGAAGGGTACTTTAGTTGCAGTCGCTGTGCAACACCTGATATTCTTCCCAGCATGACACTAGCACCATCACATGTAAAAGAAACCAGATTGCTCTGTAGATAAGTATCATTGAATCCATAAGTACTGAGACAAGTGAGTAAGTGATTGGTAATCGTTTCCGCTGTTTGATCAGGCAATTCGATCAAATCTAAAAACATGAAATGTGGATCGGTTGACTTATCTGTTTCACATTTTAAATACACTACCAACGTAGTTTTGGTACTGACAGTTGTAGACTCGTCTGTTATCACAGATACTTTGCCATTTATTTCAATTATGCGTTTACAGATTCTAGATTTCATTTCTAGCGCAATGTGATCAATTATGTTTGTAGCACTAAATCTTGATCGCAAACCAGATGAGATATCAGCACCATTTAATTGTTGCAACTGCAACAGATCAGCATGATCAGAATATGGTCTGTCATGTTTAGCAATGAAATATGCAGTTCTAAAGACCTTGTTTGTGGCCTCAACTTCATTTTCATTCAAACGGTCAACAATGTTTTCAATTACTTGTGTTTTAGCTCCCTGTATAATCTTTTCAGTGGCTTTGTGTGAGAGAGACTTTGAATGCTCAAACAGTTTTTTCCTCAGTAATGCAAGTTGCGCTGTACGGTTGCTACCATTAAATGAAATTGACACCGAAGTCCATTCCTTGGAAACTTTCAGTCCTTGTGATTTTAATGGACCCAAGGTTGTCACGCTAAAACAAGACGAACACCCAATTTTACCAGACTTACATACAATCCAAGGGAAGTTTTTTTCCTTCTCGTCCCACATAGCAGCAGTCCAAATTTCAGGCCATTCGGACTTATCATTTTCACTAGTATTAGTACGTATTAGGCGTATCACTAGTCACTATCGACGTCACTTCACTATTTGACACGTTCACGTCGGGCTCAATAACACTGACGCTAACACTGTTATTTTCACCAGTATCTACCAACTGTTTCTTGTTTTTTACAAATCCGTCAATGTACGTTTGTTTTCGTTTCACGCTCATTTTAAATGTTCACAACAGTCCAAGAAAAATGTTGATGCTACTTGAAAGTAAGTCACGATACAACTGAGAAAAACGAATAGTCACCCCTATCCCCACCCCCTCATTAACTGAGCGTTGCAAGACCTGTAGAGACAACCATGCCCTCTCCATAATCAGTCGCCAAGTTTTCTAGTGAAATATTTTTGTGATTGAATGGTAAAGTACCTTGAAGCGACAGAAGGCGAACAATAAGTCTAGCGGCTCTAGCCTCTTCTTTGAAAATATATAGAGACAACATTGTTAACCATTTCTCAGTAACGTATGGTTGAACATTCCTACGTTAAAGCTCAGCCCTTATCTCCCATAAGAGTTGCCAGTGCTTTCAGAAGCCCAATTTGGTACAAATTACTAACTGACTACGAAAGGAGAATAAATTTACAACATTTTAAATTAATTTTTCCCAACACAAACATTCAATCTTTTATATTTTGTGAAGCATTTGAACAATTCAAATACAAGAAACAAGTCGACCAGAGCTCGAAAAAGGTTCCGAAAAAAGTACCGGAACGTCGTTCCGGCCCCAATACACCACTGCGCGTAAGAATAAGCCAAAGCCAGCTGAGCTGTTCGCTGCTCTGAGTGTGTCATCCGAGTGCGCTCTGACCTTGACGAGTACGAGATTCATGATGAGCTCGGAACACTCGTACGTCAGATTCGGGACGGCCGAGCGCCAATGGAAGCGGGCTATATAACGATCGTGCGTTGTTCAAGCTAGCCGAGTACATGTGATCAGCGGAGCGGTTTCGCACACGTGAGGCATAGCTTTCTCTCGCGCGCAATACGAAATTGCTTCAATTCTATCTGGGAAGTAAGATGATTTTTGTGGAAAAAGAGTTTTTTGGTTAAGAGGCCGCAGGCGCTCGTATTTCACGCCGCAAACTCTCACGGCCGTAATTTTTGAGATTTCAATATGATTGTTTTTGCATTCTGCTGATAAATTGAAAGAGGGAGGTTATCGCATTTACAGAATTTTGAACAACAAATTTTTAATTTTTCAAATTCTTCAAATGGAAAATGAAAAAATTTCTAGTTTACGGAAACCTATATATATATTTTTGAATACCGAAAAATAACATGGACTGTGAAATATATCAAAAGTGTGAGTAAGGGAATTAACGGCGTTTACGAGGATATGAGTTCGGCGGGCTAGTCTATGGGCTGCGCCTAGTACACGATGCATGTTAAACTCGAGTCCGAAGCGAGCGAACAACGAGCGCGTGTAGCGCGCCTGCGGCCTCTTAATCCTAATTTTTCTAAATTAAAATCCCTTTTTTGGGGTCCTTTGCTTGTCGGATTAACGAGGGTTTACTGTACATGTGTATATAGGGAAAAGAACTCGGCATGCTCGTAATGTGTTCGTAGAACTATCATTATAAGATCGTTATGAAATAACTAACATATTGTTGATGACTTTCTACTTTGAAAAAGGAATTTACCATATTTGAAGTCTAATTTAATTTTGTATACTATTGGAAAATGGGTGGAAAATGGACTGAAACTGAAACAGAAACAGTAGGCCTATTGGTCGAGAATCATGACTCCCAATCTTGCATTTTTTCTCATTCGTTATTTTCGATTCCAAATTTTTTATTTGATTCGATATTGATTGAAAATTTTAATATATTCTGATTGATAATCGATGTTGAAGTTTCGATATCGTTTGCAATTTTCATATCTCACAGCAACCCTAATGATAATAGACGAATACCTAATTGAAAATGATATTTAAAATGATAATCTAAACTTTTTAAAATAGAGATTAATACATCAATCAGGGTCATGCATCAGGCCTTGCTACAACAGCGATCAGCCCTAGCTGTTACTAAATTGACTCATCATAAATGCCAACAAATCACAAGTAGACCCTATCTGTAGATTTGCCGCGTTCATTAGGTGTAACGTGTGTAACTTTTCCCAAAATATAGGCCTATATCATTGTATTTTACAATGGAGAATTTTACGCCTCACATCTCTATGTACATCGTCCATGATGCTGTTGATTGCTACAATTAATGGAATGCACTTTCTCACACCCTTCCACAGCAGACATTAGCACTAGAAGAGGAATTGGTGGTGGTGAAGCAGAGCTTCACACGATGCAATGATGAGAAGACGATGCTCTCCTGCGAATTGGAGAAGCTTCGCCTCGAGTTCACTGCGTTAGCTAGTCAGTCGTACGCTGTAAGTAGATAACGGTGCATTACTATGCAGTCTGCCTGTCCAGTGTATGGTTGTCTTTAATAAAGGACCGTATTGTAATCAGCGTTCAATGATTACGTTGCCAACATACTGTTTTACACTTGATAGCATTATTATTGACTATAGCGATTATAGAAATTTAGTTAGTCTCCCCTCTGACTCGGTCGGCTAATGCACGGCTCAGAAACTGAAGTTGATCGGGCGTAGGCTCAAGTCTCGCATTAGGTGTGGTTTTATGTAGTAATCATTTCATGTATTGCCCGCTCATTTGTAACCCCAAATGATCTAGGTGAGTTTGTTGAGCAAACAGTAGGCCTAATCATCAAACTAGCATCAATAGGAAATTTAGTTTCAACTGGCATATGCTTATTCAATGAAATGTTCAGAATTAATTAATTACCCCTTGTAATATAACCAAAATCACATTTTCAGTTATGGTAGTGTTATCACATGACAACAGCCCTATCATTTGACTAGTTTTTTTATCAATAAATATAGAAAAAGTTTTCCATGTTAACTACAACTTGTTTCCTGACTACCAAGTTTTAAGAAAAGAGATAGGGAACCAGTTGGGCTGCTATTCCACCTGGCCAATATTGAATATTAAATGCTATGGTGATATGGTTATTGGTTAACTTGTCCCTAGTCTGCATAGGGCAAAAAATTCATGTCAAGGTGATTTCACAGATATGAATGCTCATGAAACTTCAATATTGCCAGATACAAAATTAACAAATATGCCTACATCGTAAGATGCAGACAGTATTTGTCGCAAATGCTAATGACTCCAAATTTTATGATAACGAAAGTGGATAGATCACTTGTATTTAACAGTCACACTCAATATTAGTGCCAGTCATTGATTTTTATCTCGCTGCATACCATTACATACAAATAACATGTAATTTATTGTGACTGTTTGTTATGGGTCGACAGTATTTTATAGATACTTCTCTAAATGGTATGAAGCAGTTTCACTACAATATGTTCAAACGGAAAGTCATTGCATCGTTTGTGTGTTACGTTGACGCTGAAAATGTGACACAGTGGGTGGGTCCCCCTAACAGTGGACAGACATGTACCTGTACTAAATCTTCTTCATGCCTGCGTATCTTGTGCCGTAAATTAACTGTGTAGTTCGGGGTGTTTCCTCCCCGAACACCGCTCTTCAGCAATGCATTTCTATTTTCTGTTCCTAGTTACTTTACTTTCACGTACTTTTAGTCTAGGCATTTGTTTGCAGACTGCTATGCCATAACTGATTTTATGTATTTGCAAATTGGTGTTTGATACACGCCAAAGTACATACGTACATTTTGAAGCTTTTTTAGAAGTAAATTTATATATTTTTAATTATATAATTTATTAATTATTTTCATGCTTGTTGTTTGATTTGATTTTTGTCTAGTATTCAGTATTTCCAATCATTTGAATTTGAACTTGAATGGGGCAGTTTAACCCCTTTCAGGAATACAGTAGAACCTCTCATTTATTCATTTATTACATTTATAAGTTTCATCTTTTGATCCAACCCATATGCTCCACATGTTGAATAGTTTCATTAATAAGTTTTTCACGTTAATACATTGTTTTAGTCTGGTGCCCTGAAAAATGTATAAAAGAGGTTCCACTGTACCGGTATTGTGAATTATCTTGTTTACTTCTTGAGTGTCCAAAGTGGGAACTAGGTGATACCTACCTAAAAGAGTTCATGGGAGTCAGTTCAGTGAAATATTAGTTTTAGGTACGTTTGGAATGATATACGGTACCCTAAACTATCAAATTTTCAATACTACAGAGCCACAGATTTCTAAATACCTCCAAGATGATATCCGTGAGAACTACTTGATGTATCGCATATTTGTGAGAAAGTTTATTTGTTAGAAAGTTTATTTGTGAGAAAATTTTCAATGCCCGTCACTTTGAAGGTACAATTGCAGTCACATGAAATAGAGTAGATCACACATTTTAATTTCAATGAAATTTACGCATATTCTACCACTAATTTTTTCAATCCCACACAGTACGTCCAATGCGTATGTAGTGTACACTGTCTGCTGGTTTAATGCTCATTATGTTCAAAAATAAACAAATTTGAAAATTGATAAATTTTCTTCAGGATGCATTTCAATGTGTCTCGATCAATCACTTCATGTGACCGCAGGTGTCCTGTATTAGGAAGATAGTATGCATTTCTATTATATTAGAATTTTGATATCTTATCCCACTCCAATATTAGCAAAAAATTTTTCGTTGAGTTGACTCCCAAACGCTCCAAGGTAGAGCGTAAATGTTGGTGATTATTAAATATTTTACCGCTAGCCAATTTACGGAATTTTTTCATATTTTTCATATTTCTTCTACAATAGCTATTCTGATTATTTTCTATTTGTTCATTTGGCATAGAACAATGTGTAGAACCTCCATACTCTTTGGAATTGAAACTAGCTGTACTCGGAACTCGAGAATCCAATCTTATTTTCTATTGCAATTTTGGATCCAACTTGATTAACTTGTGAATTAAATCGAAACGGTTCGTTGCATTACAGGTTTTGATGATGAAAATTGATAAAGTCAACTAAAATTGTCTTGGAACCATTATCAGAGTAGGCAATTACAACATTACAATCACTTAACTGATGTGATTGATGTAGTGCTACCTTATGCCTGTATTTGTTCCATGCTAGATCAACATGTAGCTCTTAGCTCATTCTCATTAATTTATTGTACTGTAACACATTATTTTTGCTTGTCTGACATTTTTGTTGTGTTCTTCTTACTCATCACTATTATTTGATTTTTCGTTTCTCTCCCCAGGTGCCCGTCCACTATTTCATACCCATCGCTATGGCTGTGGTGGTCATTTCGGTGGCACTGAACTGCATTTTTTAAATTGTCCCCTTCCTGTTTGTCGCTTGCCCTTTAAATAGGTGGCAAACAGAAATGTAAGAAAGGTAAATATTTTACATACGTATCAATGCTATAGATAATGTGTGGTGAATTTTTAAAATATTTATAAAAATTATATAGGGCCTATATTATATAATTATTTACGTTTTAGTGTAGCGTGAAGCTAAGGTATGACCGTTCATACAGTATGGCGTGCTACGAGTGTTGGCGGACATTGTAGGAAACTTTTATGGAACAAAATTCTACAAGTATGAGCAAGATTTTCAGATTAGCACCAGCGAAGACTTCCAAGCGACGCTTACGGCATTTTCTTTCTTTTTACGCGCTGCGAAAGTCGAACGGTGTTGTGATTAAAAAGAAACTTCTTTTCGATTCTCGTGACTCGCTTACTTTCGAACGGTATAGTTTTGGGGCTGAATTGGAAGGACCACTTTTGAGAAAACTTAGTTTGAGAGATCCCACTAATATAACCAAGTGAGGAAAAATTGGAAAAAGTCTCCAAAACAAATTATAATGTTTATTGAATTTAAGCACAAAAGAGATACACAGTATTGGAAATTTTTATATTGATCCAACCAGCTGCTTTGAGGAAAATTATTTATGTATTTTTTCTTGATTGAATATCTATTGGAACCATCACAAGCACATTAGTTAAGAGCTGCATTTGGATGACAGTGTGACTAGACTTGATGGTTTAAAAAGCTAGACCTCGTGCAACACACATGCTGCGTTGGTCTGGTAGTAATAACTACCTAGTTACTATTTACTAGGGTTGCCGTTTGATTTCAATCGATTCGATTGATTTTCGATTATAGGTTTTCGATTTGATTTTGATATGTACTTTTCGATTTTTTATTCGATCAATATCGAAAAGTTTTCGAAGATCGAAAGTATAAGAGTATACAACAGTATAAGATAAGAGTAGCGCGAGGCGTCACGAGTAACGCGCTCGCTTTCATTGACGCCCATCGTTCCGAGATTTTTGAACGGTTGGTTGTCTCAAGTTAACTCTTGTCCCGCTACACGTGCGTCTAGTCCTTGTCTAGACGTTTTGACGTGAAGTGTGGTTTTGACTTTCAACAAGTGTGAAGTGATTGATTGACTACCGAAGTGTACATCATTTCTTTTTAAAATATCTATTATGACATATGAAATGAAATTATACATGCGGGGCGGAGGAGTTTGGTTTGGAAAAAGTCGAAAAACCATGCGCATCACTCAGATGATAAAAACGTAATCTTGGATGAAAATAGTGTTTCCAGTCTAAGAAAAATCCAAGAGAAAAAAGCAAACTAAAATATTAAAAATTGTCCCGAATATAAGCCAAGAGTTTTTCTCGAAATTTCAAGCCTAAAATTCACCCTAGGCTTATATGCGAATCTTGGCCTATAATCGGTAAAAACTACATGTTTTGCTCATTTTGATTGGGCGTACTGGACCTGCACACTCATGACAATGAACTCAACTTGATACTGCGAGATATTCCACTAAAAACACGTTTAATACATGTTTCATTATGAAGAAGCATGATTTTCCCAATTTCGATCATTTTTATTTGACACGTAATTCCTACTGGGCAACAATCTTCTGCTGTGTGTGGTCCGTCATTGTCTGACCTTGACGAGCAACGAGACAAGACTTGAGCGAGAGAAAACACTCGGGACGGCCGAGCGCCAATAGAATCGCAATACAAAATTGACTGAATTCTACCCCGGACATGATGATTTACGTCATTATTATTTAGGTGATTCAATGACTGAGGAGAGAACGTAGTTGTGTGTATGGTAACATTATACTTATATATAGTGCGTGCGGGGTATATAAACATGGTATTTTGTTACCTAACACGTTTTTTTTTTCTATTTGATTTCTATTCGTCAATTCGATCGATTTTCGATAAAAATGCAATCGATTTTGATTCGATCAATTTTCGATATTGTACACTTCGATTTCGATCACGATTTTTTGATCGAACGGCAACCATACTATTTACCTATTGACCTATAAGTTTGAGATGGTTATGTCCCCCCATGGTGTATGCATTAGGTTAATTGTTTTAAAACTTGTAGCAATCTATGTCAGCTGTCCGTCATGATTGTAAATTGTAATCGCAGTTTGTCTACGTGACTGTTCAATCACTTACTCGCTGTAGTTGTCCTGCGTTTCGCTAGTGTATTTGTGTACAGCTGTGTTATGATGCAACCAATAGGCGTGTGAAGTACCCATCACGTTGAAGCAAATCAAACACGTTGAAGCGACAAATACGACCCAACTAAATAATATTATGCAGATAAATATGCTACCCGAAAGCTCACTGTCAATGGGTTGTCGATTGGTGCTCAGGGAACAATCACCAGCTTCTATTTCGAAATTTGGTGAATTATATAAACTTTGCAGAGAATTTATATCTTATATCTTCATTACCCCATACCCTTTTAGATCATCTCTCTGATCATATTGTATAAAAGTAACCTTTTGTTGACTCTCTCAACTTCAACTTTTGATATTTATCATCACATCTTTTCATTTCCAGTTATAATATTAGTTCTACTGTTAACCTTTCTAGATATTGTTTTATTATCTCTCATTTTAATTCTTAACTCTCATATTATTAATTAAATATTGTATCATTGTTTTGTGACCTCGTGGCAACTGCATATTGGCAGCAGAACTGCATATTGCATAGTTTTTATATTTCAATGAAAAGTTCCTCTCGTAAACGTCACTTTTTCTATTATATAACTCATAAACGAGAATAAATTTCACCACCCCATTTGCTGAGCTTTCTTAACACGTGTCAGTCGCATACATATGCAGAACACAAAATTTTTATTAAATTCAAATTATAAGCCCAACAAAAATACACTGTATTTGCAGTGCTGCTAGATGTGCGCTCAGTTTGCAAGTATTTGACAATTGTTAGTCTGTTATCTATACAGTATTGGGGGGTACATCTGCATCATTGCAATAAGAATGTGTTTTGGTTTTTGCTTGGAGCTTAATTTTTATGAAAATTTTGTGTAAGTATGTGACTGATAATATTAGGAAATATTCAATGAATATGATTGTGTGATACATTTTCTTGCATGAGGTTGCCTATATTATAGAATTATGGTGTTTGAAAATCAGTCGAGTGCTATTTTTAATGGGCTCAATCAACCAGAGAGTAAACTAGAGCCAGCATGCGTTATTTAATTCACTTGCTCTTTACAAAATGCAACAAATATATAGATGGATATGCATCTTGAAGTTTGGTGGTTCATAAGTTTAGTAACTATGGTGACCATCAGAAAACAACCCATAACCAACTTCCAGGATCATCTAATCTACACTTTTAAATTAGCTACCAGAATGCTTACTTGAGCGATGTGGCTCTCAAAAATCCCGATGAGAGATGATTTCAAATATTTTTGTCGTGTTAAACGAGCGTCAGTCCGCCAACACTCGGGTCATTGTTTGGAGAACAGTCGGTACTTTCTCAAGTCCCGAAACTGTAGCCTTTCCCCATAGGCTACGTATTGTTTTGTTATTACCTACAGGACTATTATTCTCCCAAGATTCTATACACTTGATTTATTATATTTTCTCATTAATCCTAATAATCGTAATTTGCATCTGTCTTTGTATTATTGCACAGCATGGAAGCTTTATTTTGTATTTGTGTAATAAAATAGGGTATTGCGTAGATTTCCACATGTAGAATATTTGTAGAGGGTTATAAATTCATTCGAAGTGTTTTTTTCTCACCTTTTCAGGTCAATGAAATGTCTCATAATTTGTTACACTGGCACATTGTAGAGTTCAAAAAGTTCAGCATGAAAACTTAATAGACTTGGGTTCCGTTTTACGAGTAATAAATGTGTTGATTAGGCGATAATTAGTGGATTAACTTGTTATTACTCTTGGTTACCACTGGTATTTTTGTACCCCAATTAATAATTGACTTAAGTAACACATTTTTACTATTAGTAACTAATATGGGGTCTTACTGCATTTTACTAAAGTCTATAAACAATATCCTATTTCTAGTCATTTTTTAAAATGATAAATATAAGCCAATTCATTTTTCTGACGTTTTTCAAGTAGTGATCAGTTTTTTAAACATTGGGTTCATTTGTGTATGTATTATAAATGATTGATGTATATATAGTATGTATAATGAAGCCCTAAACCTTTTCAGCATTCAAATCCCAGTCTTATGTCATTATTATATCCAGGATAGATCTAGTTCTAATTAGCAATATCTAGGTACTACTCCTTTTTATGTATTTCAGCATAATATTATCCCATGAGTTGAATTTGTTTTTTATTCAATTGTTACAAATGTTACTACTGTAATATTAAATAGCCACTAACGTTAAAGTTGACTGGTAGAGTTACAAGAACAATCACATTCGATTAATTAGCGTAAACAGATGTTCCAGGTAAGATTTGTACGGGTCCATATTGAGAGGTTAGTCTTGATTTCCCTCTGTTGTTGAAGTGAATACTGGAACGGCTTCTTAATTTCAAGCCATGACCCTTTTCTTTTTGCTTTCCAAAACACCTGATGAAATCACCTCTCATTTCATTCAGCATCAACAGACGCTAAGAGATCGTAGCTATCATTACAGTGCGTCGTTGAACCCATTATAAATAAAATCAGTGGAAAAATATTGTTTATAAAGGAATATCCTCCAAAAATGGTATTTACTATTTTACTGTACGTGCTTCATCGCAATTGTTAACAATGTTCTTGTACTTGTAGGCGCTGTGTTGCTGTGTGATTCCGCTGTTCATTATATTCCTGGGACTAGTGACTGCGTTCTACCCAACGCTAGCCTTTATAACGGGCACATCGGATTCACCGCCAAAGTCTTAAAACATTGATTACGCTCGAATTAACGTGACGAAACAAACTTGCCATTACGTGTACTTTATTAGTGGATACGATCGTAGGTTGTGATAACATTCAAGTGGAAGCATCTACGACTTGAGGACACTTTTCTTCTGTCTTTCTATATTACTACATAGATTTGTATAATATTCAGTATCATATAGACTCTGTTGTAGATATAGATGTGCAGTGAATTAATTGAAAAAAATATATACATATATATAATGTATATCAAAAATTCTTAGAAAATGTATGTGGTTAAACTAGACGGAAGTTCAGAGAGTTATAGCGTTGAATATCAAGAGAAATAATCATGGGTAAAATTGCATCTGCATCTCTTATATTTCTTGCTCTATTTTTCGAAGAATTCACTGTGCATATTTTTGATTGGAGATCAAACCTTCGTTCTGAACCAATACTACTGGACCATACCAGGTAGTGTTGTTGTTCATCAAATCAAATGGTTACCTATTCATTTTGTACATTACTTGTATATTCACTTGAAAAATAGGTTACTAAAATGACATGATAAGTACAAAATGTTCTGATGTGAATAATGATAAATTAGAGATTTGATTGGTCATGCTCTCCTGATTGTATATTTTTTTTAAAACAACATTTGTTCTCTTATGTCAGTAAAGGCCTAATATATTTAAAATGTTGATTTATCTATTGTCTGTTTTAATCAACTAATTTTGCTTGCCACTGTTTGGCTTACTGTGAAACAACACAAGATTGTAAATATTTCATGTACCATTGAATCATTCATTTTTCGATTGCTTATTACCGGCCCTTCCCACATAGTAATTTATTGAAGTTATTGTTAATTAAATATAATACGTGGGTATGTGGGATAAGCTCCAAGTATGGAGTTTTGATGCACAGTGTGATAAAAGAAAATGCAACGTATAAAAGTTATAATCTATAATTAACAAGTGACTGGTGGAAATTTCCTTTCATGAGCTTGATTATTACTTATATGATATATACTGTACCAAAAATTTATGTTTGAATGAGCACTAAAATCAATCATATTGTTGTGATAACCAAAATTTCTTGTAATAATTTCAATGGCTATGAATGCTCTCATTATTTTATGATTGATTTTTGTCATTTTCTTGTTCTACTGCTCAATTTATTGCCATACTCTATTAAGACTTCTTGAATTTGTTTTGTACGTAGCTTTGTTGGGATGGTATCCTAGCATAATATGTCTAGGCATTATATTGCTGTTTAGATTGACATTTGTACATTTGATTGTATTATTATGTAACTAGAATAATTCATAATGTAAATAATAGTTATGCTTATATAAAGCTTCAACTGTACACAGAACTCAATCAAATCAATTTTTCTTAGGTTTCAAATATCAATGTGCTTCACTGTTTCATCGATTATTTTCGATTGTTAAATGTTAAGTTTGTGCAATTCTTTCTTATTGTAGCCACTCATTATTGTTTGACAGTATTTAGTCTACCTGTTCAGTTTGTTTATCATAATTATGCTTATTAATATAATATTATGTGACAGCTAAGTTTGGTTCCTTTTCACATCTTCCGTTTGATTGGGTTGTTGTAAATGACTTCGATATTGGATTGATATGGAATATGGATTGCAGCCATGTTTGGGCTTTCTTTAGTAAGTAGTAAATTAAATTCTAGTCGCTGAAAGAATAGTATCATATTTATTTCATAATCTTCCCTCAGTGAACAAAAATAAATGATTAATAAACGAGATACATTACAAATTTGTGGAAGAGTTGCAAGTTCTATATACCTCTCATTCAGCACAGAGGTCTACCATTTTGTACATTATTATGTAAAAATAATCGAATAAATTACTGGTGTTGTTTATTATCATGATGGTACTCATTATATAATCCGTAAAATGTACTTCTCGTAGTTCACCTCAGTTCCTGTATCTTCCTTTCATTGATATGACTATTCAGTGAAAGATATTTTTAAAAAACCTTTTACAGAGCAAAATATTTATTTATACTGCTTTTCTGAATTGGAGATTACTGTAGTAATTATCAATATAATTTATTGTAATACTGCATCAAATATAAACACAGTTCATAGGCCTACTTGAAATTTGTGTGTCCTAAAAATGGCTTGAAAAAAATAACCGAGGCCTACTCTCCCTACTATGTGTGCAAGTGTGTTAAAAACCTCTTGTCGAATGCAGTGTGAATAGTTATACATATGAAAACAAAATACAATAATAAGTTCTAGGAAAATGCCATTAGTGTCTGAAGACGAATCAATTTTAATTTTTCCCTCCCAAGTGGCTGACATGATTGAATTGGAAATTTACTTAAATGGAGTACCGGTATATGCAGTGTTCTTGTAGTGTGTGGTTACTGCATTGTTCTAATAGATTTACTATCCAAATTTCAATTTCCTTAGTAATTGAATATTTTACAAGTAAAATTGCTAAGGAAGCAATGCTGGATTTTTTCCACATGGTTGGTTCTTTTCATTTAAGGGTATAGTAATATTTATGAAAATCATTGAAACCCACAAGTTTTAGATTGGTTTTAGTTTGGATTAAATTAGTTTAGCATGTTTGTTCAGTTGGGTTAGTTTGGATAGGCTAGGATCATTAAATTAGTTGAATTGGGTTCTTTAGGCTAGTTCAGGATTTAGTGATGTGGCTCGATGGGATGAATAGCAGCTCTGCAGCTGCCAACAATTTTCCACCATTACTGGGAACTATCAAGTAGGTTTTAAATTTTGATTGTTTTTTCTTTTCAATTCCTCCATAGCTTTGGAGACGTCCATAAATTACGTCACAGCTTAGGGGTTGGGAGGGGGGTTCTCAAGATTTGTGACAAGTTGTTACAAGGGGGGAGGCAACTGTGTGACGTACCATTTTTGTATTTGGCGCCATTCTTATAGATTCTTATATTTATACCCACCCTAGAAACAGCAGATGCATATCAAATAATTATGAGGTTTGACTACTCAAAAAGCAAACAAAGAAATTAATATTTTGATTTTATTGTACCTTTGACGCTTGTTGATTTCAATCTTCTGTTAATGTGGGGGGGGGGGGGTATGAGAATGTGTAACGTATTTAAAGGGGTGAGGGTAATAGGTTTTGTGACCTGTGACATGGGAGGGAGGGGGGGGGTCAAAGTGGCCTAAAAAAGTGTGACATAATTGATGGACGTCCCCATTAGAGAATATGAAAGCTATCATGTACAGTGTATTATAAGCAAGACTGATTTTTTTTTAAATGACACAATATTATAATTAAACACGTATTTCGGAAGTTGAAGCTGGTCATGTGACTCATTCAGTCAAGTTTCTGCTTTAGAAACTTGAATCAAGCCGGGAGTAGGTTCTAGTCCCGCATGAGGCACATGTTTTTGGCTTCTTATAAACATCATTCATAACAGACGATTGAATCAGTGGCTAGCATGAACCATCATTCAAGAGACCGAGCTTCGATTCCCGCCATAGTCGACATGCTTTTAGATTCATATTATGATGTGCCCTTAAAAATAAGTTACGACCGACTTCTTCCCACTATCCAAAAACATCTAATAACATAACATCTCATCTTAATTCCCATCATATCATTCGCTGATACCAATAGATCTTGCTCAACATTATGTTGTTAGACGCAATTTACAAAAATATTCATATAATATCATCCGCCCATTTATCCCCCCAAAATAACCAGGCCCGGATTTAAGAATCTAGCACCCCAAGGCTGGACCTAGTTTAGCGCCCCTATACTCATTTTCAAAATGTGTATAGACTAGTGTATGAGAATGAAAAATAAATGAATGAATGTAAAAAATATTTCGGTCAATGTGAAAACCACGTGGCATGTCAACGTCAAGGTGTGACTTACCCGGGGTGAAGTCCCAGAAAGAACTACCAGGGCATATTTCAGCAATATTTCAGTTAATCCAATAGCCCTGCAGGGAATTTGTTGAAATATCATTTTTTTTTAGATTTCATTCTGTTGTAGATATTTGCCAATGTTGTTTCACTGTCAATGAGAATATGAATGGGAATAACAATGAAAATAAGTTTGTGATACTTTTTGTTTCATTTTTAACTATACATGATATAACTTCGTGCTGCATTTTTTGATACCATTTAATTTAATTTGAAACAAAAATATGGAAGCCCTGAAGAGCCCAAGCGCCCCCTGGGCTCTTGCGCCCCTAGGCTTCAGCCTTGCCAGCCTGTGCGTAAATCCGGACCTGAAAATAACCTAGCTCTTGGTGGGGTGATTAGATGAATAATAATCGGAATCATATAGGCCTAGCCATAATGGAGGTGAACATACTTCGTATTGTGTTTAATTGATTATTTACATATTATTATAAAAAGGCCAACTGGGAAATGAAAATTCAATCACCACATGATTTTGATAGTACACAACAATTTCTTATCATCTCTCAAACTGGGTACCCCATTGTATTTTATCAATTATTTTTGTTAAACACAGTATTTATCTGAAATGATATACTAGGACGCTAGTGTTCTGTGTTGGCATATTATTACAAGATTAAAAAGTTGTCTTTCATTGATGTTCTGTTAAGATGATTCCTTATAAGGGCACTGGTTTGTATAACCTAATGTGGCATTGCAATATGTTATTATTGAAAGTACTCGGGAGTGGGGCAGATAAATGGGGGCAGTGTATAGATATGGAAATGGATAATGGTGACTAATAGCATGAGAATCCCCACTGCCCCTAGACGTTATTAGCCTATTACCTAGGAGGTGGGGGTACCGACGACGACGACGCAGGTTATTCTTAGACCACAAGTGTTCAGTATTTCGAGTCAGTCGGAGCCGAGAGGATCTGTAGCTCAGTTCGGAAAGATTTGTGTACAACAATATTAGGAAAAACTTTACACCTTGAATAAAACGCGCCTTTCCGCGCGTGTGACTGTGATCGTGCGCGTCGCGTGTATTGCCTACATTTAAGGCACAGCTAATGCTAGAGTGCATTTGTACGCTACTAGGTTGCGTACTATCTAACTTCTCTTCGTTTGACCGCCAACAATAAAATGAATAACAATAATGACGGCGGACCCACGGGTCCGGCTGAGAGTGTCAGTGTCAGTGGTGGTAGTGTGGACGAACAAGACGAGATGGTTGCCACGGAAAGGGAGCTCGCTGAAGATGCTCAATGGAAAAGAATTCAACAAAACACGTTTACTCGGTGGGCGAATGAACACTTAAAATCTGTCAATAAACACATCGGTAACTTGGATACGGATTTAAGTGATGGATTACGTTTAATAACCCTCATCGAAGTGTTATCCGGAAAACAATTACCCAAACATAATAAACGGCCAAACTTTCGATCCCAAAAATTGGAGAATGTTTCTGTAGCATTGAAATTTCTGGAGGATGATGAGGGCATCCGGATCGTGAATATCGGTAAGTGTATGCTAGACTAGACTGTAAAATACCGCCTAATCGATCTGACGTTTTGAATCTGCGCCGGGGCCCGCGGCTTTCGTTCTCTGACGGGACGCCGACGTCGCTCTGCTCGGCAAAGTAGCACGTGTTACCCCTAGCTGCTAAGAAAACAACACATACGTAGGGTGGGAGGAGTGGCACGGTGCTCTGTCGGGTCGGATGGCTCCTATTTTTGAACTATCTAAGCTGGCTGAATGCCATTATTTGAATCGTCTAGTTTCGCGGATTGTTCACTACTTTCAAAATTCACACCCATCAAAATCACACTTGGTTGGTGGTGCTAATCACGATGCTGTCAATATTCAACACATGATAATCAAGTCCTTTTACTCGGGCGACACTGTGGGGTGTGGCTGGGGTTGCTGATGAGCTAGCCTGATGCATCTTCACATCTCTCAGCAATATTATTTCTTAGTCTCGCTCGAACTTTTATCTTTAGCTTTATGTCCACAGTATTGGAAGACACAGAGACCATGGAATTCACATCAAGGCCATCAGCTTTTGGCCGTGGTACTATGATCTAACATAATCATGCCTCTGGCACTTTCACTTCGTCTGGATGTGCCTTTCAGTAAACATGATGACTCCAGTAATTCAGTAATCCTACCTATTTATTCATTGAAAAAATTCGCTTCGCTTCATGATTCACGTCTTGTTTAATAATAATTCGTTAATCGTACTAGGAAGATTTCAATCAGCATCTCATTCATTTGCTATGGGTACAATCAAGATAATTGTTATGTTATGGATCTAGACTAGGTTTGACTATTCATTCAGTGAGATGACCTCATTGAATTATCATTAGATCGGGCAGCATGCTAACACTCGACTCTTCAGCTGGACACTCGCCGACCGTGCATGAAAGCTTGTTGGAACGTACGTACGTTCGAAGTAGGCGTAACCATGGCACAAAAATATAAATAAATCGAAACAAATCGTGGGTGCTGAATTCTTCTTCTGATAGATCCACGCCAATAGCAAGCAACACTGATAATTTCCTTGGACTATCGAGGGAATACTGTAGCACTCGACTTGAGAAGTGCCGAGTATTTTATTTTACCACAGGTGTTTATTTGGCCCCTGTCTAGTGTGAGTTAAAGAAGTATTTTTATTCATTGTCATGGCACATTCCTTTAACGTAATCGGTGGTCTAAATATAAACCACAACCACTTCTAATACTTTCAATGTTGTGACGTTGTTTTGTACAACCAGCAAGAAGTTCGTTGTAAACTATACATCCTACCAACTGCGATCGCAAGTTATAGATGATTTTGCGTACATGTGAGATACCGTAAGCTTTTCAGAGTTAAACTTTTACCCGTTTTTTTTTGTCTTCAATATTATAATAGGCCTATGTACGTATTTTTTCCGTTTTATTGGATTAAATTCAACACACATTCAGTTCAAGAGTAGCGGTGAACTATTTTTAGCGTCTTGTATGCACACTGCTATTGAATTGTTTGGACAAAATGACTACCTATTGAGAAACAATGGGAATTGTTATTTACTGCAGTCACGAGAATATTCTAGTAATTGTACTTATGCAGACTGGAATTTCACAAACGTGTCTGGTAGAGAAAATGGCATTTCTTTGATGTGACGGGTAGACATGAATATTAGAACGATTTTTCAACGGATAATTAGCTAAGAAAATCGTATACCGGTACGTAAATAATTGTAATAAGGAACATAGCTTGATCTATTTTTAAAATTGTCTGAATTATATTATCCAACTAGTTAAATATGTTTTAGAATGAATTCATCTTGATAATTTGCCAGTTGTGTAGTTCATGTGGAAACAATGTTTTATTTATATAATAATTTATCTTTGCCACACAGAATATTCTCTTATTAGCAAAATGGCATTATCCCCAATTTTTGGCGTGCCCTACCATCCCAATATTCATTTCTTATTAGCATGAATCTACATCATGAATGAGCAAATGTGGATTATTGGTTACGGGTACCACAATAATTTACTAGCTCCAAATGTACGAGTCTGTATCCGTTGAGTCACTCGAATCGTGCTATTGTTTCACAGGATTATTATGCTGAAAAACTTGCACCAAATATTTTATGAAATGCTAACTTGACGAAATATAAATAATAATGGTCTCAAGTAGGCATTCAAGTTATATCTAATCAGCATTCGATTATAGTCGGTATCATCATTGTTGTTCCCCTGCATTCCATTACCTTATACACAGATATTCTTGGTCAAGTTGATTCATGTAACTAGTACATAGGTAATGTAATATAATTGAGTTTATACCAGTTTAACATATATAACCTTAAAATATAGTCATGTGAATCACGAATGTCATTATTAAGGACATGGATAGCTATATACACTGAAAAATCCTCAAATACCGGTATGCATGCATTAATGCAATAAAAAAAAAAAATATGCACTAAAAACCAAAAAGAGACCCAAGTATGCACCAAATTTTGTTACATAATTTTTTTTTAAGTAGTATACCTACTTGGAATATAAATTGGCGTGGTTGAAAAAAATAGAAAAAAGTACGTATCTGTAGTCAACGTGCTTATAAATTTATGTATGGACATGCAGTAAGACCAGACACAAGTGCCGACATAAAATACAAAGGTCTGCTCAAATTTGATCTCCATTATTTAAATTTTCATTGTGCAATTTGGAAAAATGGTCCAAAAAAACAACGATATGGACTTTAAAACGTCCAGATATGCACAAATTTTCAAAAAAAAAAAAATCATTCAAATATGCAAACTACGTGTGTTTTCTGGAAAAAATGCTCCAAATATGCTAAATGAAGTTCGTATTTTTAGAATCCTGGAGTCATGAACGGAATAGATATTGGACTCTGGTGGTTGTTCCACCAGTTATAATAATTAGAAACATGTATTTGCATTACTATCCTCAGTCAGTATCATTGATCTCTTGACTGTATAGTCTAGTCCCAATAACGTAATTCCCATAATCAATTGCACTTCTTGCTCATTATCAATTCACAGTCACACACAGCGTTTTCATGTACACAGTGATTATACATAACAGTATAGTATTCAACCACAATGCAATATATCACAATGTTGTGCCTCCTTCCGTTCCTCAGACAGCTAAGGCTGGAACTTTGAAACTGGAACTTTGAACGCAGTTGGGCGTGGGTTCGGGTCCCGCATAAAGCATGGGTTTTTGTGAACAACCTTTCACTTATCACTTCATAGTTCCATTACCACCTACCAAGTCGTACCCCCGAATAACCGAGCTATTGGTAGGGTCGTTAAGCGAAAATAATCATCAATACGGTATTTTATGCTAATCATTGGATGAGCGATAGCGAAGACTTTCATCCCTCTCTTATTATGGAGCTTTGTCTTTTTTTTTTTGGTTGTGGGCATTGCACAGGTCGCACGATTAGATTAATCGACATGAAACTTTTTTTGTACACGCAGACTTATTTAACTTGGAACTGAATAGTTTTTGGGACAAATCGGTTGGACCATTTCTGAGAAACGCCATCTCAAAGTTCTTAAAAACCCCGTAAGATTAGGCTGGGCGAGAAAATGTAAAAAATGAAATCTCTAAAAAAAATTCTCACTTTATGTAAACACATGATTGATATACATTATTACAAATTTGTACGCAATTCGAACCAGCCGTTTCGAAGGAAATGATTTAATACGTGTTTTTTATTCATCAAAAAATAGATGGAAATAATAGCAGGAAAATGTTGCCAAAATTCATGGGATTCTAGTTTCGATAGTTATCGAATAAAGTATATTTTATAATCTTTTATATGAGTCAAGGTATTTAGAGTTTTGGATTATACGTCGTATCATCTCTCGCTCATCTTTCAACGAATATGTTGCGTTTGCCTAGTTTAGTCAATCTGTATTCTAAATCTGCTAATTACGTTCATGAGGTACCCCACCATATACTACTGGCTATTGTTTTCAGTCAGATGCAGCGAAGCGTACCCATGCACTCACTTCGATCTATACACATCATCATAACTAGAGAGAGATCCATACAATATTATTGGTATTTCTATTTGTTATAAAGTATTTTTAAATCAACAAACGAGGTCATTGTCAGCGCTCCAGAAACGATGGAAATAGAGTTTGGATTTTTTCCATCTCACTCGTAAACTATTGGGGAGACTAGTACGGCTGTTAGGGATTTCCATTTTACGTGCAGGCTACCTTTGCTTCTCATAAACACGCACTTATATGAAGTGTTTTTGACGTATTCATTTGGCAAGGATTGCAGCTAGACTTGGATATGTGATAACCTATGTGGGCGCTGTCGTTGTTGTTGCGTTCAACCTAGTTTATAGTCTTCGCTAATTTAGTAGGTTCAGCTGGAGATAAGGTCTGCAGCTGCAAGTGATGAAATCTGAGGTAAAATCTCAATGGTTCGACCAATTCTTTGTTTTATTAGCCTGACCCCCCATGTTTGTAATATGAGGGTCAACACCACTGCCCACTTACGTTTGATTATTTTTACAAATCGCCAGTCTGCCGTGTTGAACCGAATAGCACGTAATTCCCCATCGAATCAACTCTTCTAGAATAGCATTAGCACGGTTACCCATTCCCCTCCATCCCCACCCCCCCTTCCACTCTCTTCATCGCCTCCGCCGACCCGTGTCGGGATGCGCGCGCACATGCGTTACGAACGCACAGACAGATCTGGAAGACCATGTATCAGCATGACTAGCCTGACCCCTCTTGTTTCAAACATGAACACGCCAATTCGCCTCTGCCCTGCACTTGACGTTAGATCATTTTTACAAATCGCTAGTCTGCCGTGTCAACACAGACTGGTTGTTACGTAGATAGTAATTACGTACTATACTCCAAGAAATAACCAAGTTGGTAACTATAATACTGCAAGTTGCTACTCTCGGTCGGTAAAGGTGGATAGGTACATACCACAGTTGCTGTGTCGATTATATAAATAATAGAGAAAAGCAACAAACACGAACCCTCCCCTCCCTCCTCCCCCCTCCCTCTCCCTCCCCTCTCTCTCTCTCTCTCTCTCTCTCTCTCTCTCTCTCAAACACGTATTACTGCCGCGTCAAATCGAAAGTTCCACAGCAGAACGTTCGAGAATGTTCGAGAACGTTTCACCACTGCATGCCCTGCAAGCTTCTACGCGCGTGATCGTTTAATTCGTTTTCACACCTCGCCAGCCAGTCTGTCCCCTCCTTCCTTCCACTCCTCTCTCCCCCTCCTTCCTTCTTCCTGCTTTGCACTACTGAATTGACGTGCTCATGTTTGAAACATGAGGGTCTGGCCAGTTATAATATAATAATCGATTTTCTCAGCGATTGTTTTTGCGGCGTTCTCGTAAATAACAATATTATTGTTCGAATATTTACAGGTATTGGTAGTAAGAATGAGTTATGGTAAGGAAGGGTATCGAAGTCAAGATCTGGCAGGCGCTCGCGACGTACTCATTCATTGATTTCATTCGGATTCAAACTCGCGTGTATTCCATCTAGACTATGTTTTGGCCAGGCCCGTACTAAGGCACAGGCCCATGAGGTCCAGACCTAGGGCGCCGAAATATTCAAGGGGCGCCAAAGTTTCACCAGCCCATTGAAATTGAAAAATACTTCATTACATACATTTATGTTTATTCAAAAAAAGTGTAATAATATCATATAAATCCGTATTGTGGAATGTCAATTGAATCACGATTACAGAGAGTATTAAAAAATGACTCGAAAAATATTTATCAAAAACCATGTATTTGATGGTAAATTTCTTTCAGAGTAAAGAGGGGGAGAGGAGGGGGACCTATAGAGGCGCAAAATGTCTTGAATTGACCCTGGTATTGGTATAAGCCTGGTTCTTTTATTTAGAGAGAAAATGAAAAAACAATCAAATTGATGTAAAAACTATGGTCTTGAGAGTTCACCGCGAGAATGCTCACATCCATGGATGGGCTTCTCGATGCTAAATAAAAGCACACAGACGAACGAAACGAAATCTCATCACCCTCGTGGGTTGATAAAGTGTCGAGCTCAGTACATGTATTTGATACAAATTCTGCATTGGCTTCAACCTAGCTTAATCGCCTTCCGTATCTCGGTCGGCGCAGACACAGTATGAGAAACTGAACTCATCGTTGGTCGCGTTCGAGTCCCGCATAAGGCATGGGATATGTAAACGTCCTTCAACTTATATCAGCACTTCTTAATTTCATTATCACGTGCTCATTCGAAACCCCAAATAGCCTGGCTGTTGGTGGGGTTATTTAGGCGAAATTAAGGCGATATTTAAAAAACTACCTTCGTGCGAGTTTATGACGTGAAGCTTCCACGCCTAGCAGGCTGTGCGATCTCTACGCTATATGAACAATGTAAGCTGACAGTGATTTTTGATGAAGACTGTACGCTGTTCTGCATGCATATTCATATCCTTGCGATTAAAGATTTCGTCTTATCTTGTGCATATATTGAAACAAATTTAACAAAGGATGTGGTTTTTTTTCTTATCAACGTACGAGCCTGAGCTTTTTTTTTGTAATAGCTTGTTCTCAGAGTTGTGAGATTATCCACCTGTATAAGCATGATGGAAGTGCCAACTGCAATAACTGCAGTTCTGCTTGTATAAATAAACCTTTGAGTGTTGCTTAACCATAGGCCTAACTGAATAAGATATAGCAAGAGCGCATGGTGGCCATCCATAGCGAAAAAACAGATTTTGTACGATAATTTCAAATTGGTAGTGAGATATTAACACTTCAGCACAAAAGAAACGCAGACCTGCTTCATATAGTTTTATAATAATTCATCTACATAAACTCATACGTAGTAATAATAATAATAATGCTTCATTGTCAATCTGTTGATTTTATTTGTGAAATATTTGATGGAAAGGAAAATTAGCATGGGCCTACTTCAATACAGTTATATTAAATACAAAAATATAGCTTTAAGACAATTGTGTTCATCATCATTATTTCAAGGAAGGATAGAGTGTACACATTTTCAATTTAGGATTTCCGATGAATAAGATGATTTAAACAACATTTGTTTGCGCGGGACTACGTGATTCTTATTGGCCCTCGTAAATCCGAGCAATTCATTGGTCAAGGTGCCTCTTGTAGCTCACCACGCTTGAATTTGTCTAACGTTTCACTTAATTAATGGTATGTTTCTAAAATAGAATAAGTGTATTAGGGTGCGGTGCGCGAGGTTGGATGTTTTTACATCATGGCCGGTCGAGGCACCTTACTATATACATTTTTTTTACAATTGGTATGGAAACACCGCTATTATGATGTGTAACCTTCGTTATTGTAGTGAGTCTCCAAGATAGGCTTGGTACAGGTATTGACGCGTGCTTATTGTCATTCCATTGTCCGCGTAAACGACAGCTGGATGATTGATACAGAAATCCTACATCTTTTACAGTATTGCCTCGCCAATGTACGTCACGTTTACACCCCCGTAATGGCGACAGCGTACATGCTAGAAAAGGACAGACATACTCGAATTATAAACAAAAAAATAATCGAACCGTGATGAGATTTTATTTCAAATTTTACTACCCGCAGATGACCTTATCTTCAGCTGCATGTACTAAAATAACGGAGACTATACGCATCCATACTCCATTCAATGATAACCGTGGATTAATCGTATAAAGAACTCAACCCTCAGTGAACAATAGCATCGACCGTTGAGAATCTTCTGTAGATTTTTTTCATTTGACCCGCAGAGAAGATATCAGCAACTATGTAAATGCTAGCCGGACCCCTCATGTTTCAAACATGAACACATCAATTCACCACTGCTTACTTATACGTTTGATTATTTTCACAAATCGCCAGTCTGCCGTGTCGAATGATTTCTCGGTACTCCGGCAACACTCCCCCTTTCTCTCTTCTCCCCCCTCCTTCCCTCCTCCTTTATTCATTCCTTCCATCTCCCCCCTTCCTTCCTCTCATCACCCCTCCTTCCTTCTTCCTTTCTTCCTTTCTTCCATCTCCCCCTTCCACTCTCCACATCGCCTCCCGCCCACCTGTGCCTGAGTGCGCGCGCACATGCATTACAATCGCACTCTCAGACAGATCTGGAAGACTCTATGTATAATGTTGTTTTCGTTTTTAAGGCGCTCCCAGTCTATATAGGGCAACAAATTTCCACCAGGATGACCACAGAAATGAATGATCATACAACTCCAACAAAGCAAGTTGCAAAATTGATTAATAGGCCTACATCGCAGGATGCAGCAACATTTGTCGAAAATGCCATGACCCAAATTTTATAATAACAAAGATAGAAAGATCACTTGCTATAAGAGTAATACTTGATATTTTTGCCATCGATATTTCTACCCCACAGCGTACCGCTACATATCAATAAAAGGTATAATGGTATAAGGTATAATATAAGGTATATGTATATTATATATATATATATATATATATATATATATATATATATATATATATATATATATATATATATATATATATATATATATATATATATATATATATATATATATATATATATATATATATATATATATATATATATATATGCATGTATGATGTATAAACTCCTTGGATACGATCCATTATCTCGATATTTGGGATGTTATAGTTATGTCGAAAAAAGATACGCCTCGACCGGGATACAGGTGTTTGTTTCGTCTCAAGTTTCAAAATCGCTGGACGATATTCAAGTGATCGTCAGTGTTTCGATCCACATGTTCGAAAGTGTTTGCCGCCATTTTCAGATCACGACAATTTGCGAAATATGCCGGTCAGTATTGCTTCATAGCACAGACCGCGAATCGAGATCGTCAGTTCAATCGAAATTCTGTGTTTCTATTGAAAACGTTTCTAGATTTTTCAGATACTTTTGTTTCTTCAGTTTTACATACTATGTTTTACCACCAAGCTGTCTTCAAGATAGACACATAGATGATTGTTTGAGTCTAGAATTTATTCAATTCAACTGCGATTTAAAAAAAATCTGTTTAAATTTGTTTTCAGTCTACAAACCATCAAACACTGAAATTTCAAAATGATGCAAAAAACTCTTCTAATAATCTCATTGTTAAACAGCTGGGCTCAGATTCACAAAGAGTAGTATCTCTTACTAAGTCGTAAACTACAACCGTTATAGAACTTACTACCAGACTTGGTTATAACTCATATTCACGAAACTTTTTAAGCAAAAGTAGTAAGGATAGTTGGTGATAAAGTTATCACCGGTCCCGACTAGTTTTAGTGGAGTTACAACACTCACCTTGCAATTGATTTCGATGATATTGGAGATTTCGCTCACTCAAATTCAATTAGTACATATTTAGAAGATTCAAATTGAAAATCTAGAGAGGTTGGGAGTAAAGAAACGATCCGAATTACGATTATCATATTTAATAATCTATCTCTCGTTATCTCGTCTCAATAATCGTTTCTCTCCGAGCGGTCACAAACTGTTGACATAAAGATGACGAACGAAGAAGGAGTAACCATAAGGTCCAAGTCTTCCTCAGCCTCAGCCAAGTCAACTGTTGGTGTCCCACAGGGGTCAGTTTTGGGTCCACTACTTTTTTTATTGTACATAGATGACCTGTCAAATGTGTGCACAGATGGTAAGCTCGTCCTCTTTGCTGACGACACAAGTCATGTAATCTGTGCTCCTTCTGCAAATGAAGTTACAATCTTGGCGAACAAGGCTGCAGCTACGATGCTTTCGTGGTGTACTGACAACAGACTGCTCCTGAATTCTTCCAAAACAACCTGTATGCAGTTCCATACGCTTCAAGACAAGATCACCTCAAGCCCATTGATTCGACTGAATAGCTCAAGTGTGACGATGTCAACGAGTACCAAGTTTCTTGGCATCATGGTTACAGATACTTTGGACTGGTCGTGCCACGTGGAAATGACAGTGAAGAAGGTACTAAAAGGCATTTTTATGCTTAGAAGCCTGTGCCGAGTTGTTTCTCGAGTAGTGCTACGCATGCTTTATTTTTCACTCGTATATTCGCACCTACAATACGGAATCATATTTTGGGGCCATTCTTTTCATGCCAGAAGGCTTTTCCTGCTGCAAAAGCGAGCTATGAGAATTATTGGTAATGGTAATAAGTCAACAACTTGTAGACCTCTTTTTAAATCTTATGTACTGCTTACTCTACCTTGTATTTTTATTCTTAAGTCCGTCGTTTTTGTGAAAGAGAATTTTAAACTATTTCAATGTAACCATGAAATCCACCAACATGATACACGACGTCATAATGACTTACGTGTGGACAAACATAGACTTATGCTGTATAAGAAAGGTCCGCAATATTCAATGTCACGGTTTTATAACAACCTACCAATTGACATCAAGTCGATATCCAGCATGCATATGTTTAAATCCAGAGTCAAGAAACTGTTATGTGAAAATGCTTTTTACTCTGTTGACGATTTTTTAGCCTTCAGCTAATCTTGAACAATGCTTATTATATGTATGTTTGTAATTCATGACGTATATCATACTGTTTGTACAGTCTCCGATAATAAAAACCATTATTATTATTATTATTATTATTATTATTATTATTATCTTGACCTCAGATTTGGGAATCTCGACTGACAGCTGACAGAATAAGCGGGAAAAAAAATGCAAAGCTTTCTTAATGATCAACAACAAAAAGATTCACAACAATTAGAAAACAACAAACGTAAAAGTTTATAGCCTACAGCATTTTATGGATTCATTTTGATTTTAAATATAATCCAGCTGTAGGAAACAAGTAATCGCGTTATTACAAACAAATTGACATCCCGCTCTTTGCTCACATTGGTTGACGGTCGAAAACAATGACGTCATACGGCAACGGCACGGACAGTTGGGGCCAAAGATAACACCACGGTAAAATTCTCTTAAAATTCTTTGTGATTAGGTAATAAGAATGCGCAACCGTAATGAAGTTACGACGTCGTATGTCGGTTGTACTTTACAACGATTGTAGCGCTACGATGTTATAAGATACAACTCTTTGTGAATCCAGGCCCTGTAGTCAGGCCATACTCTAACAAATACGTATTGAAAAAATAATTTTGAATGAGAGTGTACGATGAAAATGTTGAATCAGTTTTCAACGGATCATTTGGTTTTACTTCGTTCGTTGTTACTTCTGTGGAAGAGCATATTTTGTGTAGGCCTACGGTATATGCAAAATGTCAATATATACTTCTTAGCCAGTAATAACAATAATAATAATTATCATTATCATTATTATTAATTATTAAATTATTATTGATACATAAAATATATAGAAACAAATGTCATTTTCCAACAGTTTTCACTTCCATTTATAAAAATAATTCATAACATTTCCTACTGCTGAAATGAATAATTTAAAATATATGTATTTTTTCTTCTTGAAAAATTACAAACAGGTATTGTAATTCAAATCGAAAATCTCGTGAATCTGACCCAAAGTCCAACTGTGTTGAACGATAATGTGTATTTGATACTTGAGGGCAAAAATGCTAGCCATTATTTATTCATAAGTATCAGCATAATTAAGTGAAGGATATATTTCCTTCCATCGTTATTTTTCAATCACATTTCTTCTTTCTTCGAAGTTTTTTTTCAATTATATTTCGTAATCAATTGTGCAAAATTATATGAAAAGATATATGCCTTCGTCACTTCCGGTGATGATTATTCTCCAAATTGGGGATGATGTCAAATGTTTTCATCGTTATTTGTATGAATCAAAGAGAAGGTCTGCAACGTGAGGTGATTGCTAGCACATTTGACTCTCGTCTATACTCGCCCTCGTATCCACAAAGGAAAAAGGCGTGAACCACCCGTGCGCTAGTGTTATGGCATACGCGGAAAGGTCGCTCGGAACCTTCATCTCTGGTGAATTCAACCATATAGTGATGTTTAGCATAACCCGTTTCGTGTTCCATGAAATGGGATGTAAAGTATATAGAAGCATAAATTACGTCATGGACCAACCACCGGCATCTAACACCACTGGACTTGCTATAGTTGCATCTATGAGAGTTGTGAGTCCCGAGCGACCGTCCCTCCTATCCCACACCATTAGCGCGCGGATGGTTCGCTCCGTCATCTCTCGTGGCTGCATGCCTACTTCCATCGTATCGGTATGTGCGGCTGTGGTTTTCAGTATTTCCTGTCGCCGCGCCATCCAACGAACTTCATAAGAGGGTAAAACAAGTTGGAAGCTCTTGTGAGTCGATATAGCGGAATATCTGTTTTTTTGGTTGATCATTTAAAAGCGGTTCAAGGTATCGAAAATTAGAGACTACATAAACACAGCTTTTTAATACGTTTGAGATGGTTCTCATATGAAGAATATTACAATTTGTATAGGTATACAGCCGAAAAACAATTTATCATTAAAATTATTGGGAACATAATTTTGTTTTATATTTTATATCATTTTGAAAGTATTAAAGAGTCATATCTTTCTGATGTAGTAGAATTTTGATGATTCATACCGAAATGTTGTCTTTGAAATCATCGTATCATCTTCGAAATGTATACACACAACACTGTAATATAGCTACATTGACTCGTATGTGTGCTCCTAACGTATTTCTTTGTAAGTCAGCTGTATATAGAGTGGTATAAGCTGTATATAGAGTGGCTATTAATATAAGCAAATGCAATGGGGAGTGTTTGAATTGTTTCTTTGGAGGATGGGTGTAGATGAGCGAGCGAGGAGAATTTTTCCGTGAATTCACCCGTTCGTTTGAATTCTTGATAATTGTAAGGAAGGCATGTAAATGATTCTTTATATTTTTTGTGTGTGTAATTACTGTTCTTATTACTCTAATTGCATCAAATAAAACATACTTGCACTTGATAGCTTATTGGAATGTCGTCATTATTAAAAACTGCTCAAACAAATCCGTGGAAAATCTCAAATTGAAACATTCTTTTAGCGAAATATAAGATTTATTTTGTGATAACATTTGAACGGTATGAGATACCAAAATTCTGATGCAGGAGAAACGCATACATTTCGAATTCCCTCAAGATAATGTGAAATATAATGATTAGCCTTGGATTCTAACACTTTCACAAGTATACAGCCAGTGGCGTAACTGGGAATTATTGGCTCCGTGGCAAAGGACTCACATAAGTAGGCCTACCCCCCCGGTAAAATCTTTTGCCGTCTTTTGAGCAAACGTTATATGTTAGGATGCTAGTATTACATAAGCCGTCAATCAGCAGCTAACATGGAGAAACTTTTCAGTTGAGTACCGTACCTCTATGTACTGAGACGAGTGGACGGGTGGCTAGCCCACTAAACCGTCACTCAGGACCCTTACCTAATAAATGTCGTGCTAGTGCTAGCTAGCTCCAAGAGGCTAGGATTTGGATTGGTTGATGTACACTTGGAAGAGCTAGTTGTCATGGCAACATGTCTGGTCTCTGTATTTCCATTGTTGTTAGCACAAAATACTAATCCTACTTAAGAGGTAGGCTTCGAAATGTGATGGAATTCTTCAGTCCAAGAGACCGTGAATTTGTTTGTATAATATTTTGTCATTGTTGGTAGCTTTTTCAGTTAACATTAACCAATGGTTGTCCTAGCCTCTTGGAGCTAGCTAGCTCTAGCAGGAAATTTCAAGTGGTTTATTAGGTAAGGGTCCAGGAGACCTGTGTTTGATTCCCGCCATGGTCGACCATCCTGACAGGGGTTATTCGTGGTTTTCCTCTTGTCGTTCAGGTCAATACTGGGATGGTTCCTTAATACCAGGCCACGACCGACTTCTTCCCACTATCCAAAAACGCATAATAAAATGACCTCTCATCATCCCATCATCTCATATATCATTCACCGACGCCAAAAGATCGTAGTCATCAGTACAATGCGTCGTTGAATCCAATATGAATGATGGTTATACCGGCAAAGGCAGCGCAGTAGTTAACGCGTTCGCTTCATGTGATCCGGAAGGTGCAGAGATTATCGGTCCTGGTTCGATCCCCGCCACCGTCCATCTTTCTAGGGGTTTTTCATGTTTTCCCTCTGTAGTCTAGGCTAGATGCCGGGATGATTCCTACAATAAGTCGGCCATGACCGCTCCCTTCCCTCTATCATTCCCATTATTACACGGCACTTGTGGGACCTTGGTTCCGTTGTTCATAAATAAAAAATAAATGAATACCTTTATATAATTACATCTGTATCTCGTCATTCCACATTTCTCGTGCCCGTGAATAACGTATCAAAGTTCATAATGCCATTTGTTAGTAATTGAGAAGTATTTTCTAAATTATATATGAACGGCATTCAATTCAAAATTTATTTTTGGAGTATTCTTCATACGTACTTTAATTAGATGAAACAATGTGGGTCCACGCATGGGCGCCCCTGAGGCCATGAGCCCCGGGGCAGTTGCCTCGACTGCCTCTGTGGTATAGTTATGCCACTGTAGGCCTATACAGCAAGAAAATGTTTTATTTTAGCTGTGTACTTGTGGAAATTATGCAATATAGGTTCGATAGTTTTCACTAATACCATTTAGAAGGTATTCAAAATATACATGCTTCCCCTTAAAGCAGAATTTTGATATTTTATACCTTTCAAAACGTATCACAAAAAAATGATATTTCACTCAATCGCCTCTTGTGCGCTCGTAAGGGTACAATGTTAGTCGATGTAGCGGATCCAGTTTTTTTTTTTATTATGAGTAACTTCATCCGGAACGGTTTAAGATTTCAAACGTCTAAATCACCAGAAAGTCAAATCTCTTCAATGTACCCACGATGATGTAGATTACAATTTTATTTGCTTTGAATCCCAACATTTTCACAGGTGTATACACACTTCAGCTCTATATACATGTGGAAATGATGAGGAGATGGAATAGCGTCAAATGGAAAGACGTCAAATCATTTATGTAGCATGTTCTTTGCATAACTTGGGTTTCAGAAACGATTTGACGTTGATCCAGTGGAATAAAGTCAAAAGGTGTTTTGATGTTATTCCACTAGATTAACGTCAAAATATCAGATTTGACTTCAATCCAGTAAGAAATTATAGTTCAACAACCATTTGACGTTATTCCACGGAATAACGTCAAACAACACATTCTCTAATAAAATGTGAATTTTTTATATAATAATGGTTGAGAAAATTCCACTGAATAACGTCATATTATTATTTGACGTTGTTCCGACTGGAATAACGTCAAAAAGAAATTTGACTATTTTCCTCACTTTATCGTTTCTCCCAATAGGAAAAACAGGAAAATGATTTTCTTTCACCCCGGGAAATGGAAGAAATGGCGTCGGCGCCTGCTTTTCATTTTTCTTCTCTTTATCTAGTTAGAGATATCGGTCTTTGAGTAGGGACATTTTGATTTGACTTTATTCCAGTGAAACAACGTCAAATTCAATTGTTATAAGTACTCAGAAACGGAAAAAAGTAAAATCGATGGATTTTGACGTTATTCCACTGGAATAGTGTCAAATTATTTATTTGACGTTATTCCATCGGAATAACCCATGAAAGAACATGCTACATAAATGATTTGACGTCTCTCCATTTGACGCTATTCCGCTCCCCCCAAATGATACAATCATATACGTATACCTTCTTGACGGTATATTAAAAAACTCTGTGATTCTGTCATAGCAGAATTTTGATATATTTTCGAAAGTTGCGGCAGTTTGCTAAATCGACTCCACTATGTCAAATAATGCATGGGAGTCGATTTAGTGAAATATTATTTTCTTGATGTCAACTTTCGAACGGTCTGAGATTAATAATCTCAATGCGAGGAAAAAATAAATATTTTCAAATACCTTGAAGATTGTATGAGTTATAACTATTTAACTTATTTACATCGCATAATTGCCAAACGTATACAGCTGAAAAACTTGTTTTTTTAGCTGTATACGTTTGAAAATCATGCGATATTAGTTGAATTGTGTTTTTACTTACATCAACTTAAAGGTTTTAAGAATATCTTCATTCCCCACTTATTATGATTTTGATATCTTATACCGTTCGAAAGCTATCAACAAAATACTGTAATTTTTCTGAATCGACCCCCACGCCCACTTGAACGTGTGTCATTGTATGTTTATTTTTATTGTCCTACACGTAATTTGTACTCGGTTTGGACAGAGTCCAACAGTGCATCAATTACAAAATACTATCACTGATATATACTTTACTACAAGCACGTTTGTGCGCGAGATTCGACATTTTTATTTCATGCTTTATTTCATGCTTTCAAACATCATCCGCAAAACTTTTCTGACAAATAGTAGATGACATTTCTGAATGTATCGTTATCAATTTTAGTCATGTACCATCCTATATTTTTCCAAATTTAATTCTATCATGGTTGAGGTAACTAATCAGATGCTCAGTCATATTTAGATATGAGTGAATTAATAATACAAGGCAAACGTAGCATATGTGTCGTAAGATGATCGAGATATTGAAATGAAGTGTAATCTAAAACTCTACGCACCTTGACTCATATGTAGGCCTAATACTTTTGACATGGTAACTATCGAATCTAGAAAGTCTTGAATCTTGGCAACATGGTTGTGCTATTATTTCTATATCCATTTGATGAATACAAAATATTCATTCAATTATTTTCTTCAAAACAGCTGGTCCGATTTGATTTTGAATATTTGGTGTGTTAAGAGGCCGCAGGCGCGCTATACGCGCTCGTTGTTCGCTCGCTTCAGACTCGAGTTTAACATGCATCGTGTGCTAGGCGCAGCCCATAGACTAGCCCGCCGAACTCATATTCTCGTAAACGCCGTTAATTCCCTTACTCGCACTTTTGATATATTTCACAGTCCATATTTTTTTCGGTATTCAAAAATAACATATCTAGGTTTCCGTAAACTAGAAATTTTTTCATTTTCCATTTGAAGAATTTGAAAAATTGCAAATTTGTTGTTCAAAATTCTGTAAATGCGACAACCTCCCTCTTTCAATTATCAACAGAATGCAAAAACAATCATATTGATATCTCAAAAATTACGGCCGTGAGAGTTTGCGGCGTGAAATACGAGCGCCTGCGGCCTCTTAAATGTGTATATTTTATGTGTTTATATTCAATGTCAATTAGAATTTTTTGTGAGATTTTATTTTTACAAATTTACCCGCTCAGCCTGATCTTTTGGGGTTCCAGAAACTTTGTGATGGTATTTTTCAATAATGGTTCAACTGATTCGACCTCAAAAATATACAGCTCTAAGTTGAATAAGTCCGCGTGTCCATTTTTTTTTAATGTTGATCAGTCAAACCGTATATGACTTGTGCACTGCGTATACCATCAAACAAAAAACACGCGGACAGAGCTCCATAAGAGTAGGATGGAAGTCTTCGCTATCGCTCATCCAATAATTGAGAACTTTGCCCACCAATATACTACAAGGTACTATTTCACACTGTATTGTCTTTCAAGTGAATAATTATAGATTAGTGATAGCGAAAACCTCCATTCTACTCTTAAGGGGATTTTTTGTTTGTTTGCTCGCACCACACAGATCACATGGTGAGGCTGATCAACACGAAACTTTTTGTAATCACGGAGTCTTATCCAACTTTGAACTGTACAGTTTTTGGGACAAATCGATAGAGCCACTTTGGTGAAAGTAATTCACGAAATTTGAAAATCCCATCATGAGATTCATGAAACACCAAGATAACCAAACCTGAGGCCGTTGCATGGTAGCGGTGTTTGTTTTTCACAAGTCGCGAAATCGTTGGAAGTTTTTGATGTGACTCAATCAAGAATCAAAAATATGTCTTCACACTTTCTCAAGTGTTCTCCGCTATTTTCAGGCCGAAAAGAGACACAAAAATACTCTTATTGCTTCATATCACTGAAATCTCGTTAAAACAACGAATCACTTCACGAAATTCGTATGCTTCATCAATTTCCTATAAGAATTTCATATTTTTGTTGAATTCAGTTTTAGATTCTTCAGACAATTTGTGTTTCTCAAGTTCACAGAATAAATTATTATTGAATGCTATCTTTTTGTAAAACTCTAGCTTCACTTTTGAAATTCTCTGATGCCTAGTTTTTGATCATTCAAGTCATAAAACCACTATACAGCGAGATTTCAAAATGACTAAAAAATCTCATCATACAAAAGCGTTTCAAAACACTTCTACTCATGGTGTATCCTTCCTAAATAAACATTCTGATAAATATTCTGTTCGTCTTTCCAAATACGGTGTTTAACAATATTGTAAAAACAAATAACATAGTGTTTGGATAAGTCGCTGCACTCATTTGTGTGAGTGTACTAAACTAAAAATACCAACTCATTTTATCTCTGCGATGGCTACGGCCACCCACCTGCATAATGAGACAAACCACCTGTTACAAGCACTTCCTGTCTTAAAACTATTATGTCACCTACAACTACACTTACAGTCCAATTCCCTTTCTTGAAAACAATTCTTCATTCCTTCTCTAACCAATCGCACGAACTTGTTATCAATTTATTATGATACCAAAACTACAGCCATATGCTTCGATACGCTCCCATTTTGGTCTTTCGTATCCGGTCGACTCGACGAATTGAAGTGGTAACTTTTTTGGGGGCTGAAGTCATAATTTGTTTTGAGTTTGTTAGGTTGTCATCCATGGTCTTATATCACAACACCCGCTTTGGCGAGCGCAGGATGTTTCAAGAGGTATACGGTACATTTTGAAAATACAGTTTTTAGTTGAGCTTTTCATTCTTGTGTACTTAGTTTGGTGAAAAAACAAATATAAATAGTCTGGTACTTCGCCATTTCATTATATGCATTGATATATTGTCTCGTATGCTGTATGCACAGTATTCAGAGGTCCGTAAAGTTACAACTTTACGGACCTAGTATTCAGCCCCGAGGGAAAATTTGAGAACGTTCGTGTTTTTAAGGATGATTTGACAGGTTTAAGAATTACTGGGTTGCAAGAAGAAGTGATTTTTGGAAAACTTGAAAATATTCTTAAAAATATAAAATATTCAGTACACCCTTTTTTGTTATGTACTAGGTGGCGGCCTGGGCCGACCCACCGTGCTCTGTGCGTACGCCTATTAAGTTTTAATTGTCCGAGGTGGATATAGGCTCTATAATATAATGCTGGCAATTATCTATCTCTGCGATATGAACTCCGTCACTCAGAAGATCGGGGTTCGATTCCCGCAATGGGCGACCATCCTGAGGAAGATTTTTCGTGGTTTTCATCTGTCGTTCAAGTGAATACTGTGGTGGTTCCTTAATAGCAAGTCACGATCGTCTCCTCGCCAATATCCAAAACCAACTATGGTAATAAAATAACCTTTCATCTCATCTTTCCTTCATCTCACTCATCATTCGCCGACGCCAATGGATCTCAGTTATTATATACAGTGGGTCGATCAATTCAATATAAGTTTATTTAAATAAATATGAAAAAGAAATATTCAATATCAACTAATCCAATAATTTTCGGTGTATCAATAGTGGGCCTATATTAGTTTGGGCCTATATGTGATATTAAGTATTTGAATCTGAAACATTTTGAACCTTCATTTCTCGAAAATATCGGATATTATTTATATATATTATCTGTATCAGTAAATATCATTCATTCGAAAAGATTACTAATTTTTATCAATAGAATATAACTTTCACATTGAAAGGCAGTAATAACAAAATTTCACAAATAAATGACGATTCCACAACGAGATAAAAACGCAAGTAATTGAATCTTTGGGATATTGAGGGGGACCTTACCCACAGTGTCACATTTTCATCATCAACATAACATATACACGATCGTAGTGACCTTCCGTTTAAACATATTATATTGAAACTGCTTCACACAATTGAGAGAAGTCTAAAATACTTTCGATCCATAATGAATATTCACATTAGGTTATATGTCATTTTTATGTAACGGTATTCGGTGAGGTAAAAATCGATGGCAAAAATATCTAGTGTTACTGTTACATGCAAGTGATTTTTCCACTTGTTTTTCTTCATAAAATTTGAGGCATTAGAATTTTCGGCAAACATTGTCTGCCATGTATGATGTATTTATTAATTTAGTATCTCGCACTGTGTTGAGTAACATGTTCATTTATATCTGTGAAATCACTTTCTGCCCTATGGAGACTGAGGTTAGTATATGGGTATAAAATGCAATCGCCTTCGTCCTACAATTATTATTAGAAGTGCACTAACATCACTCGATCGAGTATGAGATCGCATCAGCACTATGCAAGTTATATTATCAGCCAGACTGCTGAGTGTTCGGTACAATTAACTCTAATTGCACTAACACTCTGCCTTGAAGTGTTGTCAAATGAAATAATTGTATACAATAATTAGTGTTCTGAGTAACAATGCGAATCATCGCCCTGTTAATCACCGCATCAACTCATGCTCTAAACATATAGAGAAATCATGATTGCCACATCTCGGAATGTATATTTAAGAGGTGTGGTAAATATCCTATCCCGACTGCATAGCAGCTGTGAACAGTTTTAAAGCGTACTCAGTCTCCATAGGGCCAAAAGTTTCCGCCATTGTGATTTCACGGACGTGAGTGATCATAAAACTTCAATAGTAAAAGATACAAAACTAACAAATGCAGACAATATCTACAATGGCTTGAATTTTATGATAACAAAGGTGAATATATCAGTTGTATACGAAACAGTGACCACTCCATATATTTTTGCTGTCGATTTTCACTTTTCCGCGTATCGTTACATACAAATAACATGTACCGGTAACATATTGTGAATGATTATTTAGGTATTCATGTTACCCGCGTCGTAAGGGTAGATCGGACCTCGGCTCGTTCCCCGCTACCGTCCATCTTTTCGTGGTTTTCCTCTATAGCCTATAGGCAAATAGGCCTAAAGGTCGGGATGCTTTCTAAAATATAGGCCACGACCGTTTTCTTCCCACTTCAGAAATTTGATTTTATTAGATTTTAGTTATCATTGCAGTGCATCGTTATGTATATATATATATATATATATATATATATATATATATATATATATATATATATATATATATATATATATAACATATATATATATATATATATATATATATATATATAAATATATAATATATATATATATATATATGTATATATATATATATATATATATATATTTATTTATTCATTTATTTATTTATCTATTTATTCATTCATATATATATATATATATATATATATATATATATATATATATATATATATATATATATATATATATATATATATATTATTATTTATATTTATAATATTATTTACACATATATGTATATATATATATATATTTATATATATATATATATATATATATATATATATATATATATATATATATATATATATTATATATTTATAAATATATTCATATATATATATATATATATATATATATATATATATATTAATATATATATATATATATATATATATATATATATATATTAATATATATATATATATATATATATATATATATATATATATATATATATATTAATATATATATATATATATATATATATATATATATATATATATATATATATATATATATATGTATATTTATCAGTAATATTCATGAAAGTCGGTTACGTCTTCTGTGGTGGATGCAAGTATAGATAATTGTGATGGATTGTTTCAATTCAATAACTAGTTGATTGCTGTGCGAAACACTTTTGTCCTTCATTTATTACTCTCTTGTCATTGTTAGTGATGATTGTGTCAAACTTTGTGTCAAATGAGAGAGAGAGAGAGAGGGAGAGCGAGAGAGAGAGAGAGAGAGAGAGAGAGAGAGAGAGAGAGAGAGAGAGGGGGGGGGGGATAGATTTTTCAGGTTGGTCATAACCATCGATTAATTATAGCAATTTTTGCGAAAATTACAATTGAAGTATAAGAGTCGCGACAGCGCGATGTGTGTGTGTGTGTGTATTCGAATTTGTATATATAATAATATACACATGGAAAAAAAAAATATATATACACACACTATTGTCAGCAAATATTTGTGTTAGATCATTTCCACTTTCTGAGCGGAATTGTCTATGCCACTGGAATGTGATGGCCGTTGTTAAACTGTACACAAATCATATTTCACTCTTCTTCACTGTTCACAAATATTGAGATATTGTATTAGGTTGTAGTTTACTGATTTCCAAAGGTAGTTAATTATGCATGTTATATCACAATATAATGCTGTGCGTCCGGGCTTTGTTGATTTGTTTGTTACACTGCAACAGTTCTCTGGTCGCCTTGAACGGAACCTCCGACCGTTCGATCCTGTGGATATAGAAACGCACGATCGTTTCCTTCAACCGTTATTATTATATT
>OZ023327.1:26050566-26169024 GCA_964007535.1 Brachyptera risi
CATAAAAAAGCTGAAAACTAGAACTGAAACAGAACCCTGATCTATAACTAAAACTGAAAAGAGGAATTGAAGAAGTAAAAAAAGGGTAGAAATACCATAGTTTTGAGGATGGGAATTGTGTTGACATTTTGATGGGTTTCTTTCCATTCATTTTTGAAATCTAATAACATTTAACTTATTACTTGATGGGTATTTCTATCGATAGCGTCACAGTTTCAGTGTCAATGTAACATATTAACGATAGCAGACTTTACGTTTGAACATCTCTTAGTGAAATTGTTGCACACCATTCAGAAAAGTATTTTATCAATTATTGCAGATACGTTCTTAATTGAATTTGTATGTAACATGGTACTCGGTGAGGTAAAAATCTATGGCAAAAATATCGATTGTTAGGCCTACTGTTACTTCAAGTGACGTTTTCACCTGTGTTATTATAAAATTTTAGACATCAGCATTTTGACAAATATCGTCGGCATCTTGTAATGTATTTGTTTATTTTGTACCATGCACTGCTCAAGTTTTATGATCATTTATATAGATCTGTGGAATCACCCTGGCGTGATTTTTTGCCCTATAGAGACTGGGATAATTAAGGACAATGCAATTTACAAGATTAACAAATACTCATCTGATGCAGATAATATTTGTCGAAAGTGCTAATAACACATATTTTATAATAACACAGATTAATGAATCACTCGCATGTAACAGTAACACACGATATTTTTGCCATCAACTTTTACCTCCCAGTTACATACAAATAACTAATGTCATATATGGTGAATGTTCATTATGGATGGATCATATTTTATAAGATATACCCCTACTTCTCTGAATGGTGTAAAGCGCTTTCACTGAAGAAGTTACAATATACTCATACGAAAAGTCACTGCGATCGTTTACATGTCACGTTGACACTGAAAATGTACGCTGTCGCTGTGTATGGCCCCCTCACCTCTTCTGTTGGGAAGCTCAACAAATATCTAGATGACATTGAACGACAAAGTTTGGGTGATCATAAGCTGCTAACTATGGTGCCTATCAGCGAACAACCTGCTGCAGTCAGTGTCACCCAACTTAAGTTTTTCAATTAGATACCACGAATTCGTATCTGAGTGCTGCGGCAACCAGTACGCTCAGTGATCAAGGTATTACCATAAGAAAACAAACAATTGCTAACTTTGAGTAACACCTAAAATAAGTATTTGAATTCCAAATGCGTAATTTGTGCTCTGAGGTTGTCAATACGATGAAATCCTACCATAGCAGAGATGTGGTCCTTCACAGTTTTGTAAATCAGGTGTTCCCTCTTGGATTGATGAAATAAACAAACGAAATATGTCTTTGGGAGTAGAAATTTCAGTTGAACGCACAACGGTGTTAAATGTAGATGAAAACTATTCCTACTAGGTTATACGAGGGTGAGTCATTATTGAAAATCAGATTATCTGTATTACCCAATGGATTATATATATATATATATATATATATATATATATAAATATATATATATATAAAAATAAATATGAATATAAATATAAATATATATATATATATATATATATATATATATATATAAATATATATATTTATATATATATATATATATATATATATATGAAAAAAAAAATATATATAGATATATATAAATATATATATATAAATATATAAATATATATATATATATATATATATATATATATATATATATATATATATATATATATATATATATGAATGTATGTGTATATATATATATATATATATATATATATATATTAATGGATCCATTCATTTCTATTATCATATCCTAATTGAACCACAGAAACAGAAACATATGATCAATATTTAAACACAAAAAATAAACAGGAAAGATTTCACTGTTTTGTTGAAACATTCGACTCACTTCGATTGTTGGAGATTCATAGAATGTGTGACAAATTCTTGCACAATTCAAGCTGCATACAAGCTGGATGTGTATGTACATGTATACTCATCAACCGCTTGGAAACAATATGTAAGGACACTTTGTGCATGCCTGTCTCGCGACGCCGATCGATCAGACTCCGATCTGAAGTCTTGGATTAAACAATAGATGATGTTATAGTGTAATTATTCCGTGTAATGTATATTTCCCAAGACAATACATTTAGTTAGAAACACGTCCGCCTGCCTGACTTGTACCGTTAGGTGTGAGAAAAAAGGCCGGTGTAACAATATTCTTCATCAAGCAATTATAACGTTCGCTCGTTACTAAATATGTCCATGTGTATTGTTATTTATCTATTTATATTAGGTTTAACGACGTGCTGTAATGGTTACTAAGATCTGCTGGCATCGGATGAATGATTAATGAGATAATTAGATGATGGTTTCGTAGGTAATGGGAAGGATATACCGGTAGTGGGAAGAAGTTTTTTACACGATTCATCTTAATGTGTCTTGATCAACCACTTGATGTGTCCGTTTGTGTGCGTAGGGTTGTCGTTATCACACTACAATAAAATGCATCCTGGGGAAAACAGTCAAACACTGATATATTATACGCACTAAAACTAGAAGACAATGCGCATACACTCAACGCATAGTCTGTGGAAAAATTAGCTTTTAAATGTGCGTGGATTTTATTTGAATTCAAATCTCATATCTAACCATTTCACGTGACCGCAATTGTACATGTATAGTTAATGGAATTTGATTTTAATCTATGTAAAACACCTGCTTTTATTAAGAGATGTAATAATATAGCAGTCGAAATAGTTTTAAACATCATCGTTGGACTCAAAATGACATTAAAAATACGTAGCACATTCTGTACCTACCTGTTGATTCGATTAAAGCACGTGCTTTTGAGAGGCTTTATATATTTATTGATAATGACTGTCACGACCCATAAGATGTTGCAGGAAAACGCACGTGCATATGACGTAACGCGACCTGTAGTATATGATTTGATGTGGGGGCTTATAGCGTAGCATGCATGATAGGGTACTGCCCAACCTTGATCACATAGGCCTATATTTCTTCAATAATTTTCGATTAATCAGTCAAATTTTCAACTTGATTTAGTGATTTTCAGTTGCTGGTTTTCATAGAAAATGGTAATTTAAATAAAATTATTGTATGTATATTGATGTTGTTACTTATTCAATATTGGCTTACGTTTTGGAATCGATCGAACTATTTTTTGGCATAAGAACCCATGATGAATTTGTATTTTCCCAGATTAAATAGTCACAAAGAAGGGTAAAATCAGTTTTACTTGATTATTCACCTTTTTTCCTTGTCAACAACATAATTTATCAGTCACACCAACCACTGAGAAGGAAATGACTAAATGAGCAAGTACAAATAGTCGTGTGAGCTGCATTCGTGATACCGAGGCTAAAACACACTGGATTTATAGTTAGCTGATTACCTGAAATTATCTATTGTGAGGTGTTGAGCTGCAATCAATTGATACCATATAGGCAGTCTAGTCATACAATTGTGTGGTCACAATAACATACAATAGACTACCGTATATATCTACAATCAAGTTGAGTATGATTGCAACCGAAAACAGCTGCCCGTTTTGCTATTTACTGTAGTTCCTCGATTGATCGAAAGCAAAACATGCGCGAACACAACGGAGTTCAATCTACACGGATTACATTCTCAGGAGCTGAACAACTATAATGTACTAATACCAACTTGCAGTACGCATGCTTCTTTAGGAAGTTGACCTATCGGCTATAATTTTTTCTCATACATTCGCAGACATTATCTGTGACTATACTTGTAGAATCATGCAGCTGTATAACCAATTGTGTAGGCCTACTGAACATCAAATAAGGCACTAAACAGGTCGTAAAACGAAAAAAAATCATAACACACTTGTTACGAAGAAGATAATTGACTTTGTTATTACCGAAAGATATACATACTTTCGAGTTTCGAACGGATATATATATATATATATATATATATATATATATATATATATATATATATATATATATATATATATTTATTTATATATATATATATATATATATATATATATATATATATATATATACACACATACATATATATACACATGCATATATATACTGTATATATACATATACAAAAAATAACATATATAGGCCTATATATTCCAAATAAGTTGATCAATTCCTAATGCAATAAAACACGTGAAATTGAAGTCAGGTTAATGGTTATGTATTTTCACATTGCATTAGGTCTTTAAGATGCTGCTTTGCTGCAGAGGACGCTTTTGTACCATTGCAACAATGTGGCGTAAATAAAGGTCCCCATCACCACACTTTTAACACGACAGTGTTCGAAAAAATTTCGAATGTTTTCAAAAATTCCATTCAAATTTCAATTAGAATTTAAAAACCACATCATTCGGTAGAGTGAAACATGAACTCCACTGACCGAAATCTTTATTTCTCACAGCCGTTTCTATAACCATGGACTTATAAAGGTAACAGTATAAGTCTATGCTATAACTTCGATTGATTTTGAAATCGTTTCTACAAAACTCTTTTTCCACTATCTAAAGCCACTTGGATGCTCTATAATAAACATTCCTCCAATCAGAGTTTAAGCATTTAGAAACTCACCGCCTTATAAGGACCTGCTTGCACTTGTGAGTCGTAAGAGAGATAGATTACTGCGAGATGGCTGTGGAAGTAGGTTCACTGGAGTGACGTAATTGTGTATTACATGGCCAAGCATTGAGAAAGTAGAACGTTTGCTGAAAAGAGTTTTAAACAATCTTATAATAAAAATGGTACGTCGGTTCGAATTTTACCATATAAGGTGTAGTCTCCTCGAACTTGTATTCGTTAAATGGTGCCTTATACGAACGAGCCTTGGAGTTCACGTGAATGCCACCAACTTGAACCCGTTCCGATTTGGTACTCCACAATTAACAATCAATAATTGCCAAACGATGAAATAAATATTATAAGTGGCATCAATTTACCATTGCTGTGTTGGGATATGGTATTGTCGAGATTGAAATCGGTAAATACTAATATTGAAAAATCGAAAGCTGTATATAATTATTAATTATAACAAGCACTTTTGAATCATTATTACTTGAAACAAGGATCAACGTTCGGCACAATTGATAGATTTGTGACGCAGTTTTATTAGTATCTGTTCAAAGCCCGGTGTGTTAATGACTCACAAGTACAAATTATTTAATACATCGAAAACTGTAAATGCATTCAAAGTTTCAAATATACTATTTCTCATGAATTTAGTCATACTGGTATAGGCCCTAACATTTTCTCATTACAATTCTGTATTGAACCTATTTAAAATATAAAATTACGGTAAATAAAATTATACAACTTTTCTGAAAGAGTTTGATCCAAATTCTATATTATTATTTACGTGTAAACATTACTCGCTCATGGAATCAGTATAAGCGAATTGAAAAATGTCGTTAATTCATTTGTACCTTTGTAGTTTTACCATTGTAGTTTTACCTTATGGTAGCTTCACCTTAGTAGATTTCCCTAATATTTTTCTCTTTGTTGTTTTATCATTCTAGTTTTACATCAGAAGTTTTAACCTTGGTAGTTTTACCTGTGTAATTTTACCTTTGAAGTTTTACCTAATTAGTTTTACCTCAGTAGTTTTACCGTATTAGTTTCACTCTAGTAGTTTTACCTTTGTGTAGTTTCACCTTTACATTTGATTGACATTCATTTTGTTCAGTTAAACGACATATAGGTATAGAAGCTTGTGCAGGCACGGTTAATCTAGCCATTTATTTCTGTTGGGCCTACTCTGCTCATGAGTTTCTTTGATAAAGAGAGGATGTAAGCCTAGAAGACTGCTATCGAACAACCGGTAACCACAATATCAATTACGGAGAGCAATTATTAATTTATTAGGTTCAAATATAGCAAGAAGAACTGTAGCAAGAAATTCGCATTGAAAACGTAACTCTTGAACACTCAATTGAATAATATAGGCCTACATGGTTTGAATAAGCTACATATTCAATGTCTAAATATCTCATCAACAGGCATTATCTTTATTTTATAGACGCATGTGTGCATTTTTTAAATTGTATATCGGCATTCATTCTATAGATATTTGTATTGCTTCTGATTTTTTATAGATTTGTTGATCTATTCATTTTTGTATACTATTATTTATTATGTCTTATATTTTACATAGGCAAAGTTCGGTCATACTTGACCGCTCTTCCACTTAACCCATTTGAAACACAAAATATTAATTGAAAACAAAGAATAAACAACTGAGAGGTGTGGCTGAGCGATTAATACACTGAGCTGCCATTCAGGAGACCGGGGTTCGATTCCCGCCATGGTCGACCATCCTGACGCGTTTTTCGTGGTTTCCCTCTGTCGTTCAGGTCCATACTGAGAGGGTTCCTCAACAACAGGCCACGACCGACTCCTCCCCACCATCCAATAACACCTAATAAAATAACCTTTCATCTCATCATCCCACCATCTCACATATTCGAAACATTTTTGATTATGTTTCTCAATGTGCTCGTTTTGTGCTGAAATGTGCAGTTGAAAAATCGTTTTATGCTGCTACCGATTGTTTGTTATTCCACATTTAGTCTGGGTGGGAGGGGGCGACCACATTTAGTGTGGGTGGGAAGGGGCGACCACAATTAATGTGGAATAAGTCATAATCGGTAGGAGCACCAAACGATCTTTCAATAGCACATTTCAGCACAAAAGAAGCACATTCGAAAAACATCATCAAAAATATATCTTTCGAAAGTGGGGGGGGGGGGGAGAGGCGGCACTAACTTCCCCCCCCACATTGGAATCAAAATAACTATAAAGAACGATAGCAGCACAAAACGATTCTCTTGCAGCACATTTCAGCGCAAAATGAGCACATTTAAAAAAAATAATACCAAAACATATATTCCTAATGTGGGGGGGGGGGGGGGGGGACTGACTAGTTACTCGGCCCCTCGGGCCACACTAAATGTGGAATAACTTGGAAACGGCAGCAGTACAAACGATTTCTCCACAGCACATTTCGGCAACGTCTTAAAAAGTGTACACTTCAAATGTGGGGGGCTGGCCATTTACTCGGCATTAACTTGCCCTCCCCCCCCCCCCACATTGAAATGAAAATAACTAAAGAACGGTAGCAGTACAAAACGATTTTCTTTAGCACATTTCAGCATAAGACGAGCACATTTCGATGCCTTTGGAGAAATTCCAATTTCAAATGTAGAGCGAGGGGGGGGGGGGGGAGTTAATTTACCCGACTCCCAGACCTCTACTAAGCCATACACTTATTATACCGGTACCACTTTTTGTCTTTTTGACCGTATCAGGTAATTTTTGCTGTCTCTCCTGTATATTCAAAGGAATCATCAAAAGCATCAGTGATGCAAAGTGAACGTTCACTTCTTGAAACGTTTCCTTCGTGTGACCGAGAACGAGAGTAGATTAGGCCTCGGTTTGATCCCCGACACCGTCCACCTTTACAAAGGGACTTGGTATGACCCACCTATGCATATCTTTGACTGTATCTCTCCAACAGTATACAATCGATGATGATTGTCTATAGGCCTATCTATATTGATTTTGTATTTATATTGCCTGGGTTGAACGACGCATTGTGATGATAACTGAAATCTCTTGAAGTCGGATGAATGATCGATCAATGGGATGATGAGGTGAAGGTTTATTAGGTAGTGGAATGGAAGCGGTCGTGGCCTATATTTTAGGAGCCATCCCGGCATTAGCCTAGACTACAGACGTGAACCACGAAAACCCCCTGTTTGATATGCACTCACCTCCCGGATCACATGGAGCGAGCGCGTTAGCAACTGAGCTGCATGTGCCGGTGTATCCATTGTATCGAACATGTGATTAATATTAGCTTCTCTCTTGTTTTGTTTTCTAGACTCGACAGACATTGTGGATTGCAAACTGAAGCTGATTCTTGGTTTAATATGGACGCTTATTTTACATTATTCAATATCGATGCCCATGTGGGACGGCGAGGAAGATGCACCCCACGAGCACAAGGGAGCCACGCCAAAACAAAGGTATCACACTTCTACTTCTACCTCTATTACTACTACTAATACTACTACTTCTACCACTACTACTACTACTACTACTACTACACAATTATGCCTGTTTACATCGTAACTTTAGAAAAAATTCAAGCATTTGTGTTGTACACTGTACTTGTGTGGGAAAAATAGCAAACACTCATCAGCAAACATATTTAGGGATTATGATAGACAACCAATTTAAATGGGATAAGCATATAGACCATATTTGCAACCGCTTACGCTCAGACATGTACAGCCTGAGAATACTCAAGCCCTATGTCAATTTTAATACGTTAATAATAGTGTATTATGCACTTATTGAATCTATATTGAGGTATGGCATTTTATCGTGGGGAGGTACAACAAATTATTATTTAGATTACATTGATAGCATCCAAAAAAGAATATTCAAAATTATATGCTCTAAAAACAGACATAATAATACTTGTGAATTTTTATCAATAAGGCAATTGCATTTGCTAATATTTATAATTAAAAATTACTACTCTACAGAACAGAAAAATAGGTCTGATCATTTACATACAACAAGAAATAAGAATAGACTTTTAGAACCACTGTATCAAAACTCATATGGAAAACAGGAAAAAAGCTTTCTCATACCTGTACTCTTTAATAAAATTCCCTCAGAATTAATGACTATAGCAAAAATATCAAAAGTCAAGACTGAAATTAAAAAATGGATTTGTCAGAATTCGTTTTTGACCATAGATTGAAATTTACCAAATCGATTGTACTTAGATAATGTGATTATAAAACATGTCTCAATTTTCTTATTTTACAATTTGCAAACTTCTTATTTTTCATAATAATTATATTCAGTATCTAGACGATGTATTATTTTCCATATAACAATTTCTAAGTATTGTAATTCATATGTAAACCCACAGACAAGTCATTTTTGTTTGACTTTGTGGGTTTACGCACAACTTGTAACTTGTTCTATAATGTTCATTAAAAAAAATTAGAAAAAAAATAAAAAATAAAACCACTACTACTACTCTATAGTATTTCAATATATATGTATTTTTGATAATGAAAAAAAACTTGCTAAAAAAAATATATTATCAATATTTTTGTAAGCTGATTTATTCTTCATATGTAGGCAATTTAAACAATATTTTAGACCCACGAATTCATAATAGATGATAATTGTCTACTGGTTTAATAACACAAATTTCTACACTATCAATGTAGGGTCTATACATGATAGTGTGTGGTTTTATACAGCTCATAAGTGAGATTGTCACTAAATTTGAGACATATACTTACTAACAACTTGAAAATGAGAAAAAAAAATTATATATACACATATAGAAAACATATTTTTTTCTTGTCAATATTCTAGCATTATAATAATTATCTGAATAACTCCTTTCTAAAGTTGATTGTAATTGACTCGGGCATGGTTAATAAGAAGTTGGGTGACTTTTTCTTGTTAATAAAAGGCGATTGAATATACAAATAAATGATACAAATAAATAAAAAAGAACAATTATGAATAACTTCATTTTTGTTAATAATAATAATAATCAATATAATCAATTTGATCAATTATCAATTGAATAATCAGTTTAGTATTACTCATTTCAATAATAATAATAATGATAATTTATCAATCCCAATTGTTTTACAATTTATGTTGGAGATGTCAAGAGGTATAAAATTGAAATCAAAATAACATTTCACTTTTTCAGCAGTTGTCTGAATAGATATAATCATAGAAGTATACACCACACACGACAAAACAACATGTCAAGACAAATTCCATATAAAATCTACATTAGCTAGTTCAGTTGTAAAATTCTTCCGGACTATAAACTATAGACCATGTTCGTATGTACATATCTTGATGAACTAGCAACATCGGTAACAATAACAGTGAAAATATGTGTGAGCCTGTGTTGGTCCCTGACTCTAAAAAGTATGAAGAATAAGGATTAATACAGAATACATTCGTTAATCATAATAATGCAGAAAATGAATCAAATCTGGTTATAAACAACTAATTTATACAGAAAATCAAAATGGAGTGTATAACATAATTAAAATTATTACTGAAATTATATCAAATTGAAATGATTGAATATGAATTTATAAGTGCATACATAATAATTTTATTTATATTCGGTTTAACGACGCATTGTGATGATAACTAAGACCGAGACCTATTGGCGTCGGATAAATGATCAATGATATAATGGGATGGTGAGATTTTGTATCTTGCACGGTTCAAGTTGTATGGTCATTTAACTTTCTTCCCTGTGGAGGCTTGCGACGCCTCGATGTGAAACGTTTACGAGTAATTGTAGAGATGATATTGGCTGATTGAGCTAGAAGAGCCAAATGCGGCAAATATTATTATTCGTAGTTTATTATAATAAACATGTTATGGGTTTACTTTCAGGATTGATTAGTCTTTGAAGTGAAAAATAATAAATTCGAAGCAATTTGTTGTCCAATTATTTCTTTGGGGTGGTATAAAATCGCCTTCATGGTGCCCCTTTCAAACGATCCTAGACTTTCATCCCTCGCCTTTATTGGGAAACAATATATATTTGAAGCCTACATTTGAAGTTTTTGACGTTGATGAAAAAAATGAAAACTTTCTAAACGGTTTTACTTATTCATCAATCCTTGCTTCTAATAGGGAAATAATTACATATCAAGATTTTGATGTTGAAAAAAAAGAAGGTTTTAGTTTCATTCAAATGTAGGCCTAGGCCTGAACCTTATGCTGACGGTTATGTCGTATGTTCTCATGTGTTTTCAAATATTAATCAATATCTACCCTCATCTTTAATAAAAGGTGATGGAATTTTAACGGAATGGGGTAGATGGATTAGAAGTAGGGATCTATCATCATTATCATACTGCATGACTTCCCAGACAAGTTTCCGCCTTGCTTTCATACAGAAAGATTAATAGTCTTATTTGGAAGCAAATGCTCTTGATTAATTTCGATTCACTGTAAAACTAGAGTGAAAAATGACGCTGCATAGTTCGTATAGATTGGATTATAGCTTACATAAGTATTTATAAATTTAATGTAATTATTTCCTGAATTTCGGAAAAAAAATTCCATAGTGTGGGTGTGTGGGTGTCTGTGTGAGTGTAGACAGGTTCGTGTGACGCAGGGGCGGATCCAGGTCATATTCATGGGGGGGGGGGGGGGGAGGGCGATTTCAGTTTGAAAAAAATGCCACAAGAGAACAGTTATGCAACAACTCGTTTTTTGCGAAGCCGGCGACCCGCGGGGGGGCAAGGGGGGATGGCCCCCTTCTGGCCCCTTAGGGCTTTTTTTTTAAATTACACCCATTTTTAATACGGTTCAGCGTGTTCCAGATGAGGTTCAGATGCCGAAATCATTCTACTTATGGAATTAAAAATGGCTCCAAAAAACAATATTTGTAGCTGTAGGGTCGTTCAATGTCATTTTAGCACCCCGGGCAAGCACGCAATTGGACAGTCAATTGTGCGCCCTCGAACTGAGTGTGCATATCAATGGTGAATGCAAGGAGGGAGCTATGCCCCGCAGGGAAATTTTGGAAATATCTTTTTTTAATACGATTCCACGGGTTTTAGGAACCACACGAAATTTCTGAAATACAAGGGATTTTAACAAGACTAATTTTGCCAAATGGCTGTTCCAAGCAAATAAAACGCTGAATCAATCCATCATTCAATAACAGTGATATTTGAATATAAAAACATTTACTCTATCCAGTTATGTGAATAAAATGCCATTAATTTGATTCATAGAATACGATTACTGATAGAAAGTCACAAATTAGTCTTAAATTTGGCCACCAGGCAACCGCCCTCTTTGCCACCCTAGAAACGACCCTCCTCGTTTTTATCATCGTTATTCACAAACATCTTAATATATAATTCAAAACCTGAAAAAAGCACGGTAGTGTTTTTAGAATTGATTCTTGCTGACTAAACTACATAGGCCTACTAGATCTGACATTTTGAAACAGTAGGCCTACTCCCGATTCATTCTCAATGCAATTATGTGAAATATGAAATCATGGCATACATAGCTTTATAGATATTTATTCCTTCTCTCTTCCTATTTTTTTCTTTCTTTCTTTCTTTCCTTCTCTCTACCTATTTCTTTCTTTTTTCCATTTTTTTTTCTTCGCTTCCGATTCATGGGCGATCGCCCCCCCCCCTGTATCCGCCCTTGGTGTGACGTGTCGAGACATTTTGCGCACCCATGCCCTAAAAGTTTTGCCACCTCCACGCTTCCCGCATTTACTTATAGGCCTAAGCAATTCACCATCAAATGCATGGAGTTTAATAACTATTTTTTAAGAATTGTGTTTTAATACTTGCTTGATTCAGGAGTTGATTTCTTAAGATACGAATGTAAATATTATCAAATACACTTCTTTTAAAATGCGTGCACCTTTCTATATAATAATGTATTTTTAATTTCAATGGGCTGGTGAAAATTGGGTGCCCCTTGAATATTTGGCACCCTGAACCCGGGTCTCGTGGGCCTGCCTTAATACGGCCCTGTGTGTAGATTAGAGTAGACTATACTGCTCGAAATTTTCTATATTTTTTAAATAAATGAACCGACTTTTTCTATATACGTTCATTCATTCGGGAGACCGGGGTTCGATATGACGGAAAATCAGTTTTTGGGTCATAACTTTTGAATGGTATGAGATATCAAAATTATAATGCGAGGGAGACACCGATATTTTTATATTGTTAATACCACTAAGATAGCACAGTAGCTACTATCCAACTTGAATCGTACAATTGTCTAACGTATGAAGCTGATTTTTATTTTTTGCTGTATAGGCTATATACATTTGCCAATTATGCTATGTAAGTTGAATAGCTTTTACTTATACCGTTAGGGAGGCATTTGAAAATATCTTTGTTTTCGCCGTAGAATTCTCTTATCTCATGGGTTTATCGTCCGAGATTTAATCACCAAAACACTTCTTTTTTTTGCGAAATCGACTTCCATGCACTCTTAAAATGGTCAGTTCGTATTGGCTTTTCGCACTTTGAACTGAAACAATAAATTAAAACGTGTAGACAAATTGGTATGGCGCGCTGAATCGACCGGGGTTCAATCCCCGCCTGCTGTCTTCATTACAAGACCACTTGTTCAATAGGCCCTATACACACTACGTCAATCTGTTTCATAAGCTCAACGACAGCGATTTTTATTTTGTATTGTTCATTTGCCTCTTGAGAAAGTCGCGCAAGTTCTTTACGACGGCTTAGACGAGTGGTTGAGTGGCTAGCACACCGAACGTCATTCATGAGACCGGGGCTCGATTTCCGTTACGGTCGATCATCATGACGGAAGTTTTTCGTGGTTTCCCTCTGTCCTTCAGGTTGATACTGGAATGGTTTCTTAACAACAGGCCCCGATCAACTCACTTTCCTCTATCCAAAAACACAAAATAAAATGACCTTTCATCTCATCATCCATTATCTCATTCACCATTCACCGATATCAATAGATCCTGTCCATCAATACAGTGTGTCGTTAACCCCAATATAAATACATGAACCTTTTTGCCACGATCCTGTGGAATGGGCTGTGGTCTGATGAACCACAAGGGATGGTAGAAAAATATTCCAATAGTCACTGCAACGACCTCTTCCAGAATGGGTGACCGGCGTGAATCGAATGACGGCTCAGTGCGCTAACCGTCTCACCGTTTCTCTTATTCTCTCCAGGCTCCTACACTGGATACAGAGCAAGATTCCGGATCTCCCGATCACCAACTTCACCGGCGACTGGAATAACGGCAAGGCTGTCGGCGCTCTGGTCGACTCTGTCGCACCTGGCCTCTGTCCCGACTGGCAGGATTGGAACCCGCAGGACTCTGTTCAGAACGCGTCCGAGGCCATGGGACTTGCTGATGATTGGTTGAATGTGCGACAGGTAAACAAAACACCGACCGCAATAATAAGTGAATTCATCTGTATTTGAGTCGCACTGCTAAACAGATATGTATGGCTATAGAATTATCGCAAACATGGTGATGCAACTTCCATAATGCATCGTACTTTTTCACAGTAGCGTTCAACTTGATTATAGTGTGGTCAGTAAGGGTAAAAATATTGCATTTCGGGTTACCAGTATGAAATTTGGTACAAGGCTAGAAAACATAATGGCAATTCAAAATGAACTGGGGGGAAAGCTACCCCTGCCCTTCAGCACCCTTGACCACCTTGTTTAAAAAGGGGATCAAAAAATTATATTTTCTCACAAAACAACTCTGAAAATATCACACACAGCAATAAAATTATCATGACATTCACTCTCGATAATGTTGATCATACAAGAATGAGTCACGATAAGTTTGGGTGATCAAAAAGAAAATCATATACCGGACACAAGTGTTGACATAAATAGGTGAACTATATTTATTAACTATATATGTTTTATTAATTTCAAGAATGTGTCGTTTGTGATTGTGAGAATGTGGTTGATTTTTCGAGATCAAAGTAGTATCTTTTAAAGGGCATCATAAAAAGGTTTCTTGATAGCTGGGGTATGCAATGGAAACAAGGAGGAGGGGGAGAGGGAGTGGAGCTATCGAATTTATCATCTTTTATCATCCTCATGAAACACAAACAGCTTGTCGAATTGGATGAAAATGGAAGAATTGTTTGAGGTTCAGAAATGAAAGCATGAAATTTGAACTGATTCAGAAAGAATTACTGATCTTGAAACACAATTGAAGCTTCTACCTTCATCTGCCCGTTTGGGTGTGGTGACTCAAACGAATATAGTAATAGGATCGAATAGTAATTACGCTGAGAGTATTACTTATGGACTAAATAATTGATTTTCCAGCAAAATGGTGATTTTCACCTATGGCGGAGTCATTCTCAACATTGATATAATATATATATATATATATTCATATATATAATATTAATATATAATATATGCTTGGGATTTCTAAAAATTCTTTCAAACCAAGCATGTGCGACAAATCGTGAAATGCGTTTTGAATGTGAAATGAAAATTTGTTTGGTTGAGTGAAGTTTACATGTTAAAAGTAATGTGACCACATTTAAATGAATATTTCTAATTATGAGCATTCACACTTATTCTGGTTTATGTTACAGCTATAAGAGAAGCAAGCTATTTCATTTTGAAATATAGAAACTCTTCTTGACGATACTGGAAAGCAAAATTTTAATGCTCTTTGTGGTGTTGAGAATTTTTCAGTATTATGTCATCGAAAAATTCGGAATAGCTGGGCGGATTAGATTGAAATGATGGAAGTTTTCAAGGTTCAATGATAAGAGGCAAAAAATAGGACATTCAGAGAAAATGTCTGATTCTAGTGAAATTAAGAGCGCCTCTCAATTTCACATCAATTTAGAGTCACATATATAGAGCCATTTCATACAAATTGTATTTCTTTGCTGAATATATCCTCAAATTTTCATGCTTCTATCAGTAAACCCTGCAAACTTTGTCGTAGCGGCTCAATAACTAGCTACCTGTGAAAATGTCTTTGGATCAAAGGTCACGTACTAGAATTTTCTAGGTTATCTGTGGAAACGATTACATCAGATGCATGAGTAATCTGAATTCTTCCTGAAATTTATACTCTAAAAAGTCATCATAAGATGGGCCAACATCGAACATCATCAAACCAAACATAAAATCAGCCAAATATCCTGAACTGAAATCTGAACTAGAAACATTCTAAAACCTATTTTGGCGCGACGAATATCCACTTCGTTTGTAAATTCGTTGCCTGGCACAAACGTAAATGTCATACGCACATCTGATGTAAATAATGGCGGTGCATCATAAAATATCCTGAAATAAAATAAAATAAACACTGGTGCACTTCTCTTTCAGCTGATCAAACCTGAGGAAATGGTGAATCCGAATATGGACGAGCAATCTATGATGACTTATTTGGCCCAGTATCCCAGCGCTAAACTGAAAACCGGCGCTCCTTTGCGCCCTCGCACCAACCCCAACAGGTAAGACTCGTCTAACCACATCTAATCAGTTCGAAATTATTTCACAAAATGGATTTTTTGAAATTTCAAAATTGAAATTTTCAAAATTTCACAAAATCACAAGCTTGAAATTATTTCACATATATCACTGTTTCAGTGTCAATACATCGTCTCATTGCCCTATTGGGTTTTAATTATAGTGCTAATATATACAGAGTCATCTATATTTGCATCTAGGTATAGGTTTGGGTAAATATCTACGCACTGAAAAAACGTATACAAATAAAACCATCAATCAGTATTAGAAATAGTGCCAACACCATCTTGAAGTTTAGGCGATATATCTCAATATTTGTACAAGCTGTTTAGAGATGGTAACCTTTGCTAATGAAAAGTTGAATGGTTGAGATATGCTCAAATGTTGTGGGGTGTATAAAGACATATTGACTCTGATGATTATTTGTATTTTATTTCTTTTTGCCAGACAGATGTGTTATTGTGCAATTTTTTTTGACATCAGAAAATACGGTATCACTATTTCGCTACTTGTATAAATCCATTTTATACATTTTTGATTTTCAATCAAAATCCGAAATGAAATTTAGACCTAGGCCTGAGCCTACAGCCGTTTGAAAAACGCGTTGAAATATATAATGATTCAATGTAAAATAGCAAAACTTCCGAATAAACAAGTTCTATACTACTTACTTAAATCGGAAAAGACGTCACTCTGTATTCAAAAATTTCAGTCAAAATCCGGAATGAAATACACCTATAGGCATGAGCTTAGCCGTTTGAAAACCGCGGCGTAGAGAAGAAACAATTACCTGATACAAAATTAGCCTTTGTATTATTTTTTCCACGCGATGTGTATGATTAAAATGCGCGACGAATTCGATCATGTGCATGTGTTGTTTGATTAAGGCAACTTTCTCATGTTACGATCTCGATAAAAAAAAAGAAGCATAATACGAAGTTGATATATTATGTGTAATGTAGAGTGTAATCAAAGTGTACCAGATTGTTTTTTCATCGTAGAATGAAATTATTATTCATTAGTTGTAAAATTATTGATTTCACTATATATACTTACATACATATTATAAGACGGTTCATGATTTGTATTTCATTAATGAGCGTAGCGAAGATTTCCATTCTCGTTTTATATACTGGAAAATAATCTGTATTCGTTTCCCAAGGTTAGACAGAAAGTAACTAATTTGGTGTCACCAGAATTGACTCCTGTTTTCATTTGAAAATTAGTTTCAAACCTCATTCGGAAATGATTGGAAAATTTGATGAATTCACGGAAATAAATTTTGAGTGAAATTTTCAAATTATTAATTCAATATGCGATAAAAATGAGAGTTTTGTAGCATTTTTATAGAGGGCTATTTCATTTAATTTAATTTCATTTATTTATTAATCCATGTTGATCGTTGCATATAAATGTGCGAACAATATATGGCAAGTCATTAATATACAGCAGTTTAAAAATCTATTAAAATATATCTATTAAAATATAAAATCTATAACTCATGTGTCTCCTCACGTCCAAAGTAATTTGGTTTGGACCATTTAAAGAAAATGAATGCAATTATATTGGAAAAATGGAAAATTTTGAGCTCAATTAGAACTGCTTAAGAGTCCATATAGGAGTCGATTGAGCGAACTATCAGTTTTTTGGTGATAATTTTCGAACGAAATGAGATATCAAAATTCTAATTCAAAAGAAACATAGATATTTGGAATATCTTCAAGATGATATAAGTAATAACTATTTAATATAGCATAATTGTCAAGCGTATAGAGCTAAAACACCACATTTTTTAGCCGTATACGCTTGCCAATTATGCAACTTGAGTTATATAGTTAAAACTTATACCATCTTGAAGGTATTAAAAGTATGTGTTTCCTTCGTATTAGAATTTCTGTATCTCATACCGACGATACCGTTCAAAAGTTATCACCAAAAAACTGATATTTCGCTGAATTAACTCCCATGAACTCTTAATGAAGGTAATGATCGAGTGACTAGACTTGATGGTTTCAAAATCAACGTGTGTATATCTTTCTAGTATATTTCATACAAATATCTCACTCAACGACGCATATGCTGCATTTTCCCAATTGGAAAACAACGGATAACTTTTGTTTTCGTAACGTGTTTCCTCTCGCTTACAGCAAGGTCGATAATTAATTTATTAATGTATTGGTAATTCATTATTTGCCATTTCGATTCCATCCACAGTTTGTATCGCCATTCTGTCGTGAATAGTGATAGTTCATTGACACATAGCTTGCATTTCAATCAATGCTCTTCAATGAATCAATCAAGATTCTGTGCATAACTTACTATATACTGCCTTCTAGATCAATTTGATTCAAGTTATGTGTACTATTATTATCAATGCCATTTCCTTGATCCATGCAGCAGAGAACTGGATTCATAACAGGATTCTATAATGAAATACAACATTCTTCTCGATTGATATAGATCAATTAAATATAATAACGATTACAATTTACAAGATTCTCATGTTAATTTCCGAGATGAACGATAACACGATTCAGCCATACTAGTTGTGTACACAAAAGGTGAAGGTTTCGATCGATCGTCCCACCTGTCTTGCACCACTAGCGCGCGGATGGTTTCAGTCAGCTTCGTCATTCATGGATACAAGTACAATATAATTAACTCTTCTGAGAACAATTGAACCATCATGGGGAATTAAAAATCATTCAGCGTATTTTTATTTGTTACTTTCGATTATGCGGCCCTGTATTTTTTTGTAGTTTACACTATTTGTTCTATTTTTGATGATTCATCTTTTAGGGAGCCCGTAGACTGGACCCCAATATTGTGGCCCACAAAAGTGTATCCAAATGTCGTGTGGATATGGTGGACCACAAACTAGATATTCTGTACCCCAAAGCTAGTTAGACATATTGAACCCCGATATTCTGGCCCCCAATTTACTGGCCCATAAAACTAGAACACGGGGGTCCAGAATATCTTTTTGAAGGACTGACTTGGTATTGTGGACTCCAATAAACTGACACAACGATTTGTCATTGTTAACCACGATAAACTGAACCCCAATATTGTGGCCCACAAAAGTGTATCCAAATGGCGTGTGTGGATATAATGGACCACAAACTAGATATTCTGTACCCCAAAGCTAGTTAGACATATTGAACACTGATATTCTGGCCCCCAATATAGTAGCCCACAAAACTAGAACCAATTCAGTCGTTCGAAAAGATATTCTGGACCTCCGTGTTCTAGTTTTGTGGGCCACTATATTGGGAGCTACAAAACCAAAGTATTTGTACGATTTTCGGGTTTAATCGTGTGGGCCACAATACTGGGGTCCACTTTATCTTTTTCTTGGGGTGCAGAATATCGGGGTTCACAATACTATGGTCCACAAAAGCGGTACCCATCTTTTACATGTTCTAAAGTGAATTATTCCTCCCTCCAAAAGTGATAGTCGAAATGTGAATGAATCCTACAACTCTGAATAGTTGTATCCCAGTGTATATTTAACTCTAGGCAAACGCAGCATATCCGTTGTAAGATGAGCTAGATATTTATATATGTGCTTACACTTACGGTCACATAAAATGGTTTACTCCGGAATTAAAATTCCAATTTAGATAAATCTGCCCACTTTTAACCAATAGTTTCCCCGTAGACTATACGTGGAGTGCGAATCCACATTGTCTTCCAGTTTTAGTGCGTATAATATCAGTACGGTGTATGCCAATGTGTAAACCGTACTTTTGGAAACTGAAATACTTTTATCTGCGGCGGAGAAGAATGGTCACAGACTGTGCAGTCCTGGTGTCAAAATTGATTGTTCTTAATTCGAAATGATCAACATGAAGTGGTTAGATTGCCCTCGTGGTGCCCCGTCCAAACGATCCTACCGTTCATCCATAGCCTTATTTGGGGAACAAAGATTTCGCATCAAATTTAGATGTTGATTAAAAAAAGCACATTTTCTTCAGTACCGGTAGGTATTTGATGTAGACTTGATCAACCGTTTCATATGATCGCAACAGCACGTGTACTCGAATTCTTGCTCAACTCAGTTTCTAAACTTATACTCACTATTGCTCACTATTATAACATGTATAGAACATGTTCGTCCGTCGTTAATGCGTGACACAACCTCAACCAAATTAAATTTATTCGTATCAACATATTTTCCACTATTTTCTCCATTTTACTCTAGTCAAAATTTGGTAAAATTGTCACATAGCGCACCACGACCAATTTTCATTTATTTTTACCCTGAAATTGTTTTTTTCTAGTTGATCTTTATTGAATCTATTGAGTGAAGCTATCGCATGTTGAGAATTACTATTATTCAATAGTTTGAAACTCCCTTGAACACGATGGATGATGCATAAAGGTATACCCAGAAAGGAATGCCATTTTGTGTGAAACACTTTCAATTTGTCGCTAAAAAAACTCGCCCATAATCCCTGGCCAAAGGCCTGAATATATAATTTAAGAAAAGAAAAAACACAAATGAAATTGGTCGCGATGAACTGTATGAAAATATTACCCAGTATTTGAATCGTCAATTTCTCGAAATATACACCATCTATTGTTCCCGAATCATACACTCAATGTCAAAAGGTGAGTATTGCCTAGAAAATGTGTCGTGCTAATCTATTTTGACTTGCGATCTTTTGAGTTCGCACAAGAAAATCGATCAGGAGAATGACCCGATTTGGTCCATATGGAAGTTTCAGCTTACGCTCATCTATTATGCCCAAGTAATATGTGATGAGACGTTGACTTCTTGAATGCGGTTTCTACTTTTGATCTCTCATTCCTCCTCACGTTTAAATAAATTCTCGAATAATTTCTTGTCTTTACGTGAGATTTTTTCTTGGTCAACTAAGACCAAACAAATTCGCATCGTTTTAGTTGTTTATCCCTAGATGCAAATGAAATTGTTTCTGTTATATGAAAGTGCTTGGGTCCACACAAACTGCAATGCGTTCAATGAAGATTGAAGCAGTCACTTGTACAGACACTTTCTTATCTAATTTCAAAGAAACCGCAGTGCTTCAATACTTGTACATCTGCACTCATTCATGCTGTGCGGTAAATATAAAACGCAAGAAAAAATTCAACGTAATTTTATACAATTAAAAATAGTGTAAACGCAGTATATATACGGACTATTACGCCGTGCTGTTTGCATGGTAACGTTTTTAATATTTTCTTTCAGATCCAGCGCTTGCCTGGATAATGTCAAGTCTCGACATTTTTTGAAAGAAGAGAATGTCTATCAAAATTATGAGAAACACTTCTCAAAATATTTTGTCATGTATTAGACTTTCGCATTTGTATGGAAGCTGTTTATATGTTAACTGTGCTGACTTGTTATTTTAGAGAAGAATATGTCTGATATCTCTTGTTTGACCATATATTATTATATATTCATATAATATATAATTATATATTGGATTATAATTATTATTATATATTATATATTTTATATTATTATTATATATATTGAAACAAAATATATATTATTATATTATTTATATTTATTAAATATATAAGGGTACTCACATTTCATCCAATCTAATGAATGATTTGACCACGTGAATACATTGTTTTGATTATCCCATTCGTATTAGTTGACCTTTTCTTGACCAAACTAGGGTTTCATTTCTTTGGTTGTCCCCGGTTGTTCCCGGTTGTCCCGGTTACCCCCTTAATCTTATATCTGATCGGTGTGTTCTTTCTTTTGGCGATCATTACAGTGTGCCTCCTCCTAGGTAAGTTCACGGAATGACAATATTACAAAGCTTGAAAGGAATTTGCAAAATGATTAAAGCTTTGTATATTTGAGTTTGTGTTTATATCTAATTAATTATTCCTGTGTGCAACTGATAGATTCTCTTAATACAGAAGTAGGCAGCTTGCTTTTATCTCGAGAATTCAATTGATCCCTGTTTCTACTAATGAACGTGATGACTTTTCTATTTTGTGTCTAACTGTATATTTGTGATTCTGATTGCATAGCTGTCCTGTATCAACTAACTGAAGCATTATTGTTAATGGGCTACTATCAATCGGTATTTTATGCATGCTGCTTAGAGACCATCACCATCATCATACCTAAAGCGTTTGAAAAACTTGAATATCAAAATTGCTTTGAAGATGGCATTGACTGTCAATATTTGAAATGAATGATAACTTACCATAGAAAACATACCATAAATTCATGAGAATTTACCAGTACTTGGCCAGTGCCTCTGGCCGTGATATAAAAGTATATAAAGTATATAAAACTTATATTTATTCTTTCATTTCATTATTTGATGACATACACTAGTAGTAATGTTATGTGTAATTAAGTTTCATACTTTTCATCACAGTATGACTAATATTTATATCTATTCGTGACAGCTTGCTAATACGGCGTCTCGCGTTGTACGTGTGTATAACTCGATTCATGAGACTGATGGTCATCACTGATCGACCAAGTCTTCTTTTAGCGGTCGGAAGTTCCGAACTGGCATTGCCGGGGAACTGACTTCACGAGAGATGAAGTCTCGATCCAGCCGTGGGCTGTTGACGTAGGACCCCTATTCCAGGTTCATTCAGCATCCATAGCTTATTTGTACATCTCTCTTTCCTTCCATTCACCGTTTTTCTAAGGTTAGGTCAAGTTGGCTTGGGTTAGGTGATGTAAAGTAGCTTTTGAATTTAACTATTTATTATCTGAATGAAGTTTGTAAGAAATGTAACGAAGAAATGAAGTTTTTAAGGAGCGTAGCAGGAGTGTCAAAGTTGGAGAAGAAGATAAGCAGTAATATAAGGAAGGAAGTGGGGGTGGAAAGGTTATCATTTAAATTGGAAAGGGAGATACTTAGGTGGTACGGGCATATGTGGAGAATGGAAAAGGAGAGAATACCGAGAGCAATGTTTGAGATAACAGAAAACAATGGAGCTAAGAGAAGAGTTGGAAGACCAAGAGAAAGGTGGCAGGAGGGAGTCAAGTTCGGGGTAGTCAACCGAGGAGAAAAATGGGAAGAAGTGGAAGACGAGAGATGGTGGGTGAATAGAGAACGATGGAGGAACTCGTTGGAAGAGAAGAAATAGAGGATAGGCCTAGCAGTAGTGAAGAAGAGGAGGAAGAAGTCGGAACTGGCAGGAACCGATTAATATGAGAAGTCTGCCCCAGAAAAACTGGTTGAAACACCCCCTGGCCCAATTTTATTGGTTATCTGGGTTTGATATATAAGCTTATATATATATATATATATATATATATATATATATATATATATATATATATATATATATATATTATCAAAAAAGTTTGTTCCCTGTAATAGCAAGAATATTTAATTTGTTGATTATATTGTTTGCTTATCGACCTCATCAACAGTTAGGTTATTCGGGGGTACGAATGAGCAGGTGATTATGAAACTATATGCAGTGATGATGAGTGAAGGAAGTTTATAGAATCCATACCTTACGCGGTATTCGAACCCACGGCCGACGGTGACGTCAGTTTTTATAGCGGTACCGCAGTTGACTGAGCCACGAAGGGTGGCATGATAAAATTATTCAAGTAGGCCTACCAAATCATTCATCTAAAATATTGGATCAACTATTATTGCTGTTACGGAAAAATTGACATTCCATGTGGTCATGTAATAATTGAAAAAGAAGAAGAAATCTGACCTAACTAACCCAATTCTATCAAAAGAGCTGGTGGGAGGTAGTAGAAAATATGTAAAAATAAGCTATGGGTGCTGAGTGAACTTGGGAATATGCACACGGGTCGTAACCTTCTCTCGTGGATAGGCCTACGTGTATAGTTTTCGTTATTTTAGGAAGTGTATCACGGGTTGCGGGTTCATCCTCAACGAGACGCTAATTAGTACAGGTATTCGCACTTGATGCTTGTCATCCTGATGTCCACGCTGGATGATTGATAGATTAATCCTACCATTACTTTTACAATGCTGCCACATACACGTTTTTTTTTGTTTTACCATGCTCTAGTTCTTAACCCACCGTACCCCCGTAATAGCAACAGCGTACAAAAAGGACAGACACACGAATAATGAACATCGAATAAGTCGAACCATTATGAGATTTCATCTGAGATTCTACTATCTACAGACCTTATCTTCAGCTGCACTTATTAAAATAACGAAAACTATATATATATGAGTTGCTAAGAAACGATCGCTCGTCGTCGGAACGGTTGGTAGTTCCCACATATCTGCTTGTGTCTGTTTGTGTGTGATGTCTTCTTGAGGCATACAGATATGCAAGAACTCTTCTGAGACAGGAACATTGAACTTCAACTATGCTGCATAAGATCAATGACATAGTAATATACAGCATTTGTGAAATATCCCGATGAGTAAGTTCATGTTTTCCTGATAGAAAAGTTCATGCGAATCATAATATATGCTTTTCTTTAACTCATTGGATTGTGAGTGTTCTAGTGTGATATATTTTTGTTCCAAAAATACTTAAACAATATACAATTTCATGAGCACTTTTTTTGGCATTTGCCTAATGTGAATATTCCTCCTCCCGACCTGTGCATTGCATTTTTTTATTTCAAATTTGCATAAAAAATAATTACATTTATATGATGTTTATGTCTGATTGATGTATAATCAAGTGTCACTTATAGGTTCTCTACATTCAAAAAGTCATTCTATTCATCGTTATAAATATGTCTACATCTGCTCATTGGGGTTACTGCCATTCGTTGACAGCGATTGTAAACATATAGTGGAATGATTTAAAATGCAAACTAGCCAAGAAAAAAAAATTAATTGATGTCAGTAAAAATATTAACTTTGAATAGCTGGTTCTAGAGCTAGAAGGGAGTTATGCTTTCCGTGTCGCACTACTTTCATAGGCCTGCTAGTGGTCGGAATTACCATCTTGGGATATATCTCTAACTGGCAGTTAAGTATTGTTACCCATGCTATTTTTTTAACCAATTCTCGGAATGAGGCTTATTGGACTTGTAATACCGGGCTACGTAAGATATACGCGCATTGATATTTTACGGTCAAACGTAGAAGTCTATATATCATCATATAATATAGATGTAACTAGCAGAGTCGTTACCATCGTGGTTACACCATGCGATTTTTTCACCAATTCTCAAAATAACTGAATAAGCCTTATTGGACTTGTGATACCGGGCCCTAGATACCTATATTGATATTTGACGATCAAACGTGAATGTCGAGGTGGTGTTCCTAACTTCGTGTCATTCAAATCCACACACATTATTAACGTGTAGACACTACATATGAAGGCTACGATCGACCGTCCTGATACTGTCCCACACCACTAGCGCACGGGTGGTTCGCTCCTTCATCTCTCGTGCTTTCACGTCATATTTAAAGATAATTCCATCAAATATCGAAGATAAGATTATATGGCTATTAAAACGACTGTTAATCCAATTCTTATTGTATTCTCTATTTGTTGTGACCTAAAGGTTCAGGAGGTAATGAGATGTGGAAATTTTGAAATTATTATAATATATTGTTACGATTTTTTTCTGTGCTCTGTCGTACTATTTATGGACTTATTTGATCAAATCAAGTTTCACAGTGGAAATAACTGACGAAATGGCAGGCTCGTATTCCAACTCGCCTAGCCACTTGAAACTGTAAGTTGAGATTGTCATATATTCATCATGTTACGTAATAAATAGGACTGAATTATTATTTGAATAATAAACAATTGCCCATTCATATAGTATCAAAATATAAAATAATATAATTTACTGTATATAAACACGATATTCCAATGCCCTTCTTTAGATTCGTAGTTCAGTCCTAATTTGCACTTAATGGCGCAAAAAAAGAAATAAAACTATCCCTGAATTGAACCAGTTTTGTTCTGTGTTATTAATAGCACAGCTGTCAACAATAATCGATGTTTCGATTACGATTATTATCATTATGATCGATACAATAATTGGTTCAATTTCTACAAAACGATATTTATAACTATCGAAACTATTTTTTGAACTTTACAAAACGTTCCTCCTTTTTGCTCTCATGATTTTTCCATTCAGTGACATGGGCGCGAAAGTATTAGTCTTTTATTGAACACACCCTCTGAAAGTCGATGAGAAACTCTTTTGTAACGACGGACATGAACATTCCATTAGGCCTACGATACGACATTTGGACATTCGATACGATTATTGAATAGAAAAAAACGAGAAGGTACCGACTAAAGTAAAAACCAACTGTTCTGCAAGTAGACTTTCCTAAAACACCCACTGTCATAAAAATCAACTGTACCAAAAGTAAAACCTAACTGTCCTAAACTTGTACTTCTTAAGCAATATGTACAGAAGTTGGAGTGAGAGGTTTGGCTCCATCCCTTCAGAAGCCAGAACCCCCCTCAACCCCCCCCCACTCTTTCTTCTGTACGGGTTGCTCAAAAAATTGACGTTTAGCCCGGTTTAGGTCAGTTGGTGTTTCAGACAGTTGATTTTAAGTACAATCAGTCGAGTTTTAGTAGAGTTAATCTTCAGTATATACACTTGACCAGTCCCCGGAGAAAACATATCGATGTGTTACGGTTAGTTATCGATGTGATGTTGACGATAATCGATATAAGTTTCCATATCGAGAAACAACCCCAATTAATAGTCAAATGTATTGCAGAGTCCGAGCTTATGGACCGGGCATCGAGCCCACTGGGCCAGTGGTGGGCGCCCCGGCAAACTTCACCGTCGAGACGTTCTCGGCTGGCAAAGGACAGGTTGATGTGACGGTGCTGAATGCGGACGGTAAACCGGAACCGGTAAGTTGGTTCACTTATTATTAATGATAAAATGGATATGCAATTTTTTTCATTTAATATTGGGTTCAACGACGCACTGTAAAATGATAACTATCAACCAAGAACTACTGCGGGCATCGGATGAATGATTGATGGGATGAGCTGAAGATGTTAGTTCAATGGATAGAATAGATATGCACTATTTTTTCCCATTTTATATTGGGTTTAACGACGCACTGTAATGATGACTGATATGTATTGGCGTCGAATGAATGCTTAGTAAGATGGTGGGATGATGAGCTGAAGGTTTTGTAGGTAGTGGGAAGGAAGCGGTCTTGACCTATATTGTATTAGCCTAGACTATACAGAGGAAAATCATGTATTCCTCTGTAAAGATGGGCGGTGGCGAGGATCGAACCCAGGTTCGATTCAATTTGCCATTTACTTCCCGGTCACATGAAGCAAGCGCGTTAGCAACTGAGCCACATGTGCCGGTCGATATTCACTAAAAAAACTGTCAAATATGCATGCTTAAATGCAATAAAAAAGAGCCAAATATGGAATAATGACTGAAATAAAATGCACTTTAATTTTGTATATATGTATTTAGAATATAAGTTTCAGGGTCAGTGGTTGAAAAAATGCTTCGGTTTTGTCAGTGAGCATTTAGGGTTATTTAGGGGCACGCAGTCGACCTGTACAAGTGCCGACGTGAAATACTGAGGTCTGCTCAAATTTGATCTCAATTATTCAGAGTCGTATTATACAAAATATTAAAATGGTTCCTCAAAGATGACGCACTAAAATTTGCAGATTCCAGATTTGCACTAATTTCCCCCAAAATTGCTGAATGTGCATAATGCATATGTTTTTAGAAAAGAACACCAAATATGCATACCATGCAAATGAAGTGGACATATTTTAGAATCATCAAAAACGGTATAGGTATTGAACTCTGGTTGTTCTACCAGTCATAATGAAAAATATACATTCGCATAACTAACTTATATCCCATCAGTTTCAGTCATTATATTTTATATCAGTAGGGCCAATCTGTTGTGTGGAAAGTCTTTTCAGGTCTTTCGAATTATGGAAAGAAGACGGTCGTGGTCTTCTGTTAAGAACATATATGGAAGTTGATACAGCGAAATGTCAGTTTTTTGGTTTTAACTTTTTGGAACGTTGTGAAATATCAACATTTTAATTCGTGTATACAAAGATATTTTCAATATCTTCAAGATGTAAGTTGTGAGTTGCAGCTTGAATCGGAACATTTTCACAAGTGTATACAGCTGAAAAATACATTTTTAGCTGGAAATAACACATTTTTTAGCTGTATACCTCTGACACTGTTAGAATCCATGGTTAATCGTTTCATTTCAAATCTGCATTTTAAAGGTATGAGAATCATCCTTGCTTCCACACTATACTACTTTGATATTTGAAATTTGATATCTCATGCTGTTCAAAAGTTATTACAAAAAAACCCTGATATTTCACTCAATCGACTCACATGCACTCCTAAGGAACCATTCTAGTATTCACTTTATACCACTGAGGAAAACCGGAGGAACACCACACAAAACTCGGTTAGTAAGGTCGAAGTCAAACATGACGGTAATCAAACTCCGGCCGCAGAAATTTGTATGGCCAAGGGATCCCTTATGAGAATTCAATAATTGTCCATGTTTAATATTTTCCGTCATTTCAGTAAGTGCAGCCGAAGATGAGGTCTATACAGCTAGTAAAATCTGAGATAAAATCTCATGATGTTTCGGTTGATTCCTTGTTTATTATTTGAGTTATTTCCTTCTCCATAGTATACTATGTTGCCATTACCGATTTACAACCTTGAGGTACATTGACAAACATTGAGGTATAAAGCATGTGGCAACATTGTAAAAGTACGGGTAGGATTTCTCTATGGGTGGATTGCAAAGACGGAGTTTAAATCCCGGCCTACCTTAGACGCCGTCTAAATAAGAAATTGCATTGCAGCCACAATGCAATTTCTTACTCCGTCTGTGCAATCTACCCTATCAATCATCTAGCTGTCGTTGACGCGGACACTAAAATGACAACCAGCACGCGTCAATAGGCCTACCTATACTACTTGGCCTATCTTTGAGGGGAAACCTAGAACCCGCGCTGCGTTTATTAAAATAATGAAAACTATACGCGATGTAGAGTGGTGTTATGATATTTTGGACTTATGGTGGATTATAGGTTGGGCTAGATTAGTTGGTTACGTTACGTTAGATCAGTTGGTGACGTCGATCTAGGTTTTGTGTTGTAATTAATTTACAGCTTTATGTATACCAGGGACTTTTCGTTATACTTTAACATGGTCCAATTCAAAATCGCTTAGCTGTAAAAACAAACTCGCACCTCTTGCCACCGGAATGTTTGTTCAGTACGCTGATCAACCCCGTCTCACTCACAGCGTTATATATATACATGATCTTCCGTCAGAACATATTGTTACTGAAACTGCTTCACATTATTCCGAGTAGCATCTTGATTATTGTGCACCCGTAATAAACATTCACAATATGTTTCATGTTATTTGTATGTAACAATACGCTGTCAGTTGAAAATCAATGACAATGTCGAGTGTTACTGTTACATACAATTGGTCTTTCCACCTTTATTTTGATTTTTAATTTAACTCCTTTTTCGACTAGTATTGTCTGCATCTTTTGCTCTCTTGTAGTTCTATGTTCATTTTTATATGTGATATCAACCTGGCGGAAACTTTTTGCCCTATGAAGACTGAGAACGGTTCAATTCACTCGTTATCCTCATTAGCAATCTTGTGTACGCGTTTAGCTCTGTACAAATATTGATTAACTGGTTGGTGGCAATTAGCATGTGTGCTTATTCATAGAGAGGATAGTGAACCTTTGAATTTACTCTATAAAGTATAAGTCACTTTATATACATTACACTACATTGGGGTATTTTGTTGGTTAACGTGTATGGCCCATGAGGCAGAGAAAAAATCGTTTATTCATGATGGCTGTTCGTCTTGACGATAAATGACCATGACGGTCTAGTTTACTATCAATTTGGAATTATAATTGCGGAAAGTAGAAAATGAGTCGTACAATTATGGTAATAAATCAAAAACCTGAATAGTAATAATGAATGTGGTGGTGATGAATGAGAAAAATAAGACAGAATTGGATTCAAAGAACGTTGCAGTGATGGTTATAGAGAATATGAAGAGATTTACGTGAGATCGTTTCGGCTATTTTGTGAATGAGTGATTTAGATAAATTCTACGATTTTGTTAAATTATTTTAAAAAGTGGGAGAAGCCACCCTGACTCCAAAAATAAGTCCTTCCTATAACGTTCCAGTATTCCTCCTAAACTTCAGAACACTTCTCAAGGTCAGAAATGTAGGGACGATATAGCTCTTTCTTCCCCTTACTGAAATATTCGAAAAAACTCTATCAGGTCTTTGGCTAAATACACATTGTGGTAAAATTATTTTGACCATCAAGTATATTTTTATTTTCACTAAAATCACGATGCATGTTCACGATGCAATCACGATGCAGTTCTGTACTCTGAATGCCTTCAGTGACAGCGTTAGAGTGCATGTGAATAGGGCTTTCCAATTCGTACGTCTGGAAACTGTGAAGTATAGATATGCAAATGCTTCTGATAAAATGTGACACACATTGTTAGAGCGCGTTCAGCAGGTAGTATAATGAAAACATTGCCAAATATGGTGAAGATTTTTAACACGTTTACGTTTGGTGGAGAATTGTTACGCGATGAAGATTTGCTGTGACAACATCAATAGATCAAAACACGAGACAATTGATCGTTTTTTGTCGTTTCGATTTTGAAATGAGATTAATTCGATTTAAAAACCCATTTTTCAATTTGATGTGCGATAGCGAAGACTTACATCCCACTATTAGGTCTATGGAGATTTGTCCATCTGTGTTTGTGTTTTTTTGTGTGTATATTTGTATGATTCGCCTGATAGACATGAAACATTCTCTGGACTCGCGGACTTATTCAACTTATATTTGTCAATATTTGGGCTCAAATCGGTTGGACCACTTTTGAGAAACACCATCACAAATTAAACAAAAACAAAAAAAAAAACATGAGATTTGATCGGGCGAGAAAATTTAGAAAATCAATATTATTCTCCAAAATCCACTTTTTTCACTGAACATGAATATGATACACATTATCACGAATATTCTCGAGATCGGATCAGCCGTTCTGAACTAAATGATTATTCAATGAATAAGTACTAGATGATTCTAGAAAAGATTTGAGCAAATAGCTAGATATAGAAATAGTGGTCATTCTTTATTCAGTATAGAAATAGAAATAGTGGTCATTCTTTATTCAGTATCTTGCGCACGGTGATTCACGGCTTTGTAGATCTGATAGTTTTTATCAAGGTGTGTTTGAGTTCTCGAGTATATTTCATATAAGTCGAGGTGTGTAGAGTTTTCGGGGAAACTCCATAAAAATATCTCGCTCATCTTACAGCACATATGCTGCATTTGCCTCGTTTTGTAAATACAATCTATAATCTTCATCTGTCTTTTTGAACAGGCTCTTTATTATATTTTGATGTGTTCTGGACGTTGTATGATGAATCAAGCTCGTTGAAAAATCTAATCGCACATCATTACTTGAAAAATCTTCACGTATTGTTTCCGTACAAGTGTGAGATTTTTTTGTGTGGAATAACATATTATTTTATATTATTTATTGTTCAATCTAAGACTGCATGCCATTGTAATACATTGCATTTTGTTCAAGCAAATTGTTCTTGATGAATAAGCTAACATAAGTCTTAGTTCGAGTGGAACTGATTTTGAAAGAAATACTTTTTGATGATACGTTTCGATGGCAAAGATCAAAACAAAAGAAATCAACATCACAACCTATGAGCTTATGTATATATTATAGCCTATGTACCGAGCACCTACATATAATTTGTACATATAAGTTCTATCGACCACACTTTTAGATTTGGTTATCTTACATGTCATTTTATTTTACTTCTGTTATCTTGGTCTCGATTGCCTCACTCTGCTTTCTCTTTTGGGGTTAAATCTTGACCCTACAAATTGAAATTTTAATTTTAAAAATTCACATCTTCACGTCTCAATCGAAAACTAGAGAAAATTAGGTACGATACATGATTTACATAATTATACAGATACATAATTAATTTTAATTAAATTCAGGTAAATTTCAAAGTTAGTTTCTTAAGACTTCTGCCCCACTCGCAGATAACAAATAGGCTCGTCTGTCGTCTCGTGGGTTATGGGCCTGTTTATCTTCATATTAGGTTATCGTCTATATATTCTCACATTAACCTGTAAATTTGCAATTGAAGTTTTCAATCATCTTTCAATTCATCGTTACTTCCAAATAACCTAGCTGTGCGTTCTGTCGTTGAGCAAACAATAATCAATCAATGATTAATTAAGCGCATTGATGATTCGAGATGGATATTTATTGGACCGGATGTGTGGTCAGATGCAAAAGCTTTCCGTGGAAAACCAGATGAGTCCAATAATTTTGCATACGATAAGTAGTTAGTTCACGATAAACTTTGCATCTGACCGTTCATCAATAATTGGCTCAATGCCGCGGTTCTTTAGTAATTGGTTTTAGTCTTTAGGAAAAGATTTGCTTAATTAGGTTAGGTCAGGTCAGTTTACATATGTTAGTGAGGTTAATTTAGTGTGTCCGCAATAATGAGTCTTTCAATTCATTATTACTTCCAAAAACCTAGTTGTGGGTGCGGTCGTAAAGCAAACAACAATAATCAATCAATCAATCAATCAATTACATAATTAATTAAGCGCTTTGATGATTCGAAATGGATATTTATCGGGCCGGATGTAGGGTCAGATGCAAAAGCTTTTCGTGGAAAACCAGATTATAGTCCAATCATATTGCATACGATAAGTTGTCAGTTCACGATAAACTTTTGCATCTAACCGTACTTCAATGCCGCGATTTTAGGAATTAGTTTTAGCCCGTATGGGAGAAGATTTGTTCGGTTCGGTTAGGTCATAGGTTAGGTTAGGTCATAGGTTAGGTCATAGGTTAGGTTAGGTCGGGCCAGGTTACATATGTTGGTTAGAATAAGTCCGAAATAATAATAATTATGACTACAACAATGTCAACATTGAGTAGTCCGATGAATTGTAAGATTAAATTTCATTTATTGCGGTTTCCTTGTCATTAACCATGTAGCAAAGGGTTATCATCACATGCATAGGTCCTGCACAGGTTCTCTCGGATAGAAAATCTCATTTCGCCTAATAGATAGCTTCAGCAACTACTGAGACTAGTGGCCGAGTGAACTGTAATTCAGGAGACCGAGGTTCGATTCCCACCAGATGGTCGTCCTTCCTAACAGTTTTTTTGTGGTTTCCCTTTGTCGTTCAGGTTAATACTATGGTGGTTCCTTAACAACAGGCCACGACCGATTCCTTACCGACTCTCAAAAACATCTAATAAAATCCTATAGGCCATAGGGCTTACCCTTACTTTCACAAAGTGGCTACAAGCACGTTTATCTCATTTATATTATTCTGTAGCTCTAAACCCAGCCTTTACCACCGTAATGGCATCATCGTAGGGCTTGAACCAAAAGGAAAGTCTCTTTCTGTTCGTTTGATACCTGTAAAATCCTATACTTCATCACAAAGTTGACTGGTTTGACTAAGTAGTAAAGAGACTTACTTTTGTCCGAGCTGGATACGCTAAAAGGGCACAAATACACGAATAATGAACAAGGAATTAGTCGAGCCTTTATGAGATTTCAACTCAAGATTTGACTAACAGCAAAACTCATCTTCAGCTGCACTTTCTGAAACGACGAAAGTTTCGAAACTATAATCGGCTATGTGAGAATGTCGACCCGTAGCGCAACGAAAAACGTATGCGTTCAATCCTCCCCGCGTCTTCAAAACAAACCTATTGTTATTCGACGTCGGTGCGCGGGATGTGTTATATGAGGCAAGGAAAGCTACGACATGTCGACCTGTGGCCGTTCTCTTTGTTTGTTTCATTATTAAATCGGCTCTTGGCCGATAAACATATTTTTTGGTAAGTTCAATCATGAATCATTAACATTTCGTTCGGTTGATAGTTGCTAAACATGTCTGAAGGTCGAACATATGGCCCTATTCATATACCATATACACCACCATTGAATTGTTTGTGGACAAATAATGTCGATATTTAAGGCGACCTCAGTCTTCACAGGGCAAAAATTTCCCGCCAGGGTGATCCACGGATAAGTTATTAATGTTCATAAAACTTCAACATACTTAGTTGTGTGACATGGGTTTGGGTGTCAAACCTTACCTGAAACTCTGACCACATTTTACAATTATCCATTCGAAAATACCCCCAAGCCCATGCCACACAGCCGAGTATACTTCATTCCGGTATACACGCTCTTCAGCGTCATCCACCTGAATTTCTATTTGAATGAAGTTGAAATCTGTCTCTACCAAACGAGACGTTTTTGTCCGGTCTCTAAGATACATTTTTCACGTAAGTGGGCGCAGCGAGCTACAGCTATAGCTCAGCTCGTGTTGTCGTCTCGAAACCCCCAACCGTCAATAATCACGAGCAGGGGAGAACGGTCGATTGTAACCGTCAACTCTCGGCATCTGAGGTTCACAGCCGTACTCTCCGGACGTTATACTACTGCTATAGTTAATAATAGTACTCCACTTTGGGAAGAACAGATCTAAGTTATGATAGTTATATGGAATGGTTTAAGGGGCTACCCACATCGTAGCATTTTTAGTTTCAACGTGACATATAAACGATAGTAGTGACTTTCCGTCTAAATATATTGTAGTGAAACTGCTTCATATACCATTTAGATGAATATCTTATTAAATACTGTCGACCCATACAAACATTCAAAATAGGTTACATGTGATTTGTATTTTGTATGTAACGGTACGCAGTGGGGTATTAATCGATGGCAAAAATATCGAGTCTTGTGCTGCTACATACAACTGATCATTCCACCTTTGTTATAATCAAATTTGAATCATTTGCATTTTCGACAAATATTGTCTGCATCTTATGATGTATTCGCTAATTTTGTATTCTGCACTAATTAAGTTTCATAATGATTTATATCTGCGAAATTACTCTGGCGGGAACTTTTTGCCCTATGTAGACTGGGGACACCTTAAGAGCCCGTATCTTAGCTGAGAACGTTTCTCTTCGAAATGCTCCACCCACGTTTGAAGTGCGTTGAAAAGTTTGGTTGTGGGTCGAAAAGTGAACAGGGAATAATGATATAATAGTTCCATTAACCACCGCTAGATAGAGGAGTTTTTCATTTCAAAATTTGAACAAAATCTAGTTACATTACACATTTTGGCCAAGGAAATTGAGAAAACTGTCGAATTACTGGCAAATCAGGATTTCATATATTCATGAGCAAAGTTGAATTTAAGGATGTGCGTTTGTAATTTATTCCTACTATCATTCAGTAACCGGGAATTAAACAATGAAAATCATCAAATTAGGCACATTTTGATCCAATTATTGCTTCAAAATGAAAAAATTATTCAATTTTCGATTAAGCATATCCAATTGTGAGGGTATCATCTATTCATTTCAGTTTACCGCAAGTCCGTAGTATTTGTAGTTCTTGAGAGATATTTGGCGGAAGTGCACCCTGTAAATCTGTCTAAGATGCGCGCGGCCTACGTATGAAGCCTGAGTCAAGTCGGAGAAAATCGCGTTCAATTGCAGTTATCAAATTATACGCGTACAGCTTGGACCAAAAGTAGAAATCTCTTTTCTACTGGAACAAACCAGTCAACCATATGATAGGGGCCTATTGCATCTAGGATTTAACAGGTGTCAGACGAGCATAAACAGACTTTTACATGTGGTTCGAGCGACACATTGGAGTCGTTGGGAGTCGATATCATGGGGGGTATCGACACATTGTTGTATTTTAGGGCTCATTTTTATTTCTTTATTCAGGGTTCACGAGTGCTTAGGGGTCGATTTAGCGAAATATCAGTTTTTTGGTGATAAGTTTTGTACGGTATTAGATATCAACATTCTAATACAGTTGAAACAGCTATTTTTAATTCCTCAAAGATAATGTAAGTAAAGACTATTCATGTTATATCGCATAATTTTCACAGGTATAGAGCTCAAAACACTTTTTTTTGCTGTATATCTGTGAAAATTTTAGAATCCAAGGTAAATAATTTAATTCCTCTCATTTTGAAGGTATTTCAATTATCTGTGTATCTCCCGCATTAGAAGTTTGATATATCATACCGTTCCCACATAACTAGGAAAACGCTATATACGCGTTGTTAGACGAGCGGAAAGTAATAGTATGTCGACTTCATTGCCAAACTTTTGCCTAAATTCGCCAATTGGGTAACATTTTAGTTATAAATGGGTAAAAACTGCTTCGAGTGGTACCAATTTAGCACATTTCATGTTTTTTCTTCAAAATGACTGACCCGATCAAGCTGAGAATTTCCAGAAATGTGTATCAAGATGTATTCAACTTCACACAAAATTTCAATTTTTTTGAAAATAAAATTTGTTTCATTTTTTTCCGCCGTGTTATTCTAACGTGTATTTTTGAAATTTCTAAAATTCATAAAAATAAAAGTTACCACCCGATAATACCACAAAACTATACAGATCTAAGCTAGATGAGGAAGCATAATGAAAAAAAGTTTGAACTTGATAGCTGTAGCAGTTTGACTTGTGGAGAATCGAAAAAAAACATTAAAAAAACAAACCCCCCCCCCCAAAAAAACCATACAAACGAACACCAATTTTTTCGGTATGTCAAATTGAATCCTCGCTAAAGCTCGTCTAAATATAGGCCACTACCGCTTCCTTCCCACTATCCTTCCCGATACCTAACAAACCTTCATCTCATCATCTCATCAATAATTCATTCGTCGCCAATAGATCTTAGTTATCACGTGCGTCATTAAAACCCAACATAAAAAAGGAGGAGACCGTGATCTGCTCGTAGGGTAACATGCATCCATTATTCAGAGGTCAGGATGCTCGACCATGAGGGGAATCAAATCCTTGTCTTCAGAATGAAAGTCCCGTGCGTTAGCGACTGACCTAGATATCCATCATAGATACACACATTGTTGAAACGTCGAAAATTGATAGTTCTTGTATCCGTACGATTTTATAGCGTTTTTAATAAATTTTCAAAATGTCCTTGTTATCTTTAAATATTGATGTTCTTATGTGTTACTCCACTGAGATGGGTGGATCTGTCGCTATGGCGCGCTGAATCGTCATTCAGGGGACCTGAGTTCAATACCCACCATTGTAGACTATCCTTGTTTCTTTGTTACAGAGTTTTTTTACGTGGTTTCCCTTTGTTGTTCAAGTAAATACTGGGATAGTTCCTTAAGAGCAGGTCGTGTCCGCTTCCTTCCCACTGTCCTACTCTAAACTACATAATGAAATTACCTTTCTTCACATCTAAACTACATACACAACTAACTACAGTCAAAACTATATTAAGAAATTATCTTTCTTCACATCATCTCATTCATCATTCAATGACGCCAATAGATCTTAGTAATCATCACAGTGCGTCGCCAAGCCCAATAAAATGAATAAAATATCGTTAGGGTCTACTTATCATTATTCTTGTGCTGGAAAATAAAATAAAAACTGAGAGCTCATCGTGAAAACTGTTTCATAGTCTGAATCTTGGCAACACTGTAATTAGGTTACAAAAATATACTTGTAATGTGATTAATATTAGATTCGCTCGCATCTGAGATTAGGTAGTATGATATACCAATGTGCACCTCGTTTTAGACTACTTTATGACCCTAAAAATAAGAACTGTGGCGGATTTATTTATTAATTTATCATACATATATAATCATTACTGGGAAAGTGTGGTGTTAATATATATATTAAACACGTTTTACCCGCACTCCTGTAGACATTCAGAAGATTTGGAATTATATCAAGAAATATGACTAGACGATCGTGGTTTGTATTCGTCGTTAGGAGAGTGGCGCATTCACTCACTCGAATATTTGATAGAATTAGAAAGATTATAGAATGATTATCTTGTAGCACTGTGATATATAATTTGCAGAAAGATTTTTTTGTTTGCTTGCTAGTTACGTTATGATATTAGGCCCACTGTATCGGGTCGCACGAAAAAAAAAAAACATATAATGAACTGAGACGAGTGGTCGAGTGGCTAGCACACTGAATCGTCATTCAGGAGACGGGGGTGGGCGTGGGGGGTATGAAATAGGAATCAAATGGGACTTGAAAATTCCAGGTACACTAAAACTGGGTTTCCTTGTCTTTCTCTCCAAAAATATATTTCGCTTTGAATGACTTATTCCGTCAAACATTATTTTAGTTATTGACTTATTGGTGAAAGCAAACACTGATCTTAGTTATACTTGAAATGCTTCTAAAATGAGGAAATATGTGTTTATGAAGGAAAATGCATATATATGTATCTAATGTAACAAAAAACCTATAATATTCGAAAATGTGTTTAAAAATCTATTTCAGCGTGATCACAGACTCATGATTTGCAAAGATATATTAAAGAGCATAAGACTAGAATAGGCCCCTACTTATGAGAAATATTTAATTGCCGGTATTTAATTATCCTAGGCCTACGTTATACCATATCTTATAGCTCTACACGCTTCGTGTCCAAATATTAGATTTCAAATGCATTACAAGATACAAAACTAGAAATCCATTTTTTTTAACCAGTGGAGAACATTATACAATAATTGATCATCCGTAGAACTGATAATTGATGTGTAATTTTTCATTTTTCGTTCCTTTTTGTTTTTCACCTACTTGAAAATCACCGGTATAGTTTCACTTATAATCGTATTTTTATGGCCATCATATTTAATTCATTCAATTTTCCGTCCATTTTATGTAATTTCTTACATTCTACCATCATTGTTTATGATTGCAGATTCATGCTAGATGTTTGATCAATTTCTCTTTCTCTCTTATTCAAGAGTTGTGTGTATTTTTCAATGTATTGAATTTTCACCCTTATCTATAATCCGTTACAAGGAAGGAACTAATTAAGGTTTCACATTATAGAACATAATTTAATACCAACATAAGCATTCAATAAAATTGTAATTGCATTCATATTGAGATGCTTCTCATATTCACTGAGAAGAGTGGTCGAGTGGCTAGCACAATGAACCGTCATTCAGGATACCGGGGTTTGATTCCCGCCCTGCTTGACCATCCTGACGGAGGTTTTTTTTTTGTAATTTCCTCATTCGTTTACACCTTCCTCCACCCAACTTTCCCACCTTCCCATTATCCAAAAACATCCGATAGTTAATTTATCATCCATCTCAACATGCCACCATCTCATTCATCATTCACCGACGCCAAAAGATCTTAGTCATCAGTACAGTGCCTCGTTAAAGCCAATATAAATGATACTAGTAAAAAAATGTATCATTATCTGAATACAGAGATGGCAGTGTATGTTGTGAATCATTCCGTGGACCACATCTGATAATGAATCACGCGTCATAAATGCCAATGATTACGTGTGGGTGCTCGCCGGGGTCCATATCATCCAGAGTTTCATGTATAGCTCCTCTGATGAATGACTTGATAATGCTTGGGCTTATACGTACGTTCACATCAATTGGTTCGATACGAAATTGAAATAGTATTTAAAATAAGAACTATGAGCACTTGAACTTTAATTTTTTCATAGACTATGCGTGGAGTGCGTATATGCAAGTTGTCTGTTATTTCAGTGCATTTATTATCTGCATTTATTCATCAATAAATGCATTTATTGCATTTATTTCTCTTCTGGAATCTGGATGTATTTTAATGTACTGTATAGCTTGATCGACCACTTTATGTGATCGCAACTGTACCAAAGTAGGTATAGCTCTTTAGCTATCTACAAACAACCGTAATTGTTTTACAATAATATTTCCATTTCTTGTAGTTTATTTGAGTATTGATTTTAACGTCGCACTGTTTTGATAACTAAAATCCATTGGCGTCAGATGAAAGTTTAGTGAGATGATGGAACGATGAGATGGAGTAGCAGGAAAGATAGTGGGAAGGAAGTGACCGTGGCCTATCAAGTAGGAACTATCTCGGCTTTTGCCTAGGTTACACAGGGAAACCAATTTAGTATAGTTTATAGTTTATATCATTGGCTCATCTGTTTGGTGGATACCCTTTTTAGTCTGTTGGAATGATGCGAATGATGATACCCATAATGAGGAATTACGAGTAACGAATAATGATGAAACATCTTAGTATTCACTTTAAGAGGAAAATTAAAAACCTCAGCCAGGCTATTCGACCATGTCAGGATTCGAACCTTGGACTCATAAATGAATGATCAGCGCGCTCTCGCGACTGATCCATCAGTTTCAGTTGTACACTCTTGCACGGTTTAGTTTCAGGTTAGTTTAGTTGAATTGCTTTAGGTTAGTTTGGTTGATTTACGTAGATTATGGTGATGCAGGATTTTTTAGGATGCTTGCAAAACCGAGAGGAACGCCCACTTGTGTTGCAACTTATATGCCAATAGGTCTATTTGTAAATAAGGCTTGCCAATAAGCTTTGAGCCACCATTAATGTGTTCAGAAAAATATCTAAAAGGTTTGTGTATTTTAACACTGTTTTACGTATACATTGTTCAATGGTGATGTCATATGTATTACTGTTTTAATGATCCAAGAAACCACTGGTTATTTGAGATTACGAATGGGTATAGCTTGCAGTAGGCAGGTTAATTCCGGACTAGTGATTAATATTTGCCCACGAAAATCTACGCTGTACTAAGCGTATATCATTTTTTTTTAAATCTCTTCAATTTAAAATTTGAACAACTTTTCCAAGAAAACGAAACATTTTTTCGATAAAATATGAATTTTGTAGAATTTGAATTCACCAAGGCAATAATACATTTCATTTTTCTGTATCTAAAGCCAACCAGCCGCTTAGAAGAGAACCAAATTGAATATGTATTTCATGTTCGGAATTTAGAAATACTGTACTTTGGAAACAAACAGGGAAAACATCTTGAAAAAGTTCCAATTTGACTGAATTTGAATTCTCAGCCTACCCTGTGGCTCAGTCAGCTGAGGCTTTAATAAATGAAGTCAAGCCAGGCGTGGATTTGAATCATGCATGCAGAAGGCATGGGTTTTGTAAACATCATTCTTCTATCATCCACTCATTGGTACCTTCAAATGATCTAGCTGTCAATGGTGTCATCAAGCAAACAATATCAATTGCACACACTACCATTGATACACATTAATACAGATTCAAACATAATCCCGACCAGCCTTTGAGAAGAATAAATCAGAATTTTGTTTTTTTACAGATCATAGATCTAGTAGAATAATCAGGTGGTAAAAAAGTACAAAGATCTACATTTTTCATAATAACCAAGTTTTAATAATGACATTGGTATGTCGTTAACATTAACAACCTAATGAATTAGTTGACTTCTTTAGGATATATTGGAATATTTTTCATGCATACACCTTACACCACTTCTGTTTTGGAAAATATCCATATAGACTTTTGACACAATGTTATGGGACAGTTTTTTCTAGTCAAAGATGGAGGAGACTTGAGATAATGTGGGCCCAAATATAGATTATTAGTGAATGAAAATAGTCTAGGGTGGTGTAATTTCAACCACTGTTGAAATTTGTCTCTGGGGCTTTTGTCCACCTAGTGAATATAGTCTCAGCTAATCTTCATTGTTCAGGTATTATGCAATGGACTTTCTACCCATAACATGATGCCCATGCTCAATACGTAGCATTTTCCTAATACTGACCCTGTATCTCTCTCTGTTCTCAGGTTGAGGTTCGTTTCAACAAGGATCGTAACCTCACTTATTCGGTCTCCTACACACCACGCAAAGAAGGCAACCACAAAGTGTCCGTCAGTTTTGCTGGCCGCGAGATACCAAAGTCACCTTACACCGTGCTGGTCGAGGGTCATGCTGGCGATCCAACTAAAGTGACCGCTTCCGGTCCTGGCCTACAGCCCGAGGGTGTCATGATAAACCGTCCAACCTATTTCGATATCTTCACAAAGGACGCTGGTCGTGGAGTACCGGAAGTGATCATACTAGATCCGGCCGGTCACAAGAACACGGTGCCGGTGAAGGTCCGACAGATCTCGCCCGACGTCTGGCGATGCGAGTACGTTTCTGCCGGCGTCGGGTTGCATTCGATCAACGTGTTCTTTGCTGGCCAGCCAATTCCAAACAGTCCGTACGGAGTACGCGTGTCACCAGTGTCCGACGCGAAGAAAGTGCGTGCGTTCGGGAGAGGACTTCAGCCGACGGGCGTTCGGGTTAAGGATGTGGCAGATTTTAAAATCTACACGGAGGGCGCCGGAGAGGGTACTCCGGAGGTCAGGATCATTGGGCCAGGTGAGAGGATTTAAATCCTTTAAAAAAAATCTCTGTTCAACTTGGGTCTCCAGGGGTTGTGTATTTTCATTTTTTTTATAATTCTCCATTATATTTGCACATATTACCAATAGGATTCGTCAATTTCTAATAGACCATTTTCATTATTCAATGCACAGGCGCGTCCCGCCTCCTAGCAGCCGAGATCGCTGGTATTGCATTCTGGGAGTTTTAGTACTGTTCAAAAAGTCGGCCCTCTTATACACAGAGTTAAAAGCAAAACATTAAGATAAATAACTTGCATTATCTCTCATCTTACTCACTCTGACAGTGTGTGAATCTCTCAGTATATAGTAAACACATAAATGATGAAACTAATATCATATTATAACTTAATATGTTCACTGTAACGTACAATAATATAAATCAAACGTTCTAAATAGCATTGGCAGCATAGGACTTTCGAACTCTGGTGATAACATCCCGTTCTAGTTCAAACGATCGCCGCTAGATGGCTCATTCATTTTGGAAATGGTCTATTCTGAGCTAAAACTGTGCTAAAACTATGCTAAAATTAAACAAATCACATGAAGTGATACAGAAATTAGAAAAACATTCAGACATACAGTTATGGATGAAAGTTGAAGTTGGAAGAATTATGTGTTTGAGATGAACTCCTTGATGCTGTAGAACTGATTTATGAGGAAATATTTTTAAAGTTTTGACTGTAATCTTTCAAGTGGGCAGGATGATATGGATATTTGTGATGATATGAATAGGTGTGGGATTGTACAGACCCAAAGTGTTGCTTCCCTAGTTTGGATACAAATAGCGCAATTCAAATATTTTGGAACTCCCTGTATTGTCAAGTTTGTGTTTCCGACTGAAAGGCAATGTTGGTATTATCAAAATGGAAATGAAAAGACAATACGATTCAGTGTTCAGTGCACACTCCGTGGAATGGTTGTCTTTGTATATCCTGAACCCCACTACACATGTTGTTTTTCTCATGAATAAATTTTTTTTCTGTTTGTTCATTGCTAATATAAGGATGAAGAAATTTTGGAATTAAATTGCTTCTTATAACGCACTGTCAATAATTATATACAAATTTCCACGTTCAGTTGGGCCGCTTGTCCGATGATTTCGAGAATGATTTTTGAATTCCTGACATGAAACTATATCCTTATTGTTGCATGGGACATTGGTTATCAGTTATCACCTGATTATTATCTATTTCGACAACTATGAATATTTGAGTTCTATTCTTTTTTTTGGCAACTTACAAGTTGAATATAGCTTTTATTACAACACCTGTATTCGTTTTATTACTCTACCTCGGTATCATCTCTACATGCTTTTACTTTATTTCATGATATTTTCTCTTCAAATGATTTATACATTTTTAGCCTGTTGAAAAGTTCATACTATGTATATACTTGAATTGCTACATGTTGATACAACAGTAGGGAATTTTGAATGTTTATTGAACTATATAATATTACTTCAGTACACTTTTTGATGTTTGGATTCCACATATTGACTTATATATTTAATTTGAAGATACATCACTTCTAGTCTTCAATTTTAATTCCTCCAAATTCATACATGTGATGAAATCATGAATAAATACAAATATGATATGTACAAATACAAGTATTTTCATTTCTAGGAGGAATCAATGAAACAGTGAAACTTAACAAGCTCGACGGTGTGACATACGAGGCGGTGTACCATCCGCGTAAAGAGGGGCGTCACGTCATCATGATAACATTCGCGGGTCAGGAGATCCCAAGGTCACCGTTTGAGGTCAACGTTGGCCCGTACAAAGAGACGTTGATCAAGGCTTACGGTCCAGGTCTCGTTGGCGGTGTCGTCGGATATCCTGCATTGTTCACCGTCGAGACAAATGGAGAAACTGGAGCGTTAGGTAAGATTTGTCTCGGATCGTACATTCAGAACCCTTGACTCTCTTCCATTCATGAGTAGAAGAATTAATATCATTCTGATTACTTTTTTATTGTAATTTTTAGACCAATGCAGGACTAACCTGTTTACAGAATAGGTCTCTAGTCTATTGGAATGATGGGAAGGATATGGTCCTGGCCTAATGGTAAGGAACCATCTTAGTATTTACTTCAATGACTGAGGAAACAACGAAAAATCTCAGTCAGAATGGTCGACTGTGACAAGAGAACAAATCCCTAAATTTCGGCTCGAGTAGCCAGCGATTGACTCACAGATCCACCAGTCTCGACGCAGTGTATGTTCAAGTGAGAACTTGAGAGAAAAAAGAAATATCATGAAGATTAGTTCTTGACTAGTTGGTCGTAAAATATCTCGGCCTGTAAATAACTCAATTGTGATGTTATGACTGGAACGAAAATACAAATACAATCTTGTGAATAAATAGCTCTGTGAGTAGGGTCTACTCCTCGTTTATCGATAAGAGCACGGACTACCTCCTCGTCTATGCCGATCCGACAGGCTCAGTCAGTCAATACTCTCATTTGGAAACTAAAGTCAATTTTGGCACGAGCTCGAGCACCACAAAAGGCACCGGTATTTGTAATTGTCATTTATATATCATGTGCTCATTCGTGCCTCCAAAAAACCTAGCTTCGGTTTGTTGAGCAAATGATAATCATCTTATCTACTCAGATAATCCAGCTTCTCATGAAGTTGTTCACAAACAATAACCACTGTCTTCTCATCCGCCAGGTTTCAGTATCGAGGGTCCTTCTCAAGCGAAGATCGACTGCGAGGACAATGGCGATGGCTCTGCTGACGTCCGTTACTACCCAACCGCCGTCGGAGAATATGCTGTCCACATCCTTTGTGACAGCGAGGATATCCCCAAGTCGCCGTATGTTGCGCAAATATTGCCCAACACCGATTACTTCCCGGAGAAGGTGGAGTGTTCGGGTCCGGGACTAGCGAGAGACGGCGTTGCCAAGGGCAAGCCGACAGAATTCAAGGTCGACACCAAGAAGGCTGGATCGGCACCACTCGATGTTCAGGTATATGCGTGCTGTCGACGGTCGTGGTGTCTACTTGCGATTAGTTGTAAGCTAGGGGAAATATAATTGACACATTCAAAGTGATCACCAGCAGCTTACCCTCAGAGGAGAATAGTAGACTAGAGGCAAGGTTATTAGAATGCTTACTAGGTTGTCCAGGTTGGTAAGCCTAGAGTGGGCATTTATGAGTCTTGCGATGTCATTTTGTGAACATAAATGGCGTGAATTTGAACTTGTTGTGGCTAACCAAACGAGTCGCCGAAAATTTGCTAACCAGCATTTTAATAGTCACTTGACCAGTGGCTCTATTGTTCAGACACCAGGTGACCTCACGCAGGCTCGGAAATTCACGGAGTTGCCAAATTCTTTGAACAGAAAAGTGTCTAATCAAGACTTCCCATTCACCAGTATATTATATTTACCATGGACTCTATTATTTAAACGTGCTCTCTAAATTATAACAAATACCGGCTATTTGGACAACATACACATTATAAAGGGCAGGAAGAGAGTGAAGTTGATCTAAATAAAATGAATCAACTTTCTTTAAGTTTTTCATGGATACAATTGATGCAAATTTGGGTCGAACTTGTCACTTTTCAATGGAACTTTGAAAAAAGAAATGCTTCTATTCATGAAACCATCAAATTTAATATACCACTGATATTCAATTTACCGGAATCACATTATCTGATTTAACCAACTACATTAATGCCGTTTGAATAAACCAACATCAAATCAATGATTAAAAGTAAACCATTAAAATTGCCATATGTAAAATGTCATTTCTTGTTTCCGCCAGGTTCTCGATGCCAAATGCAACCCCGTGGACGTCAGCGTGCGCGACAACAAGGACGGAACATTCACCGCCAACTACTGCCCGAAGGTTGGCAACCGTCACTCGGTGCTTGTCAACTACGGTGGAGTGGCCACGAAGAACAGTCCATATCGCGTGTTTGTTGCCGAGCCGGCAAACGCCAGCAAAGTGCTTGTGTTCGGGCCGGGCGTGGAGAAAGGAGTTCGATCGGGCGTGCCGACGCACTTCAATATCGACTGTAGAGAAGCTGGACAAGGTACAATAAGAAGGCTGAAGGCATTTTAGACTCTGCGTAACGTTTTCAGCCTCGACGTAGCATATAAACTATCGTAGTGATGTTTTGCTTGAATCTAGTTCAGTGAAATTGCTTCATACTGTTCAGAGAAATGTCTTTTAAAACATTCTCGATCTTTAAAGGAACGTTCACTAGGCTACATGTTATTCGTAAGGTATATTGAGATCCGTGGTGAGGTAGAAAATAGTTGCTAAAATCATCTCATTTTTCTATTGTGGGTTTTGATTGTTCCACGCTAGAAAATTGTATTCGTTAGTAATTTGTATTGTACAATTATTGTCTGTACCTCATATCGTATGTAATGTTTTCAAGAAGATCAAGATCATAGAACCAAAGACTCGTAAAATAGAAAACCAATTTAGATTTCCTTCGAAATATCTCATGCCATTAGAATATTTCAACTCTTAGTTATGTATTGAATGTTGAAACCCATGTCTGAGAGATGTGCAGTGTAACGCCAATACATTGTTTCCAGATCCATCGTTTCCGTGCTTGTGTCATTAATCATTAACATTTTTCCCACCCTACTCTCATATAACCAATGTTGAATTGTCCTGCATGGATCATTTTCTTGCATCCATTTTCCTGGTCCCTTGAAAAATGATAGATTGAGATTGCAAGGTATTTTCAATAAAGATAGCAAACTTGACTAGTTTACCGTTCTTGCAGGAGATCTTCACATCACATTGGCCAACGAACAAGGCGGTGATGTGCCACTGGAAGTGAGCGACAACGAGGACGGGACTTACTCGGTGGACTACTGTGCACCGCAGCCTGGTAACTACACGGTACGCGTCAAGTACGGCGGCACGGCCATACCGCAGAGCCCCATCAAGGTGGCCGTACAGCCCCACGTCGACGTGTCCAAGATCAAGGTCGACGGATTGGAACCCAGTAAGTAGATTGTGTTGGCTCGCCGCTTCATGACTGTCATTCAAGTTGTATTATTTATTATCTAATAATGTCCAGAAGGTATATTTTCCTCTTCTTATATCCACATTGTTCTTTAAAAAATTGAGGTACATTTGCTCCTCTGCTTTTTGCTATGTGCAACATGCCTTGAGAAACTTGCAACATGCATCGATTAATCACAGAACGAGCTTCTTCTTGTTGCATGAACATTTGCTAGGTACGCTGACAGATGGATGTTACATGTCTGAACTGTTGGACCTAACTTGCCGACCGCTATTCACGAACCGCTCTGCAGGAGATATTATATTAGCTTTCAGTACTGTTATTTTGGTAACTAATGGTCCAACAAAATGAAAAAGTCATGGAGTTTGAAGAATTGTTCATGGTCACATTAAACCCACCATACACGAACAACATTTACCCGTCAACATGTTGACTCGACATGTTGACAGCTAGTAGATAACCCGTATTTCTGATCTTGCCTTTACACGACGGCAATATGTTGATGGCTGCTGTCGACATATTTCCGAGAATTAAACATGCTCTATTTCTCATCAATATTGACGGCTTTTGACCAATGATGGCATGGTTACAAGTCACTTGGTATATTATCATTGAATACGTAGTTTCTACCGACAACTTTCGTTAAGCATACATAGTTGCAGATTACCAACTGCTTATTTTCTCAACGTGGATCTTTTTTACAAAGAATTGAGCAAAGCTCTTTGAAAACTAAATCACGGATATACCTAGGCAATGACCCAGGCCAATACTTTTAGGTTATGTCTTATGTTAATCATTAAGAATTGATACGTCTACGCCTAGCCAATATTATGGATACCGACCAAGTCGAATCTGTTTCTTTAATTATCTATAAAAGCGCTAGTGTCGGAGGCTAGTTGATACTTGTCACCCACCAACAGCCGACAGGAAGCACGTCAACAAATGTTTTCGGAGCCTATATACGACGTCAAACTTGTTGAGTCAACATGTTGACAGGTAATGTTGATCGTGTATGGCGTGTTTTATCACAATTTGAAGTCCAAGTTCTTCACAAATCACTACAGTACACAGATTTTTGCTCTGAGCGTATGGTGCTTGTGAATGTTGCATATAGATAAAGCAGAAGAGTAAATGTACCTTCAGACATAGTATCTTGATAATCAATGAACATGCCATCTTGTTTTGGTCATTTTAAACTTGTGCTGTAAGAATGCATTTTTTTGCCTAATTTTCCAAGAAATACATTACCATTACGTAATAAACCACTTGGAATAATGCCTTAGTCCTTTTCATAAAGTTATTGTAGTGACAGCGATCCATGACTTTGTTATTATTTTGTACAGTGGAACCTCTCTAGTATGTTTTCAAGGGACCAGACAGAAAAAAATTGCTGAAGTGAAAAACCTGCTGAAGAAACTATTTTTACATGTAGGAACATATAGATGGGATCAAAAAATGAAATTTACCAAAGTGAAGAATGCACTAGAGCGAAACTTACTAAAGAGGTTCTACTGTACTACCATATTAACTAGATCCCCTAGTAAACACTAATCAATAAGAAGGTCTAGCCCTAGAAGCTAGAGAAACCTAGGACGTTATTTCAAGTGGAGTATTAGGTAAAAGTCCAGGTGTTAAGTTTACAATAATTAATGCTTACATGTGTCAAGTTTGCAATATCGTTATAATAACTGTAGCCTCACATCCTCGGAAGCGTAGGCCCATGAGCCAAATTCCACTAAGCTTAGTCTGCTACGTTAACGACACTAACACGAGTTTTGAGCTGGTCTAGCCCTTGTAGCTGTAGTTGTTTTGCGTAGCCGCGCCTGTTAACAGTCTCCAGCAGTTCCGAGTGATCACGCAAGGCGCCGGCAAGGCAGACTTTGCCGTCGCCATCACTAGTCCCTCTGGGAACCGTGTCAAAGCGCACGTGATTCCGACTCACGAAGGCTTCCTCGTCAATTTCACCCCGACCGAACTCGGGGAATATCTCCTCAGCATCTCGTTTGGCGGCGAACCAATCTCTCCTCAACCTTACCGGTTGACTTGCACGCATGGCAGCGATCCCGCCAAAGTGCGGGCTTCGGGACCGGGTCTCGAAAGAGGCGTTGTTGGAAAGCCGGCCGAGTTCTGTATTGACACGAGAGGCGCGGGTCAAGGTGGTCTAGGAGTGACCGTCGAGGGACCTTGTGAGGCGGCCATCAACTGCAGAGACAATGGGGATGGTACCTGTTCGGTGGCGTATCTACCAACGGAGGTGGGCGATTACGGGGTGAACATCACGTTTAACGATCAACATATACCCGGGTCACCTTTCCAAGCGCTGATAGTGCCTGAGGCTGATTTGAAGAAGATTAAAGTCTCCGGAAATGGAATACAACCTCATGGTATGCAGCATGGAGCTGCAAATGCGCATGTGGTTGCGAAGAAATGTCATTTTTGCTCGACTAACTGTGATGTAGTTTAATATTATGTTTTCGTATACATTTATTGAGATAACAGTTTTCGTGATGATTCACTTTTTATTCCAGGATTCTTTTCTCGCAACTCACACATTAACATTGTCATCTTACACAGTGTTGTGCTTCTGTTAGCCTCGTGTGTATCCTGAGCTGTTTGTGTTTTCTATTGTTACATTGGTTTGGATATTATTCATTTTGTTTTCTATATTTTTAGGCACAATTCTATCGTATTGTTTTGTATTGTCTTTATTCGTTATTGTATGGTGTGTACAATCAAAAGGGCGAGGTTTGGTCTCACAACCGCTCTTCCACCTTTTAATGTTTAATGGTCATGATTTAGTACGTAGTTTGTGTGCTATGTTGACTATTAATACAGTTTTCACGCTTGTTTAAATGGCTGCTTGATTCATGTGTGTTTTCGTGTGTCATATTTCATTTTCACAGTCATTTTCATCAAAATGTCATACGTAGTGTCAATGTATTTCATTTTAATTTGACTCTTATCTGACGCCCTATATATCAAGTAATTATCTCAAAGGAATGAGAACATTATCATTATTATTATCATCATCATCATATTTCACGTGGATCCTGCAAACGTCATCACAGAAAAATAGATACACCATTGATATTGGCAGAGTATAACACTTTCCAGAGTCAAAAAGCTTGCTGTTCAATTGAAATATTGTAGTCTCACTTAATGATCTCAATGTCACAATTGTCGTCAATATTTAATACAATATTGCACAATATTACAATATTCAATATTAAACAATTGCACACATTCATTTCTAATAGATGATATTCACTTTGAGACTTCATTTTTGCCCTTGTTAGGTATTGGGGCCCATATACATTTGAACATTTCTTACAATTTAATCACTTATTGAATGTGTACCTGAGCTTTATAAATGTCCAAAACATTTTGTTTTCATTGAATTAGTCAATTACAATTTACAATGTATCATGTGATCATTTGCCCTCCACATGCCTTTCCCAAATAAATTTAATTCAATCCGTTGTACAGTAATTTGAATTATCACTATCACACTGAAGGTAACAGCTTCAAGGTTATTCCAGAGCTGTATAACCATGCATCAAATGTGCCCTATATTGAGTGTATTGGTCTAGGCCAATAGACTCAATGAAACTGTCATGCACTCATGCACTCATAAAATTGCTGTTTCGAAGTTGTAACAAATCCAAAAATTTACTGCTACTGCTTTACAAATTGCACTCCTGTATTGCACTATGCATCTAACATTTAGTTCCCATTAGATACCTGATAAATTGGCATAAACACAAAAGGATAAAAACACGCGTTTATACCAATGTTTTCACCAAGCAGTTTGAGTATCTACATTGAACATCTCAGTCAATCCAGTAAAAATAGAAGATCTCAATAATCTAATTCACAATATTATTTGAACTTTAACCATCATGCCAAACTGAAGGATTCAACAATTCACTGTCACTGTTCCATAGCTCTGGGGAGAGTGCATCAGAAATGGCATGAGTGACATTAAAGTCCATTATCCATCAGTACGGTAGTTATAATTGGTCCAATAGCTATAATTGAAGGTAGTAAGAAGTTCAATCATGTCACCATAGCATACTCTCAAGTCTTCCTTTTCTTTATATTTAATATTGACTTGTCATTTTTCAGGTGTCTACGTTGATTCTCCTACCGACTTTGTCGTCGACTCTCGAGCGATTGCGAAACGCGACGATGGCAAAGTGACATGCACAATAACTAATCCTTCGGGGAACAAAACGGAGAAACTGATCACCCCGTTGGCGGACGGTACTTACCGCATTAGCTACACACCGTTCGAAGAAGGTGAGAAATGATAATTTTTTTCATTTTTATTTTTCCTTGCATTACCAGTATCGAGTTATTATATTGAAAAGAAAATTGCATGTTACTCAACCCTTCCTTACAAGTTTATACATTTATATCCATCTCCAAATTTTATGGTTTGGTGTCTGCAAAACATTACTTCAGTGTTCTGTGCAGAATATAGATTGTTAAGCTAAGCATAATAGCTTAGTTGTTCTCGTCTTGATGGATGTGGCCGCATATATGCGTTATTCTATTTAGTTTTGGTACAGAGCCGCGTCACTTCAGCGTGGATATTGGATATTGCGATGTCAACAATCATATTGTCGTATTTTTTTTTCTGAGGTTGGCTCAAATCCTAATGCCGGAATATAAATCATAATTCTGTGTGGTTCATCATTATATCATCTTTATATCTCAAAAAAGTATTGATGTATTTGTATCAATTAGTCACTAGACAGTATGAGCGATTGCCCTTGGATTGCCGTATTTATATATAGGCCTAGCATTTAGTCAGGACTCCAAGAAACACAGGAAAAGTAATGCGCTGTTTAATTTCGCAATTTTCGTACTTTTATTTTTTTTTAGATTATGACTGGTCTTACCCGGTCTTTAAAAACGGGCATTCGGTCTTAAAACCTCAGGACCGATATCATCACTAGTTACTAATCAAGTGGAGAACTGATACAGCTACCATAAACAGTCTTGTCAAATAGTATAAACACTACTGAATTGAATGAATGAATGAATTGTGTTGATTAATGGCGCTTTAACAACGGGGTTATTTGCACTTTATATTGGTGCATATTCTGTCTGGGCAATCCCATGTTTACCCTATGCTCAATACTGACAACCAACAGTGTCGGTATTATTGTGACCATTCTGTGAGGTTTTCAGTTGACAGTTGACGCTTGAAGTGTCAGTGTCGACGCAAAAGCAGATCCACACTACGTGTCACAAAATGATTAGACAGCTAGAAAAACATGTTTCAGACCAAATCGATATTCTCGATCAATATTCGGTATCAATATTTCGATTTGATATCGAATGAAATTCCTAATATTCTAATATTTTCAATCGATTTTCGATATACATACATTTCGGTGTCGCTTACATTTTCTTGATCGATTGGCAACCCTAGTTAATACATTTATATATTTGTACATGAATTTCATACTTTCAACTTGTCACTTATTTTTTTCACTTGATCCATCCTTCTGCTATCGATTATGTTTTCATTCAATTCTTATAGATTATTGTACTGGATTCATTTGTATATTATTCTGTGTCGCTAGACAACCTGATAAGTGGGAAGAGATTCTGAATCAGGAATTATACTCATAAGTTAACCAGGTATTCTCGTTCATTTTGTATAAGCTACAAGAAATAATCTGGAAGAACATCACAACCTTGAAACTAGATTTCAACCAATCAAAACGATATTTATCTCCCTAATTTTATAGAAAACTAGAAATCATCATCCTAATTTCAGAAATTATAATTGATTTATTTCTCCTTCAGGGCCCAGTCCTTTTTGTGAGTTGTGACATAGACACTCCTCAATTTTGTTAATGTTGCTATACAGAATCGGTAATGCCTATGTCATGACTCATGGTCTCTGGAGGACAAAAAAATGATCATAATTTCTGAAATTGAGATTATTATTTCTAGTTTTGTCTTAAATTAGGGAAATGAATATTGTTGTTATTCATTGAAATCTCGTTTTAGGGTTGTGTTGTCATTCAAGAGATAGTTTATTATAGAAAATATATGGACAAATCATGAGACCTACATATTGTTTTGAAATTTGCTCGTTTATGTAACGTTGTACATTGTCTCTCTAATGTCAATGGTATTATTAGATCTCATTTTTATTTCCAGGTCGTCATACCATTGACATCTTGTACGATGGATTACCTATTCCTGGGTCTCCGTTCGTGGTAAATGTTCGCCGAGGCTGTGATCCCAAGAAATGCCGTGCCTTTGGTCCTGGCCTGGAATTAGGGTTGGTGGAGAAATCCAATATGTTCACAGTGGAGACTAAAGGTACTTCATATTTGGAATGTCATATGGTTGCATTTTTTGAAAAATTGAATTTTGTCAATTCAGTGAGTTAATAATTATAGTACAAAAATAGCACTGGTAGCCAAGAACAATAAGTAACAGTCAAGTCCACTAATTATCACTTGATCCACTTAATATTATTTTGTATAACTGGCCTTTAGTATTCCGTTCAAATATTTAATAATATGTTCCGTGACATTAGTTTGGCTTGCGGTTTCCCTACTATGAGCCCTCTTCCGTTTTTGTCTCAAAACAAAAAGTTTTGTATCAGTACAGTTACTTATCATCATCATGTTCAACTGATTTCTGTGGAAGCAAAAGGCTGTCCGTAGTCTGGAAAACTTGATACGCTCTATCAGAAAGCTCAAAATATTAATTTATGAATTTTGTAGAACCTGGTTACTGAATACAGTGTTGGTTTCTAATCTCAGATTTATGCATGTTGATAAAATGATTACTGTTGATCAGTTACAGTATGTTTTTGATGTGTACTCGAAGATACATATTGTAATTACTAATTACTAATTGGCTTGCTCTTTTCAAGTAAAAATGAAGGTCAGATGAAATGGCCTCACCTTGTGAAGGTGCAGTAAAATGTGGCTAAAGAGTGGGAAGGTGTCTGGTAGCATTCAAGCTTCCATGCTGTTAGCTTTCACAACCGCAGTTTTTGAAAAATCAATTGATTTTTGTTTCATTTTGTTTCTTAAGACATAAGTTAGCATTACATTCAGGCAGCATTTCGATTAAATATACGTACTGTAATCAATGGAGGGTGGACTATACAAATAAGTTTGTTTTGAATACCTGGCCACTCACAACGGATACTTTCTCCGTTATTCTAGGAGCTGGAACTGGCGGTCTTGGTCTAGCTATCGAGGGTCCATCTGAAGCGAAGATGACTTGTAAAGACAATCGAGATGGCTCTTGTTCGGTCGAGTACATTCCGACCGAACCCGGCGAATATGACGTCAGCATCCGATTCGCTGACCAACACATCCCCGGTTCACCGTTCAAGGTGCCCGTTGACAAGAACGTTGACGCCAGCCTGGTGAAGGCGTCGGGACCCGGCCTAGATCCTCGTAAATGTCGAGCAGAGACGCCATTGACGTTTAAGGTTGACGCCTCGAAATCTGGCAAAGCTCCGCTTGCAGTCAACATCCGTTCAGAGAAGGGGCCGCTTGCGAAACAGCCGGAAGTTCGGGACAATGGCGACGGTACTTACGACGTGACTTACATGCCACCTCCAGAGGGGAATACCGTCAAGGCTAAAATAACTTGGGACGGTAAAGACATACCCAATAGTCCATTCAGTATGAAGGTGAAGCCGCGCGTTGAGCCGGATAAAGTGCGAGTGGAGGGCCCCGGCGTGTCGAGTAAAGGTGTCTCGGCCTCCCTGCCTGCCGATTTCACAGTAGACGCGAGTCAAGCTGGCTATGGTGACCTCGAAGTTCAAGTCAAGGTATGTCTGACTTGAGTCTTCTGGTTATATCCAACAATTTGTATATTGTTTAATATTTTTGTAAGGATAGCTGGTTGTTTTTAATGGACAATAGTTTCTAATATTACTCGGTTAATGTAGTAGTTATTAATGAGTTATCATTCTACAAAGTCAGATCTCTTTCTTAATTCAGCTGATATGCTGAGCTAAAATTCTAGACCACTTCAGGGAAGTAATATAAATAGGCCCTAGGATGAAAATGTGTTGAATTTTAATGCATGTGAAGAGGTCTCGGGCATTGGTTTATATTTACGCTCTCACTACATGAAATCTCACGCAAATAGTTTTTGAAGCGTCAACTTTGTGTGTGTTTCATTCTTATGCTGGAAATAAATGCCAGGTCTATAGCAATATAGCATTTTGATAAAATATCCATACTGGATTCCACGTGGAATCGATTAAGCAGACGATCAAGTTCATTTCAAATGCCTGCCCGCCCTTAAAGAGAACAGTGAAAAGTAAATTTATGTCACCTATGTCAGTACTATTATTGAGTCTCGACAAGCTGAGTCTGGCTAATGTCAAAGAATATTCTGGATGTTGTTTCCAGGGTCCAGACGGCAACCCGAGGAAGGTGAAGGTCACTGACAACGGGGATGGCACGTTCAAGGCCATGTACATACCGGACGACATTGGACGCTACAAAGTGACGGTGAAATATGGGGGAAAAGAAGTCAATAACTCCCCATTCCAGGTCCAGGCAGTACCTATTGGCAGCGTAAGTCATCTATCAACAGCTGTCATGTATCATCAGTCTATATTTCTCATTCACTCTTTGCCTGGATGCAGTAGTCAAATTGTGGTTGAAGGAAGGGGGGGGGGGGGACTTTTGGTCACCATCCACTGGAAAAAAAAAAAAAATTGACGCTGATTGGCTTGTACAGTGGAAACACTGCTTTGCCATCTGAAGTCAGATGGGCCCAGATTTTAACTCTGCTCTAGTCATGGGGTTTTGTCAAATCCTTTCAAGATGGCTACCAGTAAAGTTGTTATAAAAAGTAGTTAGAGGGAAAAATATGATGGTAAGAATGGTATTTAAACATATGGAGAGATAAGAAGAGATGTGTGATTGATGTAAGAATGGAGTGAAGAGTGAAGTGTGGTGTGTTGTACGAATAGATATAAGGAAGATGATAAGGCATCTTGCTCCATTATATTATTATATTATAACTATTTCTATTCTATTATATTACTTTTAGATGCATCACGTATATTTGCAAGAATTGTAAACATACATACACACCTATCATTACGTCCACGTTTTACGTAATGACGTTCATTACTTCGTACATCGCATCCCCATAAGACCAAGCTCTGAGTGATTTTTTTCTTGGGATATGCATACAGAAAATGATTGTTGAATTAAATGTACTACATGTACCGGTACTGTGTGTGTTTCAATGTGGGCAAGAGATGTACAAGTTTTTGTCAAATTTGTTACGAGCTCACACAAAATATTATGCCCATAATTAGCGTTTCCATTTCTATATTCTCTTGATTTTCACTTACAAGTATATTAACAAAACCCATCTTAAAATGATGTGTTACTCTTGTACGGTGCTTGTAACTCAGTGATCTGTTATTCAGGGTACTGGGGTTCGATTCATTCAGTAATTAAGGTGATTACTGGCAGTTCATTCTATTCTTCTATCAGGCCACAACCAATTCTCAAACGTCTGCACGACAAGTTCTTGACGAACTTGTGCATCCTTCGTCGAAGATGTATAAAACAAGACACACAACTTCTATCAAAATTTCCTCTGTCTGCAGGCGGACAAGTGTAAGATCACGGAAGGCATCCAGCGTAACTTGACGAGCGGAGAAGAGTACTGCATCACCGTGAACGCAAAGAACGCCGGCTATGGCGCGGTCACCTGTCGTATCAGATCGACGTCTGGCAGGTAAGGGCAATCGTAAATGACAGTGGTCGGAGAAGTGTTCAAAGGCTCATTCACAATGCACCACGACGCCAAAATCTATGTGTAACACTAATGTATGAAGAGAACATGAAATCCAAACTGTCTATTCACAAAACATCAACACCAACGAAGAATACAAAAATATTTGCTTGTCAGAACTCAGGGTTATTGCCATTGTCACTGCACCCACGAGCATCGAACTGAATCTGGCAACCAGTCCAAGTAGTTTGGTTTAGCTGCCACTTGTCTCTCTTTGTTCTGATATTGAAGGTTTCTATTGGCTGATTCTTATGTTTTACAGTCACGCCAACGCTTGGGGCGTGCAAAGTTTTATGTTGGCATTCATCATAGTGATATGGGTAGTGGTGGTTGCGAATATACCTAGAACATCACATAAGACGGAACATTCCTTGCGTTTGTGTTACACGTTAATGTTGGCGTTGCATCGTGAATGAGCCTTTATTATTATTTATCGTCATATATCATCAAAATATCATTTCAAACAGAGTTGGGGAAGTTCACTTTTGAAAGGAACTTTGCAAAAATTCAGGTAATGGCAAATGAAACAATCATTTGAAAAGTTCATAGCTTGTTTTTATGGCTTTGCTGTGAACATTCAAGTTCAATTTAAAAAAATATATAAGTTCATGTAAATGTTTTTATCAAAATATATTCGGAACAGAAAGAATTTATCAAAAAAATGAATGTGTAGGTCTACATATTTTCCTCAATGTAGGCTATGTCGAGTGTTGGGTAAGTTCCTCAAGAAAAGGAACTAGTTAAAGTTACAGTTCCTCCAAAAAGAAAGGAACTCGAAAGTTCCCAAAAATTTAAGTTCCTTCGAAGTTCCTTTGAAAGTTACCAAAGCAAATTTTTTCGTGAGATTCAAGATGATTGTTTAATTTTGCTATTTAGCTTAAGGCCTTGCCACCGCGCTTTTGTGCAACTGTAAGTGTATACGATAAATAAAATAAATAAGAGTATTTTCATGGGCGTTGGGAATAATATGGATATTCTTGTTCTCTCATCAATAAAGTGATAGACCAGTGATTTTTAATATGAATATTCGTCAGTTTACTATGAATAATTCATAATTGTAAATATAGTACCGATTTTCTTCTCGCCATACCAGTAGGCCAGAAAATACCTACTAGGTGAGTGAATATCTTCAGGTCAATTTTCGAGAACTAGAAATGTAATATATCAAAATATATTACCATACTTCGATTGATTGTGCTAAATCATGTAGGTTTCTTTTGGAATGATTTTTTCTTTTTAGGCTCATAATTATGTTTCACCGTTTCACTTATCTAATCGATAGTCCTACATAATGGTTGAAAAATCATATCATAAATTAGAAATTAGAAATGAAATCAGAAATTGAAAGTTATATAATATAATAAATTATATCAATTATAAATTATATTATATTTTATCAAATTATTAAATACCAGTTAGATGTAGGTGGATAAAACGACTACTGAGTGAAATTGAAAGAGTAAATGATGAATTAACAATTCATTCATTTGCTTACTTTAATATGCTTTCGTTAGTTCGACGACGTCGACATCGATGCGCCTATCAGTTTCCCCGGCACGCACAATAGACATTTCGCCATAAAATTGCTACCATAACATTTTTTTCCTCCAAGAAAGAAAAGGTTTTGAAGTGTTGCCAAGGTAAAAGATCACTACCCGTATCCGCCATGATGAGACAATACTTTGATAGTAAAATGAACTAGCACTAACCAATATTACACGCAGTTACACGTTGATCACCGAGGACTGACGCTGTTAGACAATGACCTCCTCTCGAGATCAAACACTGAAATGAAATAACTATTTTGTGTTTACACAACTCTCCAATGTGCGTTTTGAAAATTATCTGGATCTTATTGGCTATTGATGATGTCACCGGGTAGAGAGGGAGTTTTTCTCGGAATGTCTTCATACGCAGAAGAAGCAGCTGCATGTTAACGAAGGATGACGGTTCGATTGACCGTTTTCTCCAACCACTCACACTTACGCTAGGGTGGTTCGAGCCATCAACTCCGTGACTCGAGAACGGGTGATAACACCGATATAACGGAAAGATCGTAGGATGAGATAAGTGCACAGCTAATGAATGGGGAAATACGTCAATGATGGGGAATAATGCAAACTTGGAATAATGAGTGGTCACTGGTCAGACGATGGGCGGAAGTGATGAGGAAGATGTGTGTTTCTTCAAAACATATGAGACGAGACAAACATTCTACCTGCTATCATATGAAAATTAGACGATCTTTTCTTTTTTGTTATATATGTACTTGAAGTACAGTTTGTTCAAAATGAACTTTGAAAGTGCCGGTAACGTGAATTTTGTTCCTCGTTACCACTGAAAAGGAATTGCGTTACGTTAAAGTTCCTGCTTTATAAAAGGAACGCGTTCACCATTGAAGTTTCCGAAAAAGGAATGCGTTCCTTTCGTTAAGTTCCTACCCAACACTGGCTATGTCTAAACTGAATAGTCATTAATGCTCAAGTAAAGTATACATACAATTATTTCAAACATTAACAGATATAGCTAGGGTACAATATAGGTTATATTGACCTTGGGTCAGGTACACCCAATTTTCCATTATTATTTATTATTCTAATGTGAATGATATATCAAAAACCTGCCAAGTGGCAACCAAATATGTTGTTCACATATACTTGTAAAAAATAGTTTGTAACAAAATATGTTGTTACTACGTAAATGTGCTGTCAAGGTCAGGGTTGGGTAGTGAATTTGATAGCTGTGAAGTACGAGTGACCTTGAATGAACATAATTTTGCAAGACCAATTTTGCAAGACATTCGGACTTTACCTACAGAGCTACATTGAATTGCAAAGCGATCCGAATATAAGAACTTTCAAAGAACTTTCTATTTTGTTGACGATCGCCAAAAATTTAAACTCTTCTAAAGTTCACGTTCCTGGCTGGAAGATGTAACGCGTTCATGAAAAAGTTCAGAAAAATCGAACACGTTTTTGCGGGCGCATTCATTTTAAAAGTTTATTACCCAACACCAGTTTTACATGGCTTACCATTTATCACACTAGAAGTACACAATTTAAAGTCGAAACTTTCAACCCACCACTTTCAATTCACCAATCATCAATGTTTAATTAATTATTTGAAGACTTTAGTAACACACTTGATGAATTGAATCCTAGTAATGAAATCATTTATTTGTTCATTCATTCATTTCATGTTATGTTTGTTGATCTATTGTTTTCTGAAATTATTCTGTACTTTTTATGACAAAGCAAAATTATGATCAGTGATCACAATATCACGATCCAGTGATTAGCAATAAACTCTTTTTGTATTCCTACCACTAAATAATATGACTGATGCACTACATCAATTCACCAGCATTATAAATTCCAGTTATTCTTATTCTGAGAGTTTGTAAAACAAATAGTATGAGTAAGCATGGTAATAACAATACTTGACTGCCAATTAGAGCTCATTGGATGAGCGAGGCGAAGACTCAATTTCACCATACCCGAAAAAAAAGTGCCTGTTTTTTGTTTGTTTGTTTTGTTTGTTTTTTTGTTCGCGCTCCACAGGTCAAACGGAAATTCAAAATCAGTTGAAACTTGGCATACAGAAGTGTCCTTATATAACTCGATGGTGTATAGTTTTAAGGCGCAATCGGTCAAACCACTTCTGAGAAAACTCATTTCAAATTTTTCAAAAATCCCATAAGAATAACCCAGAGGAAAAAATTCGTCAAAAATATTTCCTTTGAGAGAATTCAAATTTTCAGGGAATTTTAATATGATGATTACACACACCTTATTCCGAACTTTCAGTCCCATAAAATCAGTCGTTTTGATGTTAAAAAATATATAATCCAATTTCTTAAATCACTCGAAGCTAAATGAAACCATTTAAATCCATGCAACAGGTGTGAAAATGATTAAAACAAAGCCTTCTATTATCATAGAAATTGATCAGGAAATGAGATAGCAGTGACATAATTGTTTGGATCTCAAGGTGTATATATATAATATATATATATATATATATATATATATATATATATATATATATATATATATATATATATATATATATATATATATATGTATATATATATATATATATATATATATATATATATATATATATATATATATATATATATATATATATGTATATGTATATATATATATATATATATATATGTATATGTATATATATATATATATATATATATATATATATATATATATATATATATATATATATATATATATATATATATATATATATATATATATATATATATATATATATATATATATATATATATATATATATATATATATATATATATATATATATATATATATATATATATATATATATATATATATATATAATATATATATATATATATATATATATATATATATATATATATATATATATATATATATATATATATATATATATATATATATATATATATATATATATATATATATATATATATATATATATATATATATATATATATATATATATATATATATATATATATATATATATATATATATATATATATATATATATATATATATATATATATATATATATATATATATATATATATATATATATATATATATATATATATATATATATATATATATATATATATATATATATATATATATATATATATATATATATATATATATATATATATATATATATATATATATATATATATATATATATATATATATATATATATATATATATATATATATATATATATATATATATATATATATATATATATATATATATATATATATATATATATATATATATATATATATATATATATATATATATATATATATATATATATATATATATATATATATATATATATATATATATATATATATATATATATATATATATATATATATATATATATATATATATATATATATATATATATATATATATATATATATATATATATATATATATATATATATATATATATATATATATATATATATATATATATATATATATATATATATATATATATATATATATATATATATATATATATATATATATATATATATATATATATATATATATATATATATATATATATATATTATATATATATATATATATATATATATATATATCATCCATCAACGCGGAAACACATGACGCGTTTGCCTAGTATTGGTAATTACAGCACTAACGGGGTTTCAAATGGCCTCTTTGAATATATTCTAGCTCATGATAGTCTATGTACTATTATTATTTTTACGATTTGAGCAATGACTGTGTCTGTGTTAGTAAAATATTTTATGATCATATTAAATACACCCACCTATTGTACATTCTGTCACTTATTTAAACATATGAGCTGTAAGCCTGGAAAAACCAGCTTGTTCATTATTCAGCATTGACTAATTGTTCACTTGCGGACAGGTGAACTGAACAAAAATGTACTGTGAAAATTCCTCTCAAAGAATGATCATGAAATTAACGAACTGTGTATGAAATTGTTTTCACTACAGTTTCAGACAATTTTGTATTGATTGAGCAGTTGTATGTCTTGTTTGAACAGATTTCTAGTTGAGAAAAAAACATTTTTTGAGGGCAAAGGTTTCATTGCATGACATGAGATAAATGCAGCATATGCATTGAGAGAGGAGCTCTGAGAAAATTCTGGGAAATGATGAAACTTGAAAAAATTTAATTACTCTTCTCTTTCTAATGGTTGGTATGATTCATGTAGGCCTACAAATTTGAAATTATGTTTATAATTCCAGTGTTCAAACACAGTAACTAATTGATTCTTTTCGAAGGCTTCTCCTTATTTCTTGCCACTGGTCATTTATTTTTTATTTTTTTAAAATATTTTTCACCAAAACTAGTCCAACTGATTTTGCCCCATAACGTTACATATCTAAAGTTGAATAAGTACTCGTGCCAGCAAAAAGTTTCGATGTGTGTAGCTCGTGAGAACACTAATAAAACGGAGGCAAATGCTAATTAAGTCTTGATCGGAATGAATAGTTTTCTAGGGCGTATGTGTGAAAGAATGGGTGTGTGTTTTTTGGATGCCAATTGTTGGCTGCAAGGTGAAGGCCTATGTGGAGATGGGCTTCATCTGTCGGATGAGGGAAAGTGTGTGTTTGGTGAGTTGTTAGGGAGGGTAGGTGGTAGGCTGGTAGCACAGGCCTGACTAGTGAGGGATGTGGTAGGTAAGGGAAAAACGGCTGAAGTAGATGGGTGTAAAATGGGTGGGGGGCAAAAAATGTTGAAGGAATGTAACGGCCCAGAAATTAGTCTAATGGTAGTAAATTGTAGAAGCTTGGCAAATAAGGTGGATGAATTCAGGACGCTGTTAGAATTGTATCAGCCAGAAGTGGTGGTGGCAGTGGAGACATGGCTAGGAGAGGGGTTTACAGAAGGTGAATTAACTGTAGATGGTTACACTCTGCACAGGAGAGATAGGGATAGGCACGGAGGGGGTGTAATGGTAGCAGTTAAAAGAGGAATCCAAGGGACGTTGCTCTGGAAAGAAGAGGAGGTAGAGATGATGGGTATGAGGATAATGGTAGGCAGGCAGTCTCTTGAAGTAATCGCGGCATATAGGCCTCCGGGGGGGGGATTTAGGATTGCTTCATCGTTTGGAGGATAGGCTTAGTCCTAGGGATAATGTAGAGAGCTTAATTATAGCGGGAGATTTAAACATGCCTAATGTACGGTGGGAGGTAGGAGGTACAGAACATGGGAGGGGAGTAGTGCAAAATATTGTTACGGGTATATTAAATGAAGGTTTTCATCAGGTTGTGGAGGAGGGAACTAGGAGTAAAAGGCTAGGGGGAACTAATATTCTAGACGTAGTGTTAGTAAGGCCAATAGAGTTGTGGGCGAGGACGGTGGTAGTTGAAGGCATCAGTGATCATCGAATACCCATAGTCAGTTTAGCATTAGCTCCGGTTCAAACTAAAAACGTTGGGAAGAAAGTTTGGGGTTACAAAAGGGTGCAGGCAAGGGAGGTTCGAAAAGCTTTTGAGGATAGGTTTGAGAAGTGGTGCGAGATAGACATGGATGATATTGAAGGGCTGTGGTTCAATTTTCAGAAAATATATGAAGAGGTTAGGGATAAGTTGGTTCCCCATAAGGTGCTACAGGCAAATGCAGATCCGGCTTACTATAATAGTACGGTTAGGAGGCTTAAGAGGAGGGGTAGAAAGATGAGTAGGAAGTGGAGGGCGTCAGGGGAGGGAAAGGAGGTGGTCCAGGAACTAAGGCGGGAATTAAACAGGGCTAAGAGGGAGGCAAAAGAAAGATTCATGGGGGGTATGTTCAATGAACGTGATGTGCAAGGTAGCTGGAATAGAATGTATAGGTTTGTTTCTAGTCAGAAAGGTAGTGGCAGGGAGTTGCCAACTTTAGTTGATCAGGTAGGGAATGAGTGGAAAACGGACATAGAGAAGGCAGCAGCTTTAAATAGATTCTATGGGGATGTGTTCAATGCGAATGGAATTATGGGGGAGGAGGAAGCAACAGAGGGGGATGGGGAGGAGGTTCTGCTTACAGAGAGAGAAGTGTGGAATGTATTAAGGAAACTTAAAAGTGGGAAGTCGCCAGGCATAGATGGGGTGCAAAGCGATCTACTGAAATTAGCGGGTAGGGGAGTTGTAGGTTATTTGCTAAGGTTGTTTCAAGCTTCACTCACAGCAGGTAGAGTACCGCAAGTTTGGAAAAAAGCGGAGGTGGTTCCAATTTCAAAGGGAGGGCAAAGGGGTAGGGTAGACAACTACAGGGGAATTAGTTTAACATCGCATGTGTGTAAGATAATGGAAAGGGTGGTTATAAAGAGAGTAGTGGAGAAGGTAGATGAAAGAAGGAGTATTTCAGAAGTGCAGCATGGGTTTAGGAAGGGTTATTCATGTGAGACGCAGTTGTTAGGTTTTGCAGAAGAGTTGGCTGGGGTAGTTGATAGGGGGGGACGTGTTGATGCAGTGTTTTTAGATTTCGAGAAGGCTTTTGATAAGGTAGATCACAATATATTATTAGGGAAGTTAAAAATGTCCGTTGGGAATGCTGGGTTGGTTAATTGGATTGGAAACTTTCTTCAGGATAGAGTGCAAAGAGTTCGGGTGGGTTCAGAGGTTTCAAGTGAGACTAAGGTTACGTCAGGAGTTCCACAGGGTAGTGTGTTGGGTCCCTTATTGTTTGATTTATATATAGATGATCTGACTAGTGTTGTTGATTCGAAAATAAGGTTATTTGCAGATGATTGTGTGTTATATAGGGAAATCATTACAGAGGAGGATGTAGTAGCTCTTCAGGTAGATTTAGCGGCAATTAATCGTTGGGTTCAGTCAAACAAGATGGGGTTGAATACAGGAAAGTGCAAGTTAGTCACATTCGGTAAGAGAAACATAAGGACGGATGTAGTGTATGAGGTAGGAGGGAAGACGCTGGAGTTGGTGGAAAACTACAAGTATTTGGGGGTGGTATTTGATAGGCGTCTAGGGTGGGGGAGTCAGATTGAGAGAATAGTAAAAAAGAGTATAAATGCACTAAACTTTGTAATGAGGCAACTTAGGGGGGCAGGTATGGAGATTAAGGAAAAAGCATATTTCTCGTTAGTGCGTCCCATGGTAGAATATGCTAGTTCAGTTTGGGATCCTTATAGATTAGGTGAGATGAGGGATGTGGAAAGGGTTCAAAGGATTGCTGTGAGAAGGGTTACAGGTAGGGTTAGGAGGTGGAAATGGGATGAGAATGAAAGGGGGGAGAGGGTAAGAATGTTGGAGAGTCCAACTGAGATGATGAGAGACCTGGGGTGGCAGAAATTGGAAATACGGAGGAAGGAGGATCGTTTATGTAATTTCTTCAGGGTAATGGAGGGAGAGGGGGGGTGGGGGGAGCTGCATGAGTTGATAAAAAGTAATAAGTCAGGGTATGGAGGTAGGCGGGGTCATGATAGAGCGGTAGTCATAAAGGGGGCTACATTAGATGTCGGTAAATTCTCTTTCTTAAATAGGACAGGTAGGGACTGGAATGGGCTTAGTAGAAATGTTTTTGAAGGGGATGAAATCAGGTTAAAGTTATTCCGTCAGAGGGTTAAGGAGATGGTGGGATAGGGGTACTTAGGGAACTTGCCACCGCGCATTTATGTGCATTTGCAAGAGTTAAATAATAATAATAAAAAAATAATAATAATAATAAAGTTCATACAATCATTTTCTGTTTCTGTAGTCTCAATATGAAAAAAAAATTTTCCTTAACCTCATGCACCGCAACACCATTTAAATACCAAATAGTTACATTATTCATAAATTCATTTTTAGCATAGTGCTTCAGCTATTTGCTGAAAAAAAATTGCCTATGCCACGATACAGGCACTGCTTTAGAAACTGAAGTCAATTCAGGCGTGTGTTCGATCTCAGCATGAGGTATGCATTTTTGTAAACATTATTCTTCTGCCAACTGCTCATTCGTACCCTCAAATAACCCAGCTGTTGGTGGATTCATTATGGAAACAACAATCATTAAAAGGAGACTTTTTGAATTCATTTGCTATATAAAAAAGTGAAAAAGTAATTTCAGATACATTTCTCTAGATCATACCAGGGGTATTTGCTTAGCTTAGCTCCTATATGAGGAGCCAACACAGAATCGGTTCTGTGTTTTATGACTTTATGATAGAGAAGCACCCAAGCACCCATGGTATGGCCCATCACTGAAAATTGAAAATGCATTTTCTAGCAAATATATATAATATTTTTATGTAAAATATGCATGGTTCGGTGTTATCCTTTTAGTATTCCAATATGCTCACTTTATTAGAGGAAACATGAACAAAAATGAGAACTGAAAACATAGTTATATAATATATAGGCCTATAATATAATAATAATAGTATTTATTCAGTATAACAATTAACAATATACATTGTTGTTGTACAAGTCAGATAAATATAATGAAAGAATAATCATGTTCAAAAGTGATTCATGTATACATCTGTTGAGTAAAATGCTTTTTCTAATAAAAATAAGTTGAGTTTAAGATAGAATTCTGAATTACACTTCAAATTTTTCATTTGGTTCGGAAGTCGATTGTAGAAGGTGAGGTATACAGAAGGTATATGGAGTGTAGAAGGTATGCATTCATCTTCAGATACTAACAGGGATAGTGAAACACTTCTAATGGAAATAAAGTCAATAACGTGCCCAATCACATGCAGGCCGATAATGGCCAAGGGTCGCATTTCACCCCGCAGGGAAATGATTGAAATTGAAATGAATTAAAACTGATTTGATAGGTTCGCAAGAATTATGTTGGTGCAAGAACTGTTATTCTGTGATAATTGTTACAGATCATTTAGAATAAAATATTCAGTACACTCTCCCTTGCGAGGCATTAGGTACGGCGTGGACTGTTTCTGTACATCCTGCTTGCATGCCTATGCAAGCATGCACCATATAATATTTTCTTTAAAACTTGACATTGAACAAACATTAAAATCGTATGATTTCTAACGTATGAACTTGGAGCAAATACAAAGTTCATATTGAAATTTTTTATGGGGCTCAGCCTTCATCGTCCGAATCGCTTAACCACATGTGCTCCTTATTAGCGTACGGTTGTCGATTTAGCAGAATATCAGTTTTTGGTGATAGCTTTTGAACGTTGTGAGATATCAACATTCGAGTACAATAGTGTAACGCAGATCCTTTTAATACCTCAGATAGACTACATAAGAACTAGTCGCCTTGAGTCTTATAATTTTCACAGGCTTACAGCCGAAAACACAATGTTGTAGGAATGTTCTGAATATACATATATTTTTTGGTATGATCATCGAAAACTTGACATGAAGCCATTGTTGTCCAAAGAAGGAAAAGGATGAAAGTTTAGGATCGTTTAAACGGGACACCACATAGGCGATCTTACCACACAAAAGAAATAGTTGAATATACGTAATATATCCCATTCAACAAATTCCAAAAATTATAGTGATAAGTTCAGGGATGTTAGAACACTTCAGACGTTGTGTTAGGAAGAAGTTTCCAATTTTCTTTCTGATTCTGAATATTTTATCTCTTTCTTCGAATTTCTTCTTCTTCTTCTCTTCTAGTCTTTATTGCTTCTTCTACTTGAAAAATTCATTATGTAAGGGTAAAAAGAACTTATGTCGTTTCTTACAGACGTTCATGATATTTTTCTTTGATTCGTCTCTGTCTTCTTTGAAGCTCTTCCTCTCTTCTCCGTTCATTTATTATGTATGTATATATTCTTAGTGTTGTCATCAAAATGTGTTGGTTGTTTCATTCAATAATCATTTTTCACTTGATTATTTAAAATATGTATTCATTCGCGGCCGAATAAATATATGTAATTTACATCCCACTTAACAGACTGAGGGAATTTTATAAGATCCAAAGTTAATACTTTTAGTTTCCATCATTCTGAAGGTATTGAAGAGATCTGTTTTTCCGTCTCATCAGGAATTTCTATATCTCATGGTATTCCAAATGTATCCCCCTATAACTGACAGACTACTGTAACGTAGTGCATCGTGTGACTGTACTAAATGGATTTCAAATTATATACCACAAACAACAATTTCCTGCCATGATCCGAATCCATCAGTTATTGGCTTGATCCCGAGGGATTAACAACTCCTGAAATCTGGTGTACACTTGTCATGAAATCTTATTGAATACCCTTGAAATCTTATTGAAAACTCGTAAAATCTCCCTGAAATCCCTTGAAATCAGAAATCAGGTGTACACCAAATTTACTAGTAGTTTACCCCTCGCTTGATCCACTGTTACACCGCATATTGTGCAGTTATCTGTTTCTGCGTCGATCTGAAGGATCTGCCCCCCCCTCCCCCCCGGCTACTCGCGAGTGATGGTTGTCAACATTAATATCGCGAGAATAACAATTTTTTTGCTCCGCTTTTTACGTAGAATGTCTTGTACATGACACACAAGTCATGTGTAACGCAATTCAGAAACTTGTCCACCGAAGTCGTGATTTTTATAACCACTCATAAAATTGCGCCCGTCACCACGGACTTAGCCAAGTACAAATAAAGATTAGCCAATTACTGTCAGCCGGAAAAATAAAAATAACTGTCTTATTTTTGAGGTTGGCAGTGAAAAATAGAAGAGCGTAATTTTATTTTATTTATTTTTAGTATAGGAAGAAAGTTAATATGTTAGTATAGTTAGGAAATGATGTGGTATGCGTGTCACTCGTTGGTAGAAGTACCATTATTTACAAGTAGGGCTGAACTTAACACAGTGGCCTTGTGATGTGGGAGTTTGCGAATGAGATTACTTGCGGTCTCTATCGGCGACACCATTCTTATAGGCTTACATTTCTATCGTCGTGGTCTCCCATAATAATTGATGAAATTCTTCTGGTTGATCAGGTCAGTTGATGCGCTGCATCGGGAACTGAAGGCAATTTGGCCGTGGGTTCGAGTCCCGCATAAAGTATGAATTTTTGGAAGCTCATTCATGTATAGCTCATTACCCTCTCGTTCGTACCCCTAAATAAACTAGCGGTCCGTGGATTAGTTGACCAAACAATAACCATCATAATAATGTAGCTAGGTCCGTGGAAAAGGACTGAGCCAGGTAGATCAGTTGGCAACGGGCAGAGTCGAAAAGCAGGAGACCGGGATTCGATTCCCCTCATGCTCGACCGTTCTGACTGAGGTTTTTCTTGGGTTCCTACGGTTGGTAAAGTGAACACTGGGATGGTTCTTAAAGAGCAAGCCTCGACCGCTTCCTTTCGACTGTCCAACAACACTTAATAAAATAACTTTTCATCTCATTTTCCCATAATTTAATTCATCATTCATCAACACTAGTGGATCGTATAAACCCAAATCGTCGTTAAACCCAATTTAAATAAGTAAATGAAGCAAATCCGTGGAAGGAGGCACTTTAGGAAAAAATGAAGAAAAACAGTGTTATGGACAAACGTGAAATAGAGTTGGCTTCGGACCATCTCGTCTGATTGTATTATATAATATTAATTAATGATATCGCGGACCTTATTATTTGCGTCTGGAACAGAGCATGGCTTACAGCCAGACCTTGCCGTCGTCCGATGCTGTGACCTATTGTCATCACACCGTTACATCAAATATAACTATTCTGCTGTAATCTTGATTCCAAGACCTGTAAAATAATTAAATAATAGACTGGCACCAGTTACCCAACCCTTGCCATATTCTGTTAATGAGTGGGTTAAGAGTGAGACGATTTCAATCGTTCGCGTAGTTAATCATGCGCCGAGTTCAGTTCGTGTATTTCATTGACATTTTGTATTGATGGTTACCCTAGATTTTATTTTCAGTAACGAGATGATTTTTTTTTCATAACTTCGAAAACTTGACATAAAGCCATTGTTTCCCACTTGAGATGAAGGATGACAATTTAGGATCGTTTGAACGGAGCACCACAAGGGTGATCTCACTAATTCAAAGAAATAGTTCGATATAATATAGTCCATCTAACAAATTGTGAACATTTTAGTAATTAGTTAAGGGATGAAGAACCACTCAAAAGTTGTATTGGGGAAAAACCTTCAATTTCCCTTCTGAATAAACGTTCTCATTCTTTGATTTTCTTCATTTTCTTCTCTCTTGAATCTCTCTTTCTTTTTCTCTTGTGTAGGGAAAAAATAACTTCGGTCATCTGTTTTACTTTGATGTTTTTTTTCTTTGATTCCTAATTTGTCTTCTTTATTAATCTTCCTCTCTTCTTTGTCTATTACTTATTTGTGTATTTTCCCAATTTCATTTATTCTGAATAAAATAAAATACAATTCGATATTTTGAAAACTATCATCGTGATACTTCACGGCGTGAAAGCTTACACGCGTGGCAGACGCCTTCGGCCTCATGAAGGAACAGATCTCCCAGCTCAATAATTGTTATAAGTGAATACTGAGATAGTTCGGCAGACGACTGCTTCCTTCCGACTGTTCCATTTGAATTCGGAACTATCAACTGACTGTCGAAGTAAAATGCAAAGATTTTGCAGACGACGATTTCAAATTAACATTTCATGAAATTTGTCAGATATTTTCGACAAAAAAGTCTACCATTCGGTGACGAACTAATATCTCTCCAAATTCTTGTTACCGTTACATGACTAATCTGGATCGTTTGATAATCATCATAAATTGAGTATACATATATAGTTATAGTATAATCATAAGTCATACTAATTTACGTGTAACCTTTGAAGTTCGAATGGACATGGCATAACCGTTAGAGCATCGTAACCGCAAGTCGCCACTCACACAAGCCAACTCTACACGTTACAGAGCTTCAGGTTATTTATTTTTAGGGTCAGGGTCTTTAATGACGTCAAATGTAAATGTTTACCCTAAACTTTCATAATGATAAATTGCATTATATTTCGACGTTGGACCCATCCGGATGACTCGGTTCGTGTTGTTGACTCACAAATTAATGTTATTATAGGAGATTCCTTGTCCTGGTTGCATGAATCACTCGCACGAGTTTGCAGATCCCTCGTTGGATGAGCGACACCGAAGATACCCATTCGCTCTAAATCGGGTGATTCTGCTTTTTTTCGTTCACGTTAAAAGACAACACTACCTTAAAACTAGATATTAACGAATAATGACGTTATGTATCTGCCTAAGTGTAGAGAAAACTAGAAATCATCATCTCAATTTCAGAAATAAATTATAGTTTATTTATTTGTCTGATGCCTGAAAGCTATAATTTCTGAAATTTTGGTAGGGATTTCTAGTTTTCTCGAAATAAGGGAAACATAATTATTCATTAAAATCTAGTCACAGGATTGTGATGTCCTTGAATAAGAAAATGGAGACATTTTTATCTCGGAACAAGTTGATTATTGTGAGATGTTGTTAGGACAACAGTAACGAACCTGCTTGACAAGCTTTTATGACGTTCGGATAAACGGTTACCATGGGGTGTAGATTACTACTAGGCAAACGCGAAATATGCGTTGTAAGATGAGCGAGATATCTGAATAAGGTATAATAACAGTCCTACATTTGCTACTTTATCGACTCTGGTATTGTACACACTCTGTCCTTCATTTAATTGCTTCTTCATCTTCTCCGTTATTCTACACACCTTGACGAATATGAGGAATAGTTAATTCTTGGGCAAATATCGAATCTAGAAAGCAGTGAATCTTGGCTCATTTCCATATATTTGATGAATGAAAACAGTTATTTGAATTTTTTTCTTCGAAACGGCTGGTTCGAATTGCTTACAAAATGGTGGTTATGTGTATCATTCATGTTTGAACACTCAGAGACAATTTTATTTTTTGCGGAGAGGTTTCATTTTTTCGAATTTTCTTACCCAGCCTAATCTTATGGGGTTTTTAAAAACTTTGACATGATATTTCTCAAAATCTATCCAACCGATTCATTCCAAAAACTATACAGTTCCAAGTTGTAAAAGTTGGCCCGTACAAAAGAAGTTTCATGTTGATCAGTCCACCCATGTGACCTGTGCAGTGCTTACAAAAAAAAAAGAAGAAAAAACACAGACAAAGCTCCATAAAAGTGGGATGGAATCTTCGCTACGCTCATCTAATTACATATCTTATTTTCATAGAAACATCTCGCTCTATGCTTACAGCTGCATAGATACTGATCATTCTGAATCATAAATCTTATTCATGATGCCCTACTTATTGCGGTCCAAAATTCACAATAACTGTTGATTATTGTAAGCTCAACGACCCCACCAACAGCTAGGTTATTTCGGGACACGAATTAGATAATGATTGATGTTTACAAAACCCATGCCTTATGCGGGATTCGAGCTCTTACCCGACTTGACTCGAGTTTTCAAGATAATTTATTGGTGGAATTCCGGCACTTCCACCACCTCGCGTCCGGCACTTCCACCGCCTCGCGTCTGGCACTTCCACCGCATTGCGTCCGGCACCTCTATTGTTTTGCGTCCGGCACCTCCACCAAAATCCTGTCTATGGCAACGCAATCCTTCCTTCATCTATGGCATAGCGTTAGAGCGTGTAACAATTGTGACTATCGGGCGAATTTGAACCACCGTACACTTTCTGCCACATGAAATGTTTTAATCCGAAATTGAAATTTTAATTCAAATAAAATCTACGCACATCCAACCGCTCATTTTTCCATAGACTATGCGTGTAGTGCGTGTACACGTTGCCTTCTAGTTTCAGTGCGTATAATATCAGTATATTTTCTCCATAGGATGCATTTTAATTTGACTTGATCAACCTCTTTATGTGACTGCAACAGTACGTTGAAACAAAGTCGACACAGACTTTCTTGTATAATTGACATATTGGTCCTAACTATGTATTTATTTTTACAAATATATTTATATAACTATTATGTTATAGCCGACTCGTCTGGCTCAAGTCTGTCAAAGCATTGACTTGGAAACTGACTTCAAGTCAGGCATGGTTTTGCGTCCCGCATACGGCATGCGTTTTTGTAAACATCCTAGACTACAGTGGGAAACCACGAAAAAATACTGTAAAGATGGACCTTGGCAGGGATCGAACCAAGACTCGATATGCCACTCACTTCCAGGATCATATGAAGCGAGCTTGCTAGTAACTGAGCTGCATACGCTTGTTTACTAATGATGAACATATTAATAAAACATGTACAGTAATCTATTTGTAACAGTAATCCAGTAACTATTACAGGCTCCGTGAGAGCTATATGGATGTTGTACAGTATTTGTACTTGGTGGCACTTGTCCCAAAGCGATTGCAACGGAACAGTTACGCATTAACGGGGATCTAGCACGCGGATGGTAAAAAGTTTCCGCCAGGGTATTTAGCAATATGTAAATTGAGAATAAAACGTTAGCAGTGAAAGATACGGGATCAATAAACATGTCGTCAGGTGTAGACAATTGTTGGCCTACTCGATATGAATTAATACATTTTGTGAAAATACATGTGTAAAGAATATTTGTGCGACATATTAAGATCAAATGTTCCAGCAATTGATTTCACCTATAATTAAATCCAAACTCACAAATAACACGTAACCTGATGTGAATGTTTATGGATCGACAGTATTTTAGAAAATACATCTCTGAACCTCGTGAATCAGTTTTCACAACAAGATGTTTAAAAGGAAAGTCAATACGATATATATGTAATGTTACCGCTGAAAATGTTACGCTGCGGGCGGATCACCCTTAATGTCTTGTTGAACTTCAAACAGATTTTAATTAAAGCGAACTTGTATCAATAATAACTGAGGGATTGTATAATAAATTGATGTATGTTTGAGATTCGCGCAATACTCGATTTAATAACGGCATACTGCATGGCATGTGGTGGCAATTATAATTAAAAGGAGTTATTTGGCACTTGGCAGTGTTTTGCGTTGACTCAGATATAGCCGTTTTCTTAATTTCATTTACAAGTTATTAATATTATATGGTTTCAAGTACGGTTGCGGTCTCATAAAGTGGTCGACAAAGCTACATTAAAATGCATCCTGAAGAAAATATACTGGTATTATACGCACTAAAACTAGAAGACAATGTGCATACGCACTCCATGCATATATAGTCTCTTACAAAAATAGGTGTTTTATGTGTGTAGCTAGATTTCATTGAATTAGAAGTTCAACTCCGTATTGAACGACTTTTTGTGCTCGCAAGTGTACTTTGTTTTCCGCGCTAGACGTTTCTCCAAGTATATTTCTATTGTCAAATGATTGCGGTTGTCATTATTTACACTCAGTAATGATACTAATTTTGAAATTTGTGTGTACTTTGTTTCAATACAGTTTCTCATATAACGTGGTGATCAACAATTCAGAAACAAATAATTAATATTGAAACAACGTAGGGCCTATGATGTTGAGGATATTTATTTTGAGTTTGTTTTGGCAACGTCATTTTCACTTATGAGCATTCGATTTGTATAATTGTACACATGTCATACATATAAGTGTCTGCGCATGCGTCACCATTTGTGCACTGTGTCCAGGTTTCATCAATTTAGATCAGGACCCTTATTCTCGAGATTATGAGATTATGAGATGAGATTATTTAGGTGGAATTCTGGTAATCTCACTGAAAATGCTATGAAAATACCATAGCATAATAATCTCATCTCATAATCTCATCTCACCTCATCTCATAATCTCATAATCTCGAGAATAAAAGGGTCCAGGTCAAGGTATCTGGGTTTGGGGTTAGATTGGGTTAGGTTCTGTAGGTTGGATTGGTTCAGTTCAATTTGGGTGAAGCAAAACTACAACAAGGATACCCGATACGGGACACGACATCGCCATTGTATGAGAAACAGTCATGTTATCCTCCAAAGATGAAAGATTCTGGCAAAGACGTCACCTAAACATACACCGCACCTAAACATATAATCTTCCGTTCCAACGGTACGCTGGATCAATTAATTGTTCATCAATTTATAAATTCACAATAAATTAATCAATTATATTCATCAATCTATCAATTGATTTCTTTATTAATTGATTAAATCATGAATTATTATCATTAAATCATTTATACTAATATCCTATTTATTAATTTGTTTATTCGTTCATTCATTGTTAATTGTTTATTGTTTATTGTTCATTCATCGTTTATTGTTCATTCATCGTTTGTTCATCAATTTGATTGATTGAACTCGGGGGTGGGAGAGAGCGGGTGCATTATCTCGGAAGAAGTTGTAGGGACACGATCTTTTGTTACACGGTTGCATAGGCCTTCATAATCACTCACTCACGAAATACATTCAAAGTGAGGTTGTTGAGGATTGCTGCCAATTTTCTAACGTGACTATCAACATAAATAATTATTTCTTTAGGAGAAAGCCTAAAATACTACTAAATACTGACTGATCATAAATACTGGATTCATCCACAAATAACGTAAGCCAATGTGAAATGTCAAAAAGCTATTTCTGAATTCGTACGACCGCTATGTATAGACTAGAATTCATTATAAAAAGATATCGTGGGCAAGCGCCGGATATCCCGAGAAATGTCAGCGGGGCAAATAAGATAAAGACTGTAAAAATCATTAAATATATTCGGGTCAAAGTTGCAAATTGTAGAATTTGAAAATGACAAATGGTAAAAGTCATGTTATTTCTCGACTTCCTGTGTAATTGCATCAATTTGATGAGTTTTCAAGATGATCTTGAGATTATAATTATAGATTTAATTTTTACTATACGGTCTTGAAAAAAAACGTATAAATCAAAAACTATTAAATGAATTAAGTCATCGTTTAATTTGATGAAGTATATGCTTCTTTTTTCGGATAAATCAGCGTAATGTTTTGTCAGGCTGTACGGTGGTCTAATAGATCACGTCTTCAGCACTTTGGTGACTCATGACTAAAGGATGATAGCGAATGTTTAAGTGGCTGGAAGCGCCAATTGCTAATTTTAGCTCTGATGAATTGTGAGCCGATGAAAATATGACTGATTATTTAAGAATATCACTTTTTTCAAGTTATGCGGGAGTTGTATTGGGAAGCGCAGCGTATATCTCTAGATGAAAATGGATAATCATACGCTTGGCGAGCATGGTGAATACCAGAATACAAAACAATGATCCGTTTTCAGTATCAACTAGGTCAGCTGAGGCACCGCTTCAGAAACTGAAGTCACCGTTTGGCGTGGGTACGAATCCCGCATAAGGCATGGGTTTTTGTAAATGTCCTCTCACTTATCATCACTTCATACATTCATAATCACCAGCTCATTCGTATCCCCGTATAACCTAGCTGTTGGTGGGGTCGTTGAGCAAACAATAATCAATCAGTATCAACTAAACTAAGCCTCTTAAAGGGTCCCCAGTCTCCATATTTCTCCAGGGTGATTTTACAGATATATTTTGATTATAAATCTTGAATCTTGCAAGATACAAAATTAAAAAATACATCATAAGATCCAGACAGTATTTGTTGATGATGCTGATGACTCAAATTGTATAATAACGAATGTGGAAAGGTGACTTGTATGTAACTCGATATTTTTATCATCGATATTTACCTCACCAAGTACCGGCCGTTACATATAATAGCTCGTAATGTTATGAATGTTTATGAATGTTGGATTGACATTATTTGAGAAGATACTTCTCTGCATGTCACTATACATACAATATGTCACTACACAATAATTATGTGCTGGTGTAGCTACGTTGAAATTAGAACTTGTTTATTCGGTTCAGGCTGTAGAGATACTAATACAAACACAGATGCATAAGCGTGGTCAGAGGGTAACGCAGAGGCGGCCTAGGCTGTACCTATAATGCACCACAAGGATGGGTTCACTATCTTAAACAATCTACAGTAATTGTCACAGAACAACATTCTTGCATCTTGAAAACCTGTAAAATTACTTCTGAATATTTTCAAAAAATTTCCTGCGGAGCGAAATGGGGGCCCTCCCTTTCAAGGGCTCATGATTGTGTACGTTAATGGGTTCATTATCGTTAGGGGTCCAGGCAAAATCAAACATAGCATTCTAGTATCCATATTTGAACGTAAATATATTACGTTTACATAAAATCATGTTTTCGACTCACATTTTTGTTCATGTTTCCACCAATAAATTGCGCACAGTGAGATAACAATACATAACATGAAATAACGAGGTTGCGATTATAAACCTAATCTCCCAACTAACCATGAATAGTTTGACTGAATTAGGAAGAATTAGCAGTGTATTTTCGATATTTCGCAATGCTTCGTACCTATTGAAAAGTCCTGCGCACACTTATGCACATACGAAAGTTATACTACCAAGACATTTCACTCTCATGGCTGAACAAGAATAAACGAGGATAGATGGAACAAACTGGTTGATAAGTTTATCGAATGTTAAGACGAGCAGGGGAGGAAATGGACATTCCCGGTGCTGTACTAGTTGACATTTGGCTCCACTAAACAAGCAGCAAATCAGCTGTTCATGCAGAAGACATTTTTTTCTAAAAAAAATGTTTTTCGAAATGTTTCCAGACATTGAATTCCCGGCCACCCTCCGTAGCTCAGTCAGCTAAAGCATCGTTTTAGAAATTAAAGTTACTATTGGTCGTGGGTTCAAATCCCGCATGAGCCATGGGATATTGTAAATATGCTTTCACCTACGTCACTTCATAGTTTCATTATCACCTGCTCATTCACACCCCCAAAATAACTTGGTGGTTGGTGGGGTCGCTAAGCAAACAATAATCATTCAGTTTCGGTTCTACCTCCCTTGCCTGACTCGGCTTCTAGCAAAAAATGAGAATTATAAATATTTCTTGCTGATTTGACATACATAAGTATGATATTTAATTTAAATTATAAAATCTCTACACGATATAGCTTAATCTTCGCCGCCACCCGCCACCCGCGACTCAATAACCCATGTATCTACCTTAGAAACCGAAGTTAAGGCGGGCACGTGGGTTCGAGTTCCGCTTTAGGCAATGTGTATGAGTATTTGTAAACGCCGTTAATCCATCATCCGCTCACTCGTTTAGCAAGAAAAGATTAACTTTAATATTTGTTATTCATTCATTATAATAATCATTCATTAACACATTCAGCAATGGATACATTTTCATTCATTTTCATTAATTTTTTCAAAGAAATGAGCTAGGTGTCCATACATAATTGTGCTGAAATACACGTACTGACCTCGGCGTGTGATTTCTTTTCAATCATATTGGGTATAACGACGCACTGTAATGATAACTTGAGATCTATTGGCTTCGGATGAATGAATAATGAGATGGTGGGATGATGAGATGAAGGCTTCTTACGTAATGACAAGGAAAGTGGGAAGGAAGTGGTCATGGCGTGTACTGTGAGAACCATGGCAGCATTAGCCTAGACTACAGAGGGAAACCACGAAAAAAAAACCTCTATAGATGGACGGTGGTGGGTATCGAACCAGGTCCGATATGCTACTCACCTCCCGGGTCACATGGGCCTTATAGCAACTGAGCGGCGTACCGGTTTGACTACGCGAACGGTAGAGTTATACTCGAACGTCTGCCCGCTCTTAAGGAAACTCATTCCATTACAACAATTCATTATAGTGTTTTTATAAAACTTTATGCTTCATCTGAACCATAATTCTCGTTCGAGTCCATTAACCTAAGCTAGAAGACTAAGTAAAAAAAAACATTTCGCACGTGTTTGATTAATCCCCATCTACTGTTCGGAACTATACAGCTCACATTCTTTTCGATTACAAACAGAATGCGCTAGAGCCAAACCGGCAGGCTAAATTATTATGATCGTTCACAATCTCTATCGTGAATACATGTATTAAGCTTATTTAATTTTGATCTGCAATGAATCTTGTGCCGCATGCCAGTTGTTATGTAATAAAACAAAACTTCGGGAGCGCTGGCTACAAGGTAGTAGGCGGTATAAGAGGTAGACGATAGAGTATATAAACAGCATGGGTTTCTAGCCAAGTTATGAAAACTATTAAGTATCAGAAAGGAGGATGCTGGTCCAACTATTTCAAATTGGACCTTTCTGTACGTTAGTTGAAGTTATGGTTTTGTCATAACAGCCTGTTCTTACTTCACCTGCAGACTGTTTTTTAATTTAATTATCTATTCATTTCAACGAAATGTCTCTGTTTTCAATTTTTAATTTAATTTCATGAAGATGATGATATAATATGATATAGTGTAATGATTTGATTCATATAATAATTTATTTTTCATTTGTATTTTTATACTGAATTTAAGTGGAACCGTTTCGGTGGCAGCATTTAAATTTAGGTAGACGCAGCATATGCGTTGTAAAATGAGCGAAATATTCATACGAAGTATAAATGGAAACTCGACACACTAATTGACTCTTATGAAATATACTTGACTTGGCCACTAACGAGTCAAGAAAGCCGTGAATCCCAGCAACATGGTTCCGCCATTATTTCCATCTATTTGATGTATTCATTACATTTTTGTCTTCAAAACGGCTGGTCCGATAAGAATACAAACTTGTAATACTGTGTATCTTTCTCAAAGAATATGGGATGAAAGTCTTCGCTATCGCTCATCCATTAAACTCTTCTTTCTCGGTAACTTTCATTTTCACAATTTCAATTTTGATGGCGTTTCTGATGGATGTAGGGCTATATATTAAGAAAAGTTTTTTTCGAAGAGAATTCAATTTTTAGTTCAGGGTAGATTCAAATATCGCCATATTGTCAATACATTCGCGCTGCTCTCAAAAAAATCAATTAGAAAATGTTCCGCCTTGCTCCGGTTTCCCTGAGTATATGTTATGTGTATTTGCCGCGTTAAGCATTAAGATAACACACTTCTTAATCCAATTAAGCCTATCAATTAAGTGATCCGAATTAGTTTAATGCAGCTGTACCGGATGAGATGTGTCATACCTCATTAACTAATAAAACTCCGTAGGTGTCCAGCCAAAATGCGAGCTCAAGCGAATATGAAAGATTTCTGTCATTGCTACCTAACCGTATGGCTAGGATGTTTATTCACTTCGATAGCAATTCAAATATGCACTTGAAAATGCCAGAATATACGTTTTAAATACCGAAATATGCTGTTAAAATTCAATAATATATAGTGCTGATTTAATAAATGAGCTTGTGTAATTTATACTACGATTATACGATGTTGAGAATTATGGGAATGTTAAAATCGAAAATTAGCATTTCTGTGTGGGATGCGTGAGATCATGCAAATCGACACAATTTCAGTCAAAATATCGCTTCAATTCAACTCAGGGTTTTCCACAGTAAAATTCACTTCTGACAAATCTGAACATTTTGGAAATATGCGATCATTTATAGTTACAAAAGATTGAATATTTTTTCATTTTTTTTTCATTGGTCACATACACTGATACAGAAATAAAAACACAATTACGAAAAAAAAACATCCACAAAGCCCTTAAAAAAAGGCTTAACTGTGGGTTAAAATAGTGAATCATAAGTACAATTCAAATTCGGACGTATTTCTAAAACATTAAAAGTAATAAGGAGGTTGAAGTAAAAAGAAAAAAAGAAAAACATTGAGTGATTTGTTACATTCTACTTACGAAGTGTAAGGTATCTTTGATTACTATTAATTTTAAGCAATCGAGCTACATCAAGTGGCAAAAAAAGTAGACAGTTTTTTTCAGAAGAAAAAAATAATTACATAGAATGCAGTATGAATTAAGACACTCAATATGCTGCGCTTAAAACCTGAATCACGTAAACATAAATGAATACGCATTTAGAACAGCTAGCAAATAATGCCGATTATGCATTTCCTGCTGGATAAAATCTTCATACTTGGGATAGGGGACTTTCAAAACAAGTCTATCGTACTATAAATACTGATCAATGTAGGAAGGTCATACATGAAATATCGTCTCACATGAACATCCGGCTTAGTCGCATGGCTGCAACTATTCGTATTTCACTTGAATTGTCTGGATTCAGTATAAACTCGAAGTTTGTGTATCCATCTCTTCAACGTTTGTTTATTTACTTTTTTAGGGAAAATTAAGTATCTGCACAATTTTCATTTGTTTAATCAAAAGATTGTTCTTCAATTTTTAACAATTCTCTACAATAATTGTTGCTCTTAGATTGACGACTTGTCCTTGGTCATGCGATAAGCCTCAATTGTGGTTATATTTCTCAGTTTCCCATATACAATATTTTAAAATTTCAACTTGGGTAAAAAAAAAATCTAGACTGAAGTAGACAAACTGTGCTTGATCATCTTGATTCTTGAAATTAAAAGAAAGCCATTTATTGCATGACGATTTTTTTGTAGATTCAACATCGAAACTGGATACAAAATTATTGATCCCCAATTGACCTAATCACAGAGTAACATTTTTAGTGTCAACGTAAAATATAAATGATCTCAGTGACTTTCCGGATGGACATATTGTTGTGAAACTGCTTCACAACGTGTTGAAAAGTATCTTCTGAAATACTGATAATCCATAATAAGCATTCACAATATGTTACTGTTATTTTTATGTAACGGTACGCTGTGGGGTAAAACTCGGATGGCAAAAATATCGCGTGATACTGTTACATACAACTGATCTTTTCACCTTCGTTATTATAAAATGTGAGTTATCAGCATTTTCGAAAAATATTGTCTGCATCTTGTGATGTATTTGTAAGTTTTGTGTCTTGCACTGTTGAAGTTTTATGATCATTCATATCTCTAAAGTCACCCTGGTGGGAACGTTTTGCCCTATGGAGACTGTGGACGCCTTAAATCCAAGTATCAAATTCAAATTCAAAAATCATTTTATTCTATACACAAGAAATTACAGTTTTGAGAAATGAACATTTTTCATTTTACACATTGGTCACACTTAGGTACATAGGTTACATTATTAAACACACCTTTGGTAGATATATTAAAGCAAAAAACAAAGCAAATAAAGATATTGTATTTGTCGATGAAAGGCAAGATCGTTCGGACGGGGCATCACAAGGGCGATCTCACCACCTCTTAGAATAATCAATCCTAATTTAATTATATCATTTATAACAAACAATACATCTTGAGGTTTTAATTTCAGGGATAGTGAACAATTCAAACTTTTGCATTGGGTAGGAAGAAATTTTCAAATTTGCTCTTATTCTTCTTCGTATGATGCAATAAATGTTCGTATATTGCGACTGAAAGGGTGAAATGTATTATTTTTCTGTTCATTTTATTGTAGAGTGGATGCATTATGAAATAGCTTTGTTACTTTGGTAGTATTTTATTTTTATCGACGCATTATTATCATCGATTGTAATCTCAGACGATTATACAAAATTGTACGTTGGCTTGTTTTCGAAGTCGATGTGCTTTGAATCACCAAGTGTAGGGCCTATATTTGCCAAGTGCCTATAACCTCTGTGAAATCTTTGATATTAAACATGTTATAAGAGCTAGGGACACTATAAACCATTTTGTTCAAGAATTTTAGTAAGAAGCTTAGATCATGCGTAGAGATTTAGTATATTTAGTTTATTTAGTCCCTTGAAAAGATTCCATTTCAATGTTCAGAAATCATCTGGAAAAACATAGTAGTAAGATTTAGCTAATCATTGAAGATATTCATTCCTAAGTCGGTCTATAGACGACTGGAATAAGCTCAAGAAGAATGTGATGGAAAAATTGCCCAAGTCAGTGGCAACTTTTAGACAGAGAATCAAGAATGATGAATAGTGAAATGGGACTTCGTTTATGTAGTGTATTTTATCGTTATTGTTATTATTATTTTTTATTATTTTTATTTTTCATTTTTATTGTATTTAATCATTATAGCTTTGTTAATATTTAGAATAAGGACTTTTCCACCTGTACATTGTACAAATTGTGAAGATAATAAACTTGACTTCTCATACGCATCGACAATTCATTTGATTCAGTTTTCACTACATCTTTTACAACTTTACCATCATCATCAGAGTTGGTCGCTTTATTCTTACATTGTTCATCTTCATATGCATCCATTTTATCTCATATATTGTGGTTCCGTGTCGTTTGGCAACCTTTCAAAGATGGCCAGTTTCATTTTCCATAGCAAAATAGGCACCGAGACGCGTGGCCGAGTGGCAACACACTGAACCGTCATTCGGGAGATCGGGGTTGGATGGTTCCTTAACAACAGGCCACGGATGACCAACTCCTTCCCACCATCCAAAACACTTAATAAAATATCCTTTCATCTCATCATCCACCGACGCCAATAGATCGTAGCCATCAGTATAGTGCGTCGTTAAAACCCAATATAAAAAAATGAATAAAAAATGGGCCTACACAATAATGTGTTTTCACACAATAAATTTAATAACTACATTCCATTTTAATTTTTTCAGTGACTTGGACATCGATATCGAGGATAACGGCGATGGCACCTTCAGCATCTACTACACAGTCAAAGATGCTGGAGATTACACCCTCAGTGTCAAGTTTGGAGGTCAGCCCGTCCCCGATGGATTCTACACATTTACGGTAAGTCACAAGTTTCAAACATTGAAAAGATCGAGTGAAATCATAGTCGTATTATATATTATAGTTCGGTTTCACCTTGAATAATGTCTATAAGGTTTTACATTGGATAACATATTGCCATATATGGGGCGCGTAAGGGAGGTCCAAAACTAAGTATGTCATACGCAGGAGTCCACAGGGGGTTCATTTCTACCCAGTCTTGACTTATCTGATACAGATAAATAGTTTATGAATCACCTTGATTCACAACAAAAAATGGCGTGACTTTCCCAGGTCTTGTATGCCAAGCGCATATGGTTGAACTGTTAATTTTTAGTTTAGCTCAAAGGCAACTGTTTTACGATCATATCGATACCATACACGATCAAATATCTCAAGTAATACAATTATGTATGTAACGCGAGATGCTTCAGAGATACTGTGATGATTTCGAATATCATCAAGAAAATGATTAATGATACTAGTTTATAATTTTCTCAACATGGCCCTTCCACCGAAAGCTACCGGGAACAATAAAACAATTTTCCAACTCACCTAGATCTACATTTATTTCAAGTAGATTTCATGATATTATTTATAAAAAATTGCAATACAAAAATATCGAGTATAAATCAAGAATACCAACTAAATAAAATATCAAATACAATTTGGAATATATTTGAAAAATGTTGACAAATTTGGTTGGTAGTTTTCTGCGTATCAAGTTTAACGACACACTCTGATGGTGACTAGGATTTTCAGTGTCAACTGAATCATGAACAATCTTGGTGGCTTCCCGGATGAACGTATTGTTGTGAAACTGTTTCACACCGTGCAGAGAAGTACCTACTAAATATTGGGTTTTAACGACGCACTGTAATGATGACTGAAATCTATTGGCGTGTACCTACTGAAATATTGTCGATCCATAATGAACATTCACAATATATTTTCACAAATAATCACCCTGGTGGGAAATTTTTGCCGTATTGAGACTGGAGACGCCCTGAACTTGTGCTAAACGTGTATTGAAAAACCGGAAGTACCTTGCTGATACCGGATTAAACCGCTAAACCCTGGTGTCTGCTGGGCGTTTAAGTTTTCACGCCGTGAACTATCACAACCGTAGTTTTCAAGATATAATATTTTTCATCTGCATTTTGTTTCTAAAGAAATGCACTAGGTTTGAGGCAATATAATATGTGTATAAAATACACGTACTGAACTCGGCGCACTATTAACCGCACAAGCGATTGAGATCGAGTACAGGTATGGTCAAACACATTTCTAACACTTGTATTGTGGAAGTTTTTAAAAATCAGACAAGAACAATTAAGCCTGCTAATATATATATATTTCGAAACAATATTTGATATATGGTAGAATGTAAATGGTAAAATATTCTGATATAATTACAAACTGATTGATCCAACATTTTATATGACTAAAGTGAATTTCGTATTGGTGAATTGTATTTTCTGTATGTCATACTATGACTACTCTACTCACCAGACCTGACACTCTGTTTCCATCCTCTCTATTATGCTATTTTCAGTAGTCCTGAGATAATAATAAATGTTGTTTAAATTGGTTCGCGAGATTTATTTATCTGTAAGAGAGCAAATGCTATACACGCCATTTATTCAAATTAATGCGCACTTAAAAAATCACGGTGATTGTCACAATGTCCATCCGAGCGGAAAATGGTTTCTTCGTTCTAAATTTGATGACATGTCTCAAAGATAGCGCACATTCACATATTGAGAGTATTTATAGGGACAAAACAACTCGCAGAAAATATGTGTATATACTAGGTTACGTAGCGTCGTTACGCACGATACGTCGAGATATTATGTACGCTACGTTTACATGGCTAGAAATTGATTTGAGATGTTCAAATATAGATATTTTTTCGGTCAAAAGTTCATGAGTCGATTCAGCCAATTATCATCTTTTGGGGGATTATTTTTGAACGTTAAGAGATATCAAAATGCCAATACGGAAGAAACTCAGATATTTTTAATACCATTCAAAAATTTGTAGAGTAAAATTACTGACCCTGAATATTGTAACATTTTCGCAAGTATACAATTGAAACATGTTTCTTTTCAGCTGTATACCTGTGAATATTATGCGGTATAAGATGAATATAGTGTTTACGTTTACCGTCTTGAAGGTAAATATCTGTGTCAATCCCGTATTAGAATTTTATGTATTTCAAAAGTTGAAAAGGTATCACCAAAAAATTAGTATTTCTCTAAATCGACTTCCTGATATTGGTCATCGAGTACTAATTGCCCTCCACCAACACCAATGGTTAGTAAAATGGTTTCGAGGTTTTGTTTAGATCACGTTCGTTTAGTCAGGTATTCTTGTGTCACCCTTCGGCTCGCCCGAGACACGTCACGATGGAATCAAAACTTTGTTTTTTGTTTCATTCTGTTTTTAAAGAAATGAATCAGAAATACGTATAAGAACAGACTTTTTTGATCAAGTACAGAGAGAGAGAGAGAGAAAGTCTTTATTTAGACGGCTGTCACATTTTCACATATACATATCAACATTTTCAGCGTCAACATCACATATACACTATCGCATTGACTTTCCATTTGAACATATTGTAGTGAAAACTGTTTCTTATGGTTCTGAGAAGTATTCTCAAAAAACTGAGGATCCATAATGAACGTTGACATTAGGTCATGTTATTAGTATGCTTGGATTCGTCGTGAGGAGAAATTAATTGTAGAAAATATCTGGTTTCACTTTGTCATACAAATACTCTTTCCACGTGTGTTTTTGTAAAATTAAACTCATTCATATTGAGTACAATTATTGTCTAAATCAGATGAGGTGATTATCTATTCGTATCTTTCATTGCTAATGATCATTTACGTTTTGTAAAATACCCTGGCGAGTGGCGGGAACCTTTTTACCTCAGCGTGCTGAATTCCTGTATTAACATGACCTGCCCTCATCTCATCATCTCATCATCCTGTCATCGCCTCATCCATCACTCACCAACTCCCTAATAGCCATCAACCCTCTCATTACTGCATATACATCATTAGTGCGGCCGAAATGATGGCACTAGATCGACCCAGCGATATCATATTCGATAGACATCGATATAAGAAAATATGTTTACCATTATGAGATATTTTGAAAACTCGCCGGGTTTCACACCCAAAATTCAACCTCCAACCCAACAATATTGTGTTCCCACAATATAGGTCACGACCGCTTCCTTCCCACTATCCTTCCCATTACCCATAAAAACCTTCATCTCATCATCCCATCATCTCATTAATCATTCATCCGACGCCAATAGATCTCAGTCATCATTACAGTGCGTCGTTAAAACCCAATATATATATATATATATATATACATATATGAAAAAAATCAGCTTGAAGCGTTTTTTTTTTCGGGAATATTCACCAGAATGTACCAAAATACCTGCACAATATCTTAATCAGAAATACAATAATTTAAAAAACTGGGCACAGAGTGTGTATTTAGATATTTCCATTTCTTGCAGCAATGTATGCGAGGCATGAACAAAAGAATAGAGTAATTAACGTCTAACTGAAAAAACACCCACCATCAAAAATGCATATATTAGTAAAAAGGGCAAGCTGTGGTAATTTTTTATCAAAATTCTTCAACACCCCCAAAAATTCATTCCTACTACCCTTCCCATTATACCTAAGAACCTTCATCTCGCCATCCCATCATATCATTAATAATTCATTTGACGTCAATAGATCTTGGTCATCATTAAAGTGGGGCGTCGTAAAACCCACAATAAAAATGAATGAATAAAATTATATTTCGTTTAATCATCTTGGGAGCGTGCAAGGCGTCGAGACGAACTTGGTCCATCACGCGCCTAGCTTAGTAGGCCTTCATGTAGTTTGATCAATTCTCCATACTGGCGTAAACCTTAATAATTTCTTCAAATACCTAATGAAAGCAAAATCAAATGCTCCGTGGGAGGGTCACCGCGTGAGAACTTGAGTAGCTAATTGGTATACGCCTGCGGTCACTTGAGTTCAGAAAGAAATTGGTCTTATTAAACGGTTTAGACAATTCAATAAAATAATAAAAGTACATCGTATCTCGTATTTTTATCTTGATGTAAAACAACTATGGATCGCTCCAGTATAAAAGATGATCAAGTTGTATTATAGCTGTCAATGCTACTTGTACACATGCGGTCACATAAAATGTTCTATCCAAAATTAAATGTGTGACCTAATTAGAATCTACGCACATTTAACCGATAATTTTTTCATTCACTATGCGTGGAGTGCATATGAACATTTTCTCCTAGTTTCAGTGCGTAGCCTATAATATCAGTCAATTTTCTTCAAGAAACATTTTAATGTAGCTTGATCGACCACTTTATTTGACCGCAACAACCGTACTCTTTCTTGTATGTACACCGAAACTTGAAATGGTTTCTAAAAAATTTTAATTTCAAATTGAGCACAATTTGCACATATATTACCGATAATTTTCTGATGTACTGTAAGTGGAGAGCATATATAAATATATATATATATATATATATATATATATATATATATATATATATATATATATATATATATATATATATATATATATATATATATATATATATATATATATATATATATATATATATTTATATTATACAAAATTTTCTGCCAGTCATAAAAGTGCGTAGAATATCAGTAAATTCTCTTCAGCTTGCATTGTAATGTGACATGATCGACGGCTGTGCGACCTCAAGTGTATGTTGACTATCTTACGAATATTTTAATATATTATGTGCCATCAGTTAACGCTACAATGCACGATATTTCTCTCAGTGAATGAATGAATGAGCGTGACTGGAGAGTTCCTAATAGTGTGTTACACGTTAGTGATGATGTCTTGGATTGTGGATATCATCGACACGCAACCATAAGGTTTATTGTAACGAACAGGGAGAGTGCTATTCATGCAACGGGGGTGGTGTAAGAGGAAGGGGGCAGTGGATGGGCAGGGGGTGGGGATCAAAAGGCAGACGACTATACAGCCCAGGTCGCTAAGAAGACGTGAGCTGGTGGTTATAATTAGACTAATGTTTTCATACTCTTATGTAATTTGTCGCTTAACCGTGGTTAAATACTTTACTACACCCACACCATTCGAAATCGACTAACAAATAAAAAAATGAATAAAGAAAGAAAACAAATCCGTTCTTTTTACGAGTTTCGACAAATAACATGATGAAAGCCCCCCTAAATACTTTCAAGATAGAGTGTGTTCAAGTTTTAAGACAGGGTCAAGTGTTTGACCACTGTGCTAGTTGGTAGGGCTGTCGTCTCAGTGGCGTCGGCGTCGTTGTCGTCAGAAGAGTGTCTCGCCCCGCCCACGAGTCTCCCACCGCACCTAGCAGATTCCTTGCGCATATAAGGATACTGGAGGAGGGGCGCCCTCTCGACGTTGTTCTCGGTCTTCCAACGATACTCTCCCACCCGGCTATCTTCGTGAACCGACCCCTTTGTTCTTGTTGATACACATGACAAGCGGGAAAGGGGGGGCGAGGGGAGAAAGGGGACAAGATTGATAAGTTAATTGTTCGTGATCCCCGAAAACCGAAGCGGTGATCTTGGCATACCAGTTTCTTGTCCTCTCGCGTTTTGGCTTCTAGTACAGTTTGTGCGATCGCGGTGTGACAGTGTTTTTGCTCTTGGTCAGGGTGGTGTGGTTTGAGTAGCGTGGTCTCGCCGACGAGTCAGTCGCTGCATATCGCGCTCCGTGCGTATAGGAAGGAGTCATAAGGTGATGTGAGTACCTCCGTTAGGTTGTTCCCGACGCCCCTCATGTGGTGGTGGTCGCGCGTTCCGCCAGCCGACGTTCCCGCCATGGCTCCTGCACTCCACCGATATGTGTCTCGGTTTTATTACACCCGTACCCTTGACACTAATCATAGTCCGTATCACCTACTCATATATGTCAAACGTCAACGGCTTTGGCGAGATACTATGTCGAGATGAACTACCTTGGGTCTTGAGATAAACAAAACACACACACACACACACATATATATATATATATATATATATATATATATATATATATATATATATATATATATATATATATATATATATATATATATATATATATATACACACATATATATATATATATATATATATATATATATATATATATATATATATATATATATATATATATATACATATATATATATATATACATATATATATATATATATATATATATATATATATATATATATATATATATATATATATATAATATGCGTGTGTGTGTACATATGGCGAGGCGTGAAATTTTAGGAAGGCATACAGTAATGAGAATTGATCGTTGTATGAAAAAGAATAAGGATATGAAAATTTAGGATGAAGAAAATTTAGGGAAAGATGGAGGACAATTTTCTTTTAACGCCGTTGGCGAGAATATTTGAGAATTTGAAATCAATTAAGATTAGGATGGCTAAAAAATGATCATTTAAATGTATATAATCGATTTATTCAATTCACCGGGCCGCGGCTTTGTATAGCCCAACTTTAGTTATTATTGTCAATAAATGAATATTTTTTCCTATCTCACGTTGTTACTCGACTAATTCTAACTCGATACCTAACTTGATCTACTAAAACTCTAATCGATTCTCTAATACTCTAATACCTTGATAAATATCGATATAAGGATATAATGAAATCAATAGGCCTACATATAAATACGTATACGTGAAACGAATGTGATGTTTCATAGGGCATATGTTTGTAATTATAATGATGAAACAAATATTATCAACAACCGCGTATCAATAAAATTATATTGATATTCGATAGATAGGTACTATTATATCTCAATATCATTTCATATTATTCTTTATACTTGATTCATAAACTTATATATTATGACCACTCATAGTAATTTAATTAAAAGCCTATATATATATATATATATATATATATATATATATATATATATATATATATATATATATATATATATATATATATATATATATATATATATATACATATATATATATATATACATATATATATATATATATATATATACATATATATATATATATATATATACATATATATATATAAATATATATATATATATATATATATATATATATATATATATATATATATATATATATATATATATATATATATATATATATATATATCTGATGTTTCTCAGGCACATGATGTCACTGATGATTTATGATGAAATCGGCCAGCTTCTTCTCATTACTCGTCAATTTATCGTCAACATACAGCAGTCTAATTTTGCCGGCCGGCATGAAAACGTGAATGAAGAAAGCAATTCCACACTGTCTTGTATCCACGAAAGAAAGTGCGAATCACCCGCGCGCTAGTGGTGTGGGTTAGGGTAGGTGGTCGGTCGTAACCTTCTTTCCTCGAGCCTCTTCAAGCCACAAAATATTAGCCCGGGTCGTGCTTTAAAATAGTGCGGTCACCCCTCATACAACAACCCGACTCATACCCACCCTCACAGACCGACCTATCCTACAATCTCATAGGCAATGGAACGAAAATCATCGTTTGAATTCATTTTAATAATATGTGGCTAGTTTTGTGGATTTACTCAATATGGTTTATTCAACTGTTACGTTCCAGTGTTAAAGAACCCATACCATCTCCAGTCAAATTAAGGCGTCGTCAGCCTACACAAAGCAAAAAGTTCCCGCCAGTGGAAGTTCTGAGACATGGATGATCTTAAAATCGTAACAGTGAAAGTTACAAATGTAACATCTACCGGCTCATCACAAGCTGCAGATAATATATGTCCAAAATGCTAATGACTCGGATGTTATCAACGAAAGGAGGAAAGATCACCAGTATATTATGTTACAGTAACACTCGATATTTTCGCCATCGATTTTTACCTCACCGCCTGCCGTTACATACAAATAACATGTAACCTAATGTGAATGTTCATTACGGATCGACAATATGTTAGAAGATACTTCTCTGAATAGCATGAAGAAGTTGCACTACAGGATGTTCAAACGGAAAGTCACCATGATCATTCGTATATTACGTTGTCATTGAAAATGGTACGCATTGGATAAGGTCCCCTCAATACTAAAATAATATAGAAACAATCATGCAAAGCAACAAAGAAGAAACGAGAAATGAGAGCAATTACTAAATGATGAAACGATATATATATATATATATATATATATATATATATATATATATATATATATATATATATATATATATAAAACTTATATATAGTGGTTCATATCATTGCTGCTTTTTTATTCTCCGTTTCTTTCAGTGGGACTCCTTGAGCAATCCCGAGGTATTGTCTCAAAGAAAGCTCTTTCGTTGTTGCTTTGTATGTTTGTTGACGAGTGAGTTAAAGTGAGAGTGATTCGATTGCGACGAGTGGCCGCCGAATGGCTAGCACACTGAATCGTCATTCAGGAGACGGGGGTTCAATTACCGCCGTGGTGATCATCCTGACGGGGTTTTTTTCGTGGATACCTCTATCGTTCAGATCATTACTAGGATGATTCCTTAACATCAGGCTACTGCCGACTCCTTCCCACTATCCAAAAACACATGATAAAATAACGTTTCATCTCATCATCCCAACATCTCAAATATAATTCATCGACGTCAACAGATCGTACTCATTAGTACAGTGCTTCGTTCAACCCAATTTAAAATGTTTGTTTCTATCATTCAATTATCAACCCATAGTCCTTTTGATCCAGTGTTTTGCACACACAGTGGCTACATTCATGTTGTTCTGTTGCGGACTTGTCTAATATAAACTGAAACTGCCAATGGAGTGCTTCGGAAACTGAAATCAAGTCAAGCTCGAAATCGAAATCGAGCTTGAATACCAAACAAGAGCGAATATCACTCATAACGCCCGTTCATTTGTGGAACTACAAATAATTAGGCTGTTTGGTAGCGGTAAAGGGGAACCTAACACAGCTAGTGTTACATTTCCAGTGTCAATATAAAAGACACGATTGCAACGACTTTCCGTCTGAACATATGGTAGCGAAACTGCTTCGCACCGTCCCTGGAAGTATCTTCTAAAATAATTCTGATCCATAATCAACATTCACAATACGTTACCGGTATGTGTTATTCGTATGTGACGGTACGCTGTGACTTGTGAGGTGAAAATCGATATAAAAAATATCGAGTGGTACCGTTACATAACGGTGATCTTTCCACTTTTGTTATTATAAAATTTGATTCATCAGCATTTTCGACAAATATTGTCTGCATTATATGATGTATTTGTAAATTTTGTATCTTGCACGGTTCAAGTCTTTTTAATCTGTGAAATTACCCTGACGGGAACCTTATGCTCTATGGAGACCGAGGATGTCTTAGTCAGTTGTCGAAACGTTTTGGCAAGAAATCGTTCTTCTTTTACCATGTGGCATAGTTCTTTCTTGTTGGGCATTGCCGATCTCGCAATCGCAACAGCATCTCATACCTGCACTCTTTGTCTCCAACGGATGTACCGCGTGGTGTCCCTGGCAGCTCAAGATATACGTTTCTTGTCAAATGTCCAGAAATCGTGTGATGCTCGTACACCAATTGCTCATTTCCCATCTATCGTTCTTTTTCTGAAGTGGAATTTCCTGTTTACGAAACACAAATTTCAAGCAAATCTTAACGTGTTTTTACAAAAAAAAAAAAAAAAAATCTCTCCGCTGATTCGTCAACTTCTTTGGCTCCTAGCCAGTGCCGTATATGTGAAATATGTAACATCAGGCGTTTTGGTTTTTTCAAAAGCTATTATGAATATATCATTAGTTCTATGACACTTATGCACCATTACGAATCACTCGAGCATGCGTCGTTTGGAGGAACCATCATACCAGTCGCCCGTGGTAGGAAGATGTCGTTTGTAGTGATTGCTCATTCTTGATGAAGGCGATTGCCAAATATTCCCTTTTTATTTCAAATGCTATAGATTAGAGAGTAGACAGATGAAACTAATAGCTTACATGAGAACCAAGTCGACGATGAATGATTTGTGTCGTTAATATCAGGCGTCCACTTTCCATGGTCATTCGGCAAATATTTTAAATTCAAACCTTACATTTTTTTCATATTCTGGTTTCGATTTTTTTTCAGTGGAATTTAAATCACCTTTCCACACCTTCTATTCCACCAAATAATCGGAAAGAAATGATGTTATCCTGTTGAGCTCGTGAAAAAAAGTGTTAGGACAGGGTGGCCAATGTCACCAATTCAGTGGAAGAGCCGTGTTCTTGGTTAGCTACATTAAAATGCATTCTGGAGAAAATATACTTATTTTATACGCACTGAAACTACAAGGAGATGTGCATATGCACTTCACGCATAGTCTTTGAGAAAGATAGCAATTAACTGTGCGTAGATTTTATTGGAATTGAAATTAAAATTCTGTAAAAAAAAAAGTTTCATGTGACCAGAAGAGCACTACTACGGAATGCCAACTTGTTTCATCAGTTTTGATACGAGATGATAATTGATGTTTGGTCAACGACCCAACCCTACGAACAGCCGGGTTATTTAGGGGTAACATTGCGCAGGTTGTACGTGCATGATCTTCACGAAAACCAATGTCTTATGAAGGACTCGAACCCACTCCCAACGTGACTTCAGTTTTTGACGCAGAACGTTAGCTGACTGAGATACAATAGTCAGCATTGACAATCTTCATACTATTTTTAATTCATCCCCGATGTTATGTATCATTTCATTTCATAATTCCAGAAACGCAATCTCCGACCTGAAATATTTTAGGTTTATTATCAAATATATACAGAACACACTCACTTGAACGTGCAAGGGAGTCAATTTAGCGAAATATCACTTCGTTGATGATAACTTTCAATCAGTATGAGATATCGACATTTTAATACAAAATGAACACATATATTTTAATACCTGCAAGGTGGAATACGTAAAAACTATTCAACCCATATCGCACAATTTCCACAGGTAGGCTCTGAACAACTGATAAAGCACATTTTCAGCTGTATCCCTTTGAAAATCTCGCGATATAAGTTGAATAGTTTCCACGTGTACCATCTTGCTGTTGCATTGTAATTTTGATTTCTCATACTTTTGAAAAGTACGCAAAAAAATGATATTTCTAAAAATCAACTCCCGTGCGCTCTTATATATAGAGGTCTCCGGCGTCTGTTAGGCGTTTAGACGTTCGTAAATTCTCGGGACCGTATAGTTTTCAAAATACCAAATTGAATCTCATTTCGTTTTGTTACTTCAAAGAAATGAGCTAGGTTTGCGTTAATACAAAATTCTTATAAAATGCCCGTACTGGACTCAGCTCTTGAATGTGTACACTATCGATCGGGTTCGTTCCGAACGACTGACCGCTCATGAGATTTTCAAATTTTGTCCATGAACAGGTATAGTCAATATAATAACTTACTATTCATCTTCAAGCGAGCAGTTATTTCAAACTAGAAATGTGAATTTCATGGTAAGCCTACTCATTTTGAGTATATATACATTTTTGGTTGTGGTAAACCAACATTTTCGACAGCCCTTTTTCTTTCACTCGTAGCAGTTCATTGTACTCCAACGTATGGGCTCTTACCGCGACTGCCACTCAAAAAACGTCCTAGATCCTAGTTAGCTCCAAGACGCTAGGACTTCGATTGGATAAAGGTCACTAGAAGGATGGCAACATGGCCGGTCCTCATGCATCTATATTGTTCTTAACACCAACTTCTATATAGCACTGCTCATGAGGTGGGCTATGAAATATGTCAAGTTTATGCTTTCCGAAAGACTGTGACATTGTTATTATCTTGTAACTGTCATAGTATTCAGGATTTCTAATGAGTAATAATCAATCCTATCCCTTTGGAGCTAGCTGTAGGCCTAGGACGTTATTTTTAGTGATAGTCTCGATAAGGGTTCTCGGTTTTGAACCGAACAAGTCAATTGACAATTGATGTCCAAAGGTACCGTTCTAACCATATTGCCCGTCCGAAGTATGAAAATAGTCTTTGTTACAAAAACAAACAATAAGAAGCAGTTTGTGTGAGACAACAGGTGTGGCCCTCACAGTTCATTATACCATGACAACTAGAAACGGTTTCAAAAATGACAATTCTTTTCTTAGTGATGATTTATTTGAACAGAAATAAAGTGAAATATATTTAAAGTGCAATAAGCACGCGGCTCACAGTAGGGAAAGAAAAACAAAATGAAGTCGTTGGCAATCGCAATGCACCCGAGAGCCAGAAATGCGAATACAAAAAATGATCCAATTAAAATAGAAAAATGATAGATTTATGGAACGCTATAAAGAAATGTAGCAAGTAGCTGAAAAGTAGAGCATGTCTTTTAGAATGGACGGAATGTGTTACTGTACTGTTACAGTCACTTTGATAAATTTAATGTACACTTGCGGTCACATAAAATGGTTCAATACGAAATTAAAAATGCAATTTGAATGAAATCTACGCACATTCAATAGTTATACTTTATTCACAGACTATGCGTGAAGTGCGTGTGCACATTGTCTTACTAGTTTTAGTGCATATAATATCAGTATATATTCGTCAGGATGATGCATTTTAATGTAGCTTGATCGACTACACATTATATGTGACCGCAAACGTTCTTGTACCTTTCTTTCTCTTGTGATTGTTACTTGTGTTGAAAGAAAGTATTATAAATATTCAGCGTTTATTTGAATCTTATACACAACAATTGCAATATTATTCGAAATCTATCAATCTAACCAATAAGCTGTATTGAGGTTGGTGTATGTATTGAGGTTGGTATATCCGTTGCTAGCGCGCTGAACCGTTGACCGGAGACCGGGGTTTGAATCCCACCATTATTCGTCGAATTGAATACTGGGATGATTCCTTGAGAGCGCTTGGGAGTCGGTTTAGCAAAATATCAATTTTTGGCGGAATCGTTTGAAAAGTATGAGATTTCAAAAATCTAATACAACGGAAACAAAGCTATTTTCAATACCTGCCAGGTACTTGAAAACTATCCACCTTATTTAGCATAATTTCCACAGGTACCTCTACAGTTGGAAAAAACAACATTTTTCAGCTGTGTATGTCTGTGGAAATGCTAGAATCCAAGGTTTATAATTTTATTTCACATCATAGTAAATATATCAAATGGATGTGTGTTCTTGTTGTGATAGAATTTCAATATCTCATACTGTTCAAAATGTATCACAAAAATATGATATTTTGCTCAATCGAATCAAATGCGTTGATGAGGCGTCCTCAGTCTATGCATAGACTAAATAATAGTATTCTTTAGTCTATGGTCCATGGAGACTGCGAAAAGTGCCCCCCAGGGTAATTTCACAGATCATACAAATAGGCCTACACCATCTGATGCAGACAATATTTGTCGAAAATGCTAATGGGTCATCTTTTATAAACGAAGGTGGAAAGATCACTTGTATGTAACACGATTTTTACCTCACAGCATACCGTTACATACAAATACTGTGTAATATATTGTGAATGTTCATTATGGATCGACAGTATTGTAGAAGATACTCCTCTGGTTATTGTCAAGTTGTTTCACTAGCTACATGTTCATCCGGAAAGTTACTGCGATCTTTTATATGTTACGTTCACACTGGAAATGTTGAGCTGTCGGTAAATTCCCCTTTCATATTATTGCATGACCGTCTTCTTTCCGGCGTCTTAGCAGACGATAGAAGGCTGTTCACCAACAGATTGACCATATGTTAGTCTAATACCTATATGGCAAATTAATAATTACAAGAGTGAGTGTTCAGTATATTCATATAGGTACTAGGTTTTCACATCGTTTGTACAGACATGTTTTCAACACTTGTTGTTGCAGGCGCTTTTGATATTCTGAACATCTTATACTTCATATCAAATATTTTATGTTGATAAGTGTAATATAGAACTTTTATATACATACTCCCATGGATACATTTAGAGTCACGGTGTAAATCAAATGACTTTTTTTATCTGCATATGTAAATATATTTTACATGCGAATGTTTTTAGATAATATTGCCAGTATATATTTATATCAGTATGTATAGTATCACAGAACTTTTACTCTGATACTAATATAAATATAGCAAATGTGAACGATAAATGGTGTGCAATTCTTACCTTCCAAAAACGTTTTCATTTTCTGATACATCTTATTGGCAGTCAGAAAATACTATGCCACTGAATCATTTCACGTCTGAACACAAGTTTAGTTCAGGGAATATTTTGTTTGAAATCATAAGAAGCATATTATGCATATATTGTATTGAGATTTTCTAGCCAATTGTTGTTATGCAACCAATTTTTCGATTTCGGTGGAGGTGCCAGTTTTTAAACATTCCATTTTCTTTTTCATCATTGCTATGATTCTGCATCCCCGATCATAAGGAACACTCATTGACCTTCTTCCTCACTACTGGGATGCTATTTTATTTTCATCAACTAATTAATTAATTAATCCATTCATTCATTCAGTAATTTTCAAATTTTCAAATCAATTCATTCACTCAATCATTCATTCATTTATTCATTCATTTATCCATTCATTTATCCATCCACTTATTCATGTATCTATTCATATTGGCTTGACGACGCATTCTAAAGGTAACTAAGATCTATTGGAGTCGCGCGGTGAATGGCGAATGAGATGATGAAAAGATGTGATGAAAGGTTATTTTATCAGGTGATTTTGAACAGCAGGAAGGAAACGGTCGTAATTTTTACTCGAGGAACCACTTCAGTATTCACTTGAACGATGCATCCGTTGGAATGGTCGACTCGGCCATGGCGGGATTCAATCCCCGGTCTTCTGATTGACAGTCCAGTGAGCTAGGGACTCATTTGGGAAGGTCGACCATTACGGGAATCGCACCCTGGTTTTCTGAATGACAGTTCATTGCGCTAGCAAATGATCCACCCGTTCCAGTCTGAAATGTCATGTATTGCATAGACTATTTAATGCAGTGCCTCTCCTGCGTGTAGATGCCAGCCCTATTTATTGCTCTATATAACAGATTCAAATAAATCGTCCGTTTTAAATCGTTCTTCACATGCTCCACGTCTCCACGAGGTGCTGATGTTGTCAATATCGTGGTAGTAACAGCACGTTTGTATTGAAAACCTGCTGTGTTATTGGCTGATAATTCTCTCGTCAAGAATCTCATTCCCAAGGAAGAAACGCGCTCAGCTTTTATACTTTTAACTTGACTTTGGAATCCCTTGACTTTTTAGTTCAATTATTTGTACTCTTTTAAATCAGTTACTTCATAACTAATTGTTTCTCAAGGTGGTAAAATCCTTCCTTGGTGCCTTCGTTCAAGTGATTCTAACTTGTAATACGTACCCTTAATTTGAGACAAGGACTTGATGTGAAAATTTCGATTTTATTTTAAAAAATCTTTAACTTCATTTTTTGTGCAAACCATGGTCTTTTTATTATATATTCCGTTATATATTATGATGATATTACGCGTGAAGAGGCGTGCTCTTAGAGTATGTTGTATTTTGCACACTTATATCGATCAATTGGCCATTTTCACAAAGACACCAACTACAGTTCCTCAGCACAAGAATTTTTCTCATTGAGGAATATACATTTTTGTAACTTCTATTGACTGTATCACATATAAAGAACGAATAAAATAATACCATGATAAAAAATGATGAATTGTATCACAAGGGCGTGTACAGGACATTTCCATAGGTACGGCCCAATACGAAAAAATGAAAATACATTTATATAGCAAAGCTATACATTTATGTAAAATATATACGAAGCTGGGTGTTATTTCTATATGCTCACTTTATTAGTGCGAACACAAACAAGCATGAGAGCAGAAACATATTATATATACATTCACGCTGAAATACTAAAATACTAACTGGGCTGATGAGAATAATTGCCATGAATAATATTCATGGCTACACCTCTCCCCAACGGAAATAAGTCAATAACGTACACAATCACAGAAGGTGATAATGAGGAAGACTTCCATTTCGCCCGGCAAGGAAATTTCTGAAAAAATGTATAGAAATATAAATTTCTTCTATAGGTTTGTAAGAATTACATTGGTGCAAGAAATATTATTCCATGTTAATTATTGGAGATGATTTAGTATAAAATATCGAGTGTACCCTTCCTTGTGATGCATTAGGTACGGCCTGGGCCGTCTCTGCGTACCCTGTGCGCACGTCTACGATGAGTTTACTTAAGTTAAATAATTACTTGAAGAAATCGGTATAGGCCTACGTGATAACCTTTTATTTCGATTTGCTCTGATTGCTCTTGTTTGCACACGGTGTCCGCCGCTAATGATTGATGGTTACAACAAGTGCTGCACGCTCTTAATGTTGCGAGTATAGGGTTATACGAACAGGTGGAAGGTGCGTGGGAGCGGTCGTCGACGCTTGCCCAGAAGCATCCGTTCGAGAAACGCCACTGGCGGCTCTGCTGTCGTCTCCTTCGGCCCATAATACTCGAAAATTAATGTGCTTCGCGAGTTATTTTAAGGTCAAATTGAGGGGACTGGCGACAGAAATAGAGGGAGGTCCTCTTAATTTCTTCTCAATTATTTATATATATATATATATATATATATATATATATATATATATATATATATATATATATATAAAACCAAAAAAATCAAATCTCTTGAAAGTGCAAAAGGCGTAACGGAAACGATACCGGTTTGATCTATTTCCAATTATCTCTTTTGCCAAGGATGAAAACTATTTTGAAATCGGAAACATTAAAAAGATAGTAATGGCATTATATTTTTTCAAGAAAATTAAATTAAAACACAAACTGGTGTGTGTGTCGCTTGAATAATGAATTTCGTTTCGAACGCTGGTGAGAGAGACATGGGCCTGTGCGGAGTGCCTGGAAACCGACTAGAAGAGTTATTTTTAATAGTGCAGCAATCTGATTCCATCATTCCACATGTTTAGGTTAAACAAATAAACGCGCTGTGTTATTGGGACGTATATAAATATGGAAAAATGCTACTTAACTATAGGATCAATGTAACTTGAATGCTGCGTTACCGAGTTTACCTTAGCAAAATGTAGGCATATTATTCGATTTATGTCTAGTATTATGAAATCTAGATGAGAAAGTTATACAAGCTGAGGAAAAGTAACAAAAATCACCATGGTCGATGCCAATTCGAGCTTGCTAGATTAATTTATCCAATGAATAACTCTCGAGGGGGGGATTTATAATTCCGGTCCTCAAGGCAAATTAGGCATGATTCGATAATCATGTAGCTCATGTGTCTGTTATCATCTATTTATATTTATAAAATGATTTTGGAAGTCCCATGTTCTTCATAGAATAGTTTCGTCTCATATTTAATAAAAGTCGAAACACAATGAAAAGAATTCTGAATCTATTTTATTAGTGTAATCATCGGGCGATAACTTATTTGCGATTATTCATGTCGTCCTGTGAATAGTTGAGGCATCGCTTAGAAACCTGGAGCCAGACAAACGCGGACTCGAGTCCCAATGTGGGCATGAGTTTTTGTGAATGTTCTTTCACCCATCATCACTTCGTAATTTCGCCATCCTCCGCTCATTTGTATCCCCATATAACCTATCTGTTGATGAGATTGTTAAAAGCACTATCAAAAAACGATCTTCACCAAGTTATGAGTGGATGTACCTCTGCGGTCACATAAAATGGTCTATACCGAAATTAAAATTGAAGTAAAATCTACGCACATTCAACCGCAATTTTTTTCATAGATGTGCCTGAAGTGCGTATGAGCATTGTCTTATAGTTTTAATGGGTATAATGTCAGTATATTTTCTTCAGGATGCATTTTAATGTAGCTTTGTCGACCACTTTATGAGACCGCAACCGTACATCACAAGTCTATGGTGTAGTTGTTTTCATTCTGGCTTTCTTATATTCTTGTACGTTGTGGCAGGTGAGATGAATGTAGTTGGCAACCCTACTCAGTCTTTGAACCTTACGATTGAGTAATTACATTGTTTTCGTAACATTGTGTACAGTTATTCTCATTACATAAAACTGTGGTTATCTTGTTAAATTTATAACAGGTGTATAAAATGTCAGTTGCTCACCACAATTTCCACTTGCATTCGGTTACAAGTCAATTCATCATGACAATTTGCTTCAAAATATATTCAAGTTTGATATTTTAGAATTTATTTGCCGCACGTCCAATAGGATCAAGTTAAAATTATGTTATACATCTACACTATGTTCTCGTTTATCAAAGCTCAAACAATTTTTACTGCAATTATTAATTACACTCCATTCAATTTCTCCATCAAGATTTTCGGGATTGCTGTAGCTTTTCACAAACTAATGTTATGGTTATCTCAAACTAAATCACGTTGAAACATATATTAAACGTTTTGGCACATTTCCTTTCTTTTATAATGACAATGGGCCATGGAAGACATCCAAACATTCAAACCATAATCATCTGTGAAAGAACACACTGTTACGATGTGTCTTAGATCCATCTTGACACCTCCGTGTTTTTTACAACCACCGAATAACTAAGATTTCGTTATTGTAGCTAATTGCCAGGAGACACTTCTTGGCATACGAAATGTCTCTCTGCCTCCATGATTATCGATCCATCAACACCTGAAAGTGTTAGAGATTACAGATTGACCGGTAGAGGTGTCACTATTTCATCTCGTCGTAGAATTGAAACCGGTGAAAAATAACACATAGTTAGTTTTTCATCAAGAGATGTTTCAATGAAATTATCCCAGAATGTTTCAATTAATCTTCTGGCGTTGGTATCAACGGTTGGTATACATACCAATTCCAACTGTGTAAACTGCTATAGTTAATTGGCCAATAAACCAGCTAACGTACTACGCATAGAGATGGGTTGTATTTACTCGTGAAACTTTCATTGATAAGTCGAGATTGTAACAATCAGTAAGGCGGGTGGAACACTCGCTTATACACTGACCGCTCATTCAGGAGACCTGGGTTCGATTACCTCCTTGTTCAACCATCCTGTCTGAAGTGCATCGTGGTTTCTCTGTATCGTTGAAGTGAATACTGGAGTGGACCCAGAATGCAAGAAGCTTCTGTCAGAGGGATTTCACCGTATCATAAAACATTAACAGGACAAGATTCGAAATTGACTAATACATCATAACATGTGGATAACAATAAAATTCTGATGAATCGAATTTGATAATAATGGAGCTGGAAAAATCAATTTTATGGAACAGTAATATTTTTATTTTTTTCATCCATTTTTACCTCACCATCGGACCGTTCTATTCAAATATTATATCACATAATATGAAGGATATCTATAGTATTTCAGAAGATACGGTACTTATCTGAATGGTGTGAATCAGTTTCACATACAACATGTTGAAAAGGAAAGTCGCTACGTTCGTACATATGTTACGATGACACTGAAAATGTTACGCTGTGGGCATTTTAACGCTGTGAAGAGCAGACTAACAGCTTCTGACCCTTTGCTCAAAACACAAAATAAAATAACCTTTCATCGCATTTTCCCATCGTTTATGGTTTCATTCGTCAATCACCAATCAGAGGATCTATCCTATAGTAGCAGGGTCGGAATGGCGAAAAAAGCAGTCCGGGCAAAACTCTAGAGACGGCCCAAATGTAAGATTTTCAACTCCCGATGACTATGAAACACGCCCCCGTCGCTTTCTAGTTCTATATCAGTAATCAGTTGTTCAACCATTGTACTTTCCTCATTGATGTAATCTTGCGCGTATAGTAATCTTGATATAAGTGGGGAGGGAAAATATATTTTTGAATTCAAAGGTATTATGTCTAGGTTGCAGTTCTGGGCCCTCAGAGTCTAGGGCACAGCCAGGGCTTTTTTTTCAGCCGTTTGAGCGTAAATGATCGTGTATTCAGAAGAACATATTCAATGTGTAATTCAACCCCAAAAATGAATGTGTCATCGGTCCAAATCCTTGGGCCTATCGTGTATTGTAGGATTTTGTCTTGAATTTCTCAATATATATTGATATCGATAAATATATTAATTGTAATATCATTATAATTTATGATATCAAATTAAAGTGAAAAACACGAGGAAAACCAAGTAGGCCCTAGACTGAACGAATCAATGATAATGCTTATACTTGGAGTAACTATTTTAGATACCGCACACAGCTGAGAAAGCAAAACAATTTACTACCAAAAAATCATATCATTTCATGTGTGTACATATATATAAATATGTTTCTGAACAACGGTTTTACACTTGCTCATAAAGAGACTGAAACAGGCAGGCCATATTGTCGAGACTGCCTATTGTGGTCATTATAGAATACGTCAATAAAACTAGTATAATGGTATACATGAAAAAAGTCTCACAATTATTTTCTCATTGCATTTCAGGCTGACAAAGAAGATTACGTGAACAAATCCGTGGCCAAAGAAACCCAAAGTCACGTAAAATCGCATTCAACTCGCAGTTCATCGGTGACACAGCAATACCGGTCCGTGCAATTGGATAACATCCCACTACCTACAACCGGTGGACACGTAACAGGTAAGCTCTACCCTCCGTCGTCACATTGCGATATATCAGCTATTTCGAACGTTCTATTGCGTAGGTTATGACTTATCCAGATGCAATTACTTGAATAACGAGAAAGAGGAGAGGGGGGAGGGATAGATAGATGTGATATGTTACTTAAGAAACTCGAAACTTCTCGAAAGGATCCAAGGACAGATAACCCTCCCGATGAATGCAGTTTGTCGTCAGTGGAAATCGTGCCTCCCTCTCCTTTCCTACTCCCACCCACAATCCCATCAGAAAAATGTATCAAACTTCCTATTTCTAGGAGTAATATGGTGCTATTTAGGGAAACCGTGACTTGAGCGACTGGTTGAATCATCTCGTGATCTTGCGCGCGTGTCCCCTCACAGTTTCTCTCCGATTTCTGAATGAGTTTTTTTCCATGAGAGATAGCGTCAAGAAGTGATAGGGAAGGTGATTGCGATGTTGTAATCGTCGACGAGGCCGTCTACCTGGACGTGTGACTGGGTTGCAGAGATAAGTCTCAGCCGTCGGTGCATCATCCTTGCTGGTTGGATGAGCATTTCCGTTTGAAGATAGACGAAGAGAAGTGCTGGTTGTCCAGTAGTGGGGCCGGATTAAATGGGTGAGGTTGTGGACTAGGACGGGACTTGTGAACGATGTTCGGCTGGGGCTCGAACGAGTCAACGATCGCCACGTGGACTGAGTTTAGTGATTATTATCGGGCGAACCTCAAGTGTATCACTGTCAGTGAGTACGACCACGAAGAAGTGCCCGTTATCTATTCGCACGTACCGAGTCAAGCGTACACGGACGTCAACTTGTTGCCGTTGATTACCAACTTGGCGTTCCATCCCCTCACGTTCCTGTCTTGTTACTATTTCCAAACGCATAAAGGTAGGTGTGAGGTGCTTCGTTGTGATTCTGTGTTTCTTTGTGGCGTCGAACTCACTCTTTGAAAATGTCGACTAGCCATCATGGTACTTGTTAGCTATCGGTTGGATATCGATATAACATGTAGGTACACAAAGGAATCTCTGATCATTTTGTGGTTATGTGTCTTGCTTTCCCACATTCCTTTGACTTCATTTGTTTTTTCTAAGTGGATTCCTTTGGGCTATTGATGTCGATGGGACAGCCCATACTCCTATACAATACAAACAAGCCACGGTCGCTTCCTTTCCACTGTTCAAAATAGCTATGGTGAAATTATATTCTACTTCATCTTCCCATTATCTCATTCATCATTCACAGTCACCTATCGATCTTGGTTATCGTCAAGAGTGCGTCGTTAAAACCAGTATGCATCTAAGAACGATATTTCGATATAGGTAAGATCGGAAGCCGCACTAGCTTTCTAGAATCAGCATACATAGTTTCACTTGCATTGGTAATCCGTTTTCTGCCGTATAATCATAAAGAACCTAAACATCGTCATGTTATTAAAAGTATTCTTAAAAGTGTTTTCCAGTTTGCAATATATGCCCAACTTTATTTTACTTATAACTCTTGTTTATTTTGGATTTGTCATCCATGAAATAATACGATGATTTCGATAGTGTCAATTTCACATTTGAGCTTGTCGATAGTTTTGTATCATCCTTTTTTCATCAGAAATTGATAATATATATGTATATATATATATATATATATATATATATATATATATATATATATATATATATATATATATATATATATATATATATATATATATTAGTTATCGTGGTGAGATGGGAAGGTAGCGGTCGGGACCTGAAATTAGACATCATCCCAATTTTTATGTTTACCTAAATGAGTAGAGGAAAGCATTTTACAAATGTTCCAATTAATATCAATCATAGCAGAGATGATTATTAGTTCTCTCATCCATGTGTGTGTTTATGTGATCATATATCCAATAATATATTCTGAATTAATCAATTAATTAATTGTTATTCTACCCAATAAATTCACATAATTTGTTTTAAAAAGTATTAAATAGTTTCATGTTGAAATATATGGCACGTCAGTTGAGCATTTATGTCGAAATAGAAGACACGTTGAGAAAACGTAAATACATATACACAACAATAGGTAGTCAGCTAAAAATAAGTATGACGAAATTAAAGATGGTTAGTAAAATAAAATATTCAGTCACTACTGCATGTGGCAAGATGTGTCAAAAAAGTAATTTCCACAATACAGGAAAACCTCTCTTCAGACTGTGAGAATTTTACTATTTATTGAAATAATACATTTTGGTATATTATTATTTCATGATATTTCATTATTATCTCTTTTATTATTATTTTCAAAGCAGTAAGAATTGAACACATCCTAATAGGCAGTCATTCACACGAACATAATATTAAACATTCGTAATAGCTTCTAGAAATGGTTCACAAACGGAAGGTAGAGATTTGGAGTGGCGGACAATTTCAATTTGCCAGTGGACAAATTGCCAGGGTCGCTTAGGTATAAATAAGGGGGTCGGACAATTTGCCAGGTTGTGTTTGATGGGGAGGACCATGTTGGTGTTAATAAAAGCGCGCGGACTTTTGAATTACATTATTTGAATTACATTTTTAGATGAGCGTGGCGAAGATTCCATTTCACATCCCGAAAATAAATGGGCTTGGTTTTTATGTTTGTTTTTTTGTTTGTTTGTAATTTTATGCACGGCATTCAGGTCGGTAAAAAATACCTATCGACTTGAAACTTTTTCTACATATTTCTGTCATACCGGAATAGGCTGGGATTGTTATTCAGAAAAATCGTTCGAAAGATTTTTCCGGAAAATAATCGGAAAGTTTGAAAATCCTCATATGAATAACCCAGAGGAAAAATACTTTAGAAACAATAATTCTTCAAAAGCTCTCAAATTTTCACCGAGTATGGACAGTATTATTATACACCTTTTCAGATATTTGTGCAACAATCGGATGAGAAATAACGAAAAAAAAACGCATTCAAAACGTTATTTCACTTCAATCAAAGCCAATTTAATCTATGGCAACAAGTGTCATCAATTAAATTGAAACGATTGAAATCAGTTATGAACTAGAAAAACGCGGGATGCGCGTTGTGAGATGAGCTTAGAAGTATAGAAATCTATAATGAAAAATATTGTCAGCAGTTTTTTTTTTGTATTTTTTTGCGCGGCATACAGGTCAGGAAAAAATACCTATCAACTTGGAACTTTTCCCACATATTCCTGTCATACCAGAATAGGCTGGGATCGTTTTCCAGAAAAATCGGTCAGAAGGTTCTTCCGGAAAAAAATCGTGAAGTTTGAAAAATCCTCATAAGAATAACCCGAAGGAAAAATACTTGAAAAACAAGAATTCTTCAAAAGCTCTCAAATTCTCACCGAAAATGGAAAACCTTCTCAGAGATTTTTGCAACAATCGGATGAGAAATAATAAAGAAAACGCAATAAAAGTGATTGAATATTTTGATCATTTGGTTTTGTAAAGTGTATATGTGAAAGGTTGCAGCACTATAAATATCAACAAGTTACAGGTAAGGTTTTTGAACGTTTGAAGTAATCCAAGGTCCGTAAATGTGGATTGAGCTGACCGAATATTTTTCATCCTAGATTTCCATACTTCTAAGCTCATCTCACAACGCAAATCCCGCGTTTTACTAGTGTATCAAAAGAACATTCACGAAGAATTAGATTACTCATTTCAACAAACTCCCAGATCAGACACAGAAATATTTCTGTGATGCATTAGTTAACCTCCTCTCCACAACATCGAAACATACCAATGAACCGACCGACAGTGTCTCTGTCAGACGATGTTCTAAACATATTTTCTTGTTTCCGGTTAGTTCTACGGAAATAATGGATATCATAAATAAACAGTGTAATACAACTTTTTCTAGATTGGAAGAAATCCTGAGTGTTATTATTGTATTTTCATATTGCAATTCGTATTGGTGATAGTATTATTGAAATGAAGTCCCAAGTGTTCTTCTTAATATAGCTTATATAACATATATTCATTTAATCTATTTTTGCAATCTGAATGATGTAATTCAAATGATGTAATTCATATAATGTAATTCAAAAGCCTGCTCGCTTTTATTAACACCAAGACAACCTGGCAAATTATCCGACCCCCTCATTTATACCTAAGCGACCCTAGCAAATTGTCCTACACATCAAACACAGCCTGGCAAATTGTCCGACTCCCTTATTTACACCTCAGTGACCCTGGCAAATTGTCCCACCCATCAAACACAGCCTGGCAAATTGTCCGACCCCCATGAAGAGGTAGCCTGGCAAATTGTTCACTGGCAAATTGTCCGTCCCCCAGAGATTTGACATTTACTTGGGAATTTATTACGGTAATTAACAAACTTAATAAGTGAATAATGTTGGGAGTAATAAAATACATACCATCCAAGATTTGTGTGAAACATGTGCGAGAGATAACGAAACTATGACGTGATAATAAGTGAAAGGACGTTGACAAAAACCCATGCGGTATGCGGAGCTAGAACCTATGGCCAACTGTGACTCAAGCGCTTCTAAAGCAGTGCCTTAGCTGACTGAGCGACGGAGGGAGATCATTACTTTTCTATATAAGATTAGTCAAGGTATCTTTGCTATAGCTATCCTAAATTCATGGCACGTAGATCTCAAATTGAAATATCAACTTTGTCGTACAATATCTTTTGAACGATTATAATAATATCAAAATTTTAATGCAGTAAAAGTTTCAGATTAGACTGTTATTCAACTAAGGCACTTCTGTAGAAATTGAAGTGACGTTGAGCGTGCATGCATGGGTTCAAGTCTCGCATAAGACATGACGTTTTTGTACTTATAATCACTTTGTAGTCTCATTATTTGTAGCCATGTTTTTTTTGTTGCAGATTTTTCATGACATCTTTTTCTCTAGCTGTTTCTTTTAAAATTGCTCGATTCTTGTCAGAAATAAATTGAATTATATCATTAAAATACCATCTGTGATATGATTTTATTTAATGATTTTTTGCCTGAAAAATTGAATAATAATTTTTTGAGCGTCCCTTTGAACGTCACATTATATTGATGTGGCGAGTGTTTCTTATTTTGAAGTTCCTTCTTGTCTACCAAAATAATGAAAATATCAAAGTGGGACTGAAGACTGCAATAAGTGTACCAATTTGAAAATGTGATTCCAAAACATCGAGCTTTGAAATATAACCAATTTTTCAATATACTGATAGACAATGTAGAGTTTCTTCCGGTAGCTTCAGAGAATTGTCACGAAACGTCTCGCAATGAAAGCTTGTAAAAATTATTATTTTCATGTCCTTATATTCATATTGGGTTTTAACGACACACTGTAATGATAACCAACATCTATGGTCGTCGAATGAATGATTAATGAGATGGTGAGATATATGGTGAGATATATGGTGAGATATATGGTGAGATGATTAGATGAAGGTGTCTTAAGAAGTGGGAAGGATGTTGGGAAGGAAGCGGTCGTGGCGTATATTTTTAAGAACCATCCCAATATTAGCCTATAGACTACAGAGGGAAACCACGAAAAACCTAAATAAAAAAGGACGGTGGCGCGGATGTAGCTAGGTTCTATATGCCCCTCACCTCCCGGATCACATGAAGCGAGCACGTTAGCACTGATCTGCATTGTATCTGACGGGTGAACATTTACGACTTTAAAAAGATGCAGTTGTGTTTCGTATTTTGAATTCGTCATGGTAGATCATTGTATAGGTACTCTCAAAATACTACATCTGTGAAAATATAGCAGTGAAATTTGTACCTTTTATGTTGAAAAGAAGTAAGAACCTTCATCTCTAATAGAACTTTTGATGAACTGTCCATGTCACACACAATATAATATAATATATTTTATCAATCCCAATCAATCGTATAATGATGTTAATCCAGTCATGACAGCAAATTTCATACAATACAGATGAACAATTGAACACCAAACAGTGGTGAGGTGAAGAATAGTGAATATAGTGGCATGTTATTAGGAAGCAAATTCAGATTGTTTCGTTTATACATGAACTAATTGGTATGTAATATAATCAAATTATTAAATCGTCCAACTTGCAAATTCCCTGATGCTATAGTAACATTTATTGATTAGGTAGTTTGTTTTCTTTCTTTCAAGTGTAAGAAGTATAGTTCATCATAGAAGAAAATACCAGCATGTATAGATCCCGTTACATCAATATATAAAATGCACTTCATCACTTTTATATTATATATTCTAGTGTTGTGGCTATGTTCAGCATCGTGTTCATATTGAAAGTCATGGTCAGCCGGAGCACTGCTTCATGAACCGAACTCAAAATGAGCGTGGGCTTGAGTCCAGCATAAGACATGGATTTATGTGTATATTATTCATCTATCATTAGCTCATTCGTACCCCCAAATAACCAAGCTGTTGGGGTCGCTGAGCAACAATATTCACCATCATCACATATTGGCGCCTGAAACTGCCAAGATTTCTTCACATATCAACGCTATTGGTAATTCTTTTAATCTTCACAAGGTTGGGCAAGGTTAGGATTATAAAATCATTCACGTCCTATTCCACAATACTGTATAACCTCAGAGTGAAATCACTTCCACGTTCAAAATCATCACAACATCCACGAAAACAGGCCAAAACATCAGAAAGTCAATAAATCAAGCGATTCAGTCAACACTGTGACTTACAGCATTTCAGCGTTGGTTCGGCATCTAGTTCGTATGCTGCGATGAGGAAGGGTTGAGTCGCAATCTACGACGCTCTTCACAATCTTGACAGTGTGAAAGCGTCTGTGATATCCAACAGTGTTTTAGAGTGAAAGTAGCGGCGGATTTTAATACAAATTATAAGAATATTCTTCTCTTACTCAAGTGTATACGAAAGGAACAGTAATTTCGTTTTGAATGTGTAAACCAAGATGCATTGAGGGTTGCGTTACCCGTTGGAGATGGTGTCTTCACTTCCTATCCCTCCCATGTTAAAAATTTGTTCCGATTCACGGTCCTCGTTTAAAGTACTATTGACCGTGCGTGGATAGGTGGTGATAGAAGGAACTAACGATATGTTCAAGGCCGGCTCGCTGTCATCAAGTTTGCCAGCCTATCAGCTGTTTCTACAAAAACACACCAGATAGAGCAGCAATCCATATTACACAGAAATGTCCTCACGGTATGGTATTCAAAATAAGTGAAGGCACCATCTCCCGGCCGTAAACAAACGCAACCCTCAATGCATCTTGGTGTAAACTATTGGTTGATTTTTACAATCATTAGAAGTGTTGTTCTATCCCAAGCAGTGCGTCGAGCTGTTCGAGATAAGCTCAGTTTCGAGATTGATTTGTTTTCGGCGTCGTGACTGTTGAGATAAACCTGTTTTCGCGTCTCGACTGTTGAGATGAACCGTTTTTCGCGTCTCGACTGTTGACGTAAACCGGTTATTGCGTCGTGACTGTTGAGATAAACCTGTTTTCGCGTCTCGACTGTTGAGATGAACCGTTTTTCGCGTCTCGACTGTTGACGTAAACCGGTTATTGCGTCGTGACTGTTGAGATAAATCTGTTTTCGCGTCTCGACTGTTGAGATGAACTGTTTTTCGCGTCTCGACTGTTGACGTCAACCGGTTATTGCGTCGTGACTGTTGAGATGACCCTGTTTACGCGTCGTGATTGCCGAGTTGGACCGGTTTTCGCATCGTGACTTGAGATAAGCTCGTTCTTTCCTTGTTTCTCTAGCCGAAGTGAAGATGCCGAGCGGTCAGGTGGACAAGCCGGTGATTGAAGACAATCGAGATGGCACTGTCAGCATCAAGTACGAGCCGAGGGAAGAAGGCCTACACGAGCTGTATGTCAAGTACAACGGGGAACACGTGCAAGGTAGGCAACAATTACGAATTGCCGTTTGTATTTATGTGGTTTGTTTGTCCATTTGTTGCTTCCATCGCGTCGAAAACTTGACACTGGATTAAAATTTAATTCCCCAATTGAGGGGAATTTATCCGGAGCGTCTCGTTTTCAGTGTCACCCCAACACATGAATGATCTTAGTGGCTTTCCGTCTGAACATTTCAATCTATTGAAACTGTTACACACCATTCAGAGAAGTATCTTCTAAATAGTGTTGATTCATAATAAAAATTCATAATAGATTACGTGTTATCTGTGTGTAACGGTACGCGGTGAGGTAAAAATCTATGGCGACAATATCGAGTGTTGTTACTGTAACTTTCAAGTGATCTTTCCACCTTTGTTGTTATAAAATTTGAGTCATTAGCATTTTCGACAAAATTGTCTGCATCCGATGATGATTTTTTTCATTCTATTTCTTGCACTGTTGAAGTTTTATGATAATTTATATCAGTGAAATCACCCTGGTGGGAACTTTTTGTCCCATGAAGACTCGAGACGCCTTAAGGTCAAGGTTGGAAGGTACAATCTCTTGGACAGGGCATCACAAGCATGATACTACCACCTCAAAAATAATAATCAATTATAATGTAACTAATGTAACAAACTGTAAATATTATGATAGTAAGATGATGTATAATGAACAATTCAAACATGTTCTTTGAGAAGAAGGAATTTTCCATTTATTTTTTGGTCCTTCTTTGTCTTCAGATCTTCTTTTCAAATATTTGTATTGATTCATGTTATCAAATGATGTATACATTAAGTCTGAATTGTGAAAAATCATAGTACACAGTTGAAAACTCATAGAATAATGTACACTTATTAGAACTAAGAGAAACCCGGAGTGTTATGATGAAGAAAAGTGAGCAGGCTGAACATTTTTGCACACTGTAGTGAATTTTTTCCAATCCATGTTTTTGTAGATTTTCAAAATCACTATTATTTAAAGTTCTTAAATGAGTTGTTGATGGTTAAAAAGTCTTTGGCTTGACTGCACCATGCCGATAGACGTTGACCTCTAGTCGGCAGAATACGTTCTATTGGAGCTCTCAACTTTAAATTCGATACCCATAACTATACTTGAAGGTATAGTTATGGCGACCAAGATAAGTTTGAAATTCCCATATTTTGTGAAACCTCAATTTCAACCTCCGATATTTTTTTCCATTCATTTTCAACTTCAACAATGTTACTTCCGTAAAAACAAGTGAACTGTTGTCATTTGTAAAATTTGAAATTCATACTATGTTGGTAGTTAATTTGGTTAATTTTCTTAGATTTGAGATGAAAGCATTATGGTAACGCTGAAACCAACGTCTGATTTCATCTAAGACTCGGTTTTACTCTCCAAGAGCCAGCTAGCTGTGCAAACCGATAATAAGTCAACCAATCGATAATAAGTTGATTGAATTGTTTTCACTGTTGTTCATTAATGATATTCTCGTACCTCAACTAATAATGATCTAATTAATTGATGTAATTAATTTTATAGTAGGCCTATTAATTTTAATTATTTCAAAGATTGAGATTTCGTACAACCGGCCCTAAGCTTGTTATGTTCGTTTATTCGGTCAGATGATAACATGGATCTTCGTGTTCATGTTTATGTTTATGTTCATGTTCATATGTTCATGACTCATGTTCATGTCTCATGTATCATGTTTACGTTCATGTCTCATGTTCGTCTTCATGTCTCATGCTCATGTCTCATGTTCATGTCTCATGCTCATGTCTCATGTTCATGTCTCATGTTCATGTCTCATGCTCATGTCTCATGTTCATGTCTCATGTTCGTCTTCATGTCTCATGCTCATGTCTCATGTTCATGTCTCATGCTCATGTCTCATGTTCGTGTCTCATGTTCGTCTTCATGTCTCATGCTCATGTCTCATGTTCATGTCTCATGCTCATGTCTCATGTTCATGTCTCATGTTCATGTCTCATGTTCATGTCTCATGCTCATGTCTCATGTTCATGTCTCATGTTCATGTCTCATGTTCATGTATCATGCTCATGTCTCATGTTCATGTCTCATGCTCATGTCTCATGTTCATGTTCATGTCTCATGCTCATGTCTCATGCTCATGTCTCATGCTCATGTCTCATGTTCATGTTCATGTCTCATGCTCATGTCTCATGTTCATGTCTCATGCTCATGTCTCATGTTCATGTTCATGTCTCATGTTCATGTCTCATGCTCATGTCTCATGTTCATGTCTCATGTTCGTCTTCATGTCTCATGCTCATGTCTCATGTTCATGTCTCATGCTCATGTCTCATGTTCATGTCTCATGCTCATGTCTCATGTTCATGTCTCATGCTCATGTCTCATGTTCATGTCTCATGTTCATGTCTCATGCTCATGTCTCATGTTCATGTCTCATGTTCGTCTTCATGTCTCATGCTCATGTCTCATGTTCATGTCTCATGCTCATGTCTCATGCTCATGTCTCATGCTCATGTCTCATGTTCGTCTCATACTTATGTCTCATGTCTTGAGTTCATGTTTTCTTGATGTTGGCCTGGAGAGAGTTTCCTCAGAGTCTCAGAATAGCATCATTATTGTAACCATATTAGCGCGTACAATTGAACGGAACTTGAATTGAGCTCAGTTGTCTGCAACATATAAGAAACAATAGGAAATTAACATTTTCAACATAAGCGAGGTTTTAGTTTTTTCACTATCAAAGAATATATATATATATATATATTCTCATATAGTTTCCTTATAGCTATGGATCAAAAGTAATAATTGAAATTCACTTTTTTGTTATTAAAATCGTTTGTGTTCATATTCTATTGTATTTTCTCAATATCTATGAAGATCAGGAATTGAAAATGTGAATTTAATCATTTTTTTAATTACAAATTGTAGTGCATAGGCTATCATTATTTTGTATTGAATTTTTATTTTTCTAATACCCAAAGACCAAAAATAAACATCAAACAATAATCATATTTCATAAAAACGTGTTGTTCATTGATTTCATTGTTCACTTCTTCTCTCAATGTAATTTTCTTGTTAATAATATTTGTAATCATATGATGATCAGTACCTGATCTATGATGTACTTTTTCAACTGTTTTCACCTTATGAAATTTCTTGAATAACATCCAACGAAGCCATCAAATTCATCGCTCTTCCTTTTACCATCATTCCAGGTTCGCCCTTCAAATTCCACGTGGACTCCATAAGCAGTGGCTACGTCACCGCGTATGGCTCCGGCCTCACGCACGGTGTGTGCGGTGAACCGGGTAACTTCACCATATCAACAAAAGGTGCCGGCGCAGGCGGTTTGTCTCTGGCGGTCGAAGGCCCCAGCAAGGCCGAAATCAGTTGTCATGACAACAAAGATGGCACTGTATCCGTCTCTTATCTACCGACAGCTCCAGGCGAATATAAAGTCTCAGTCAAATTCGGTGACAAGCACATTAAGGGCAGTCCTTACAAAGCCAAAATCACAGGTACGACATTTTTTCTAGTCGTTTCAACAAAAACTTTGTATGTACATGAATCCGAGGGAGAGAAAAGATTGTTTACCAGCCAAATAATTGTAAATACTTTGGAAATTCTATGAACGCGTTGCAGCTTCCAACATGAGTTGATTTAGCGAAAAATCAAGATAATAACTTTAGAAGAGTATAGCTAAATTCCAATAAGAGGGCAGCAATTTGTAATATATCAAGATGGTATAAGTTGGAACTATTGAACTCATATGGGTTAATTGTCAACCATTTAAAGCTAAAAAACAACATTTTCCAGCTGTTCGCTATAATTATGCTTGTCAATAATACATTATGAGTTGAAGAGTTGTGCCATATACCATTTTGAAAGTATTTGAAATGTCTGTGTTCTTCTCGCATTACAATTTCGATATCATATACTTTCAAAAGTTATTACTGAGAAAAATATTTTTCATCAAATCGACTCTCATGCACTCTTGAATGTTGGAAGCTGCAGACCGTTCGAAACTTCCTATCCTAGAAGATATCAGGCCCGCAAAACATCACAATACAAATATAAAAGTGCTATTCATGGTGAAATGTTGGTAGATGTCCTTCTTCTTTCGTGGATAGACCACAAGGGTTTCCAGTTTTCTTCAAGTTTTCAGTTTTGTTCAAACTTTATACTCCGCAGGGAGTAACAATAATACAAATAGTGTAGTATAACTAAACACACGTGAAATTCGTTTCTGGGTTAAGATACATGGTTTATTTTCTCAAGACTGTTTTCAATTTCGAACTGAATTCAGATGTTAGGGCTCTATGAAATAATTGTGCAATAGGTTGATTTATGTTTTATAAATACTCCACAGGAATATGTATAGATATGATGTTTGGGTTTCAAGTCGTAAGCTGGCTCTAAACTTTTCTTTGCTGTCAAGAATGTCAGTCTGAGCCAATTTTATGGTAATAACTTTCAATTTCTGTACATTTTAAATATTTACTTTGTGATGGATGAAATTGTCAACATAAAACTACATGAAACTAATAAAATACGACGTGCTTTTAAGAGGACTCATTAAAATATGTTTTCTGAACCGTTTCATTCAAACCTCATGGCCAGACTTGAGCATTTATAAAAAACCTACAAGCACATTGTTTTTGTTGGAACATATCAAGGTACAAATGTTTTCGGATGAAAATACTTTCCACTTTTTCTGACATTTCATTCTTGTAGTTATTTCTACTGCTCTCTGTAGCTCAGTCAGCTAAGGCACCGTGTTAGAAACTGAATTCACCCTCGGGCGTGGATTTAAGTCCCTCATAAGGCATGGGCTTTTGTAAACGCCCATTCACCAATCATCACTTCATAGTTTCATTATCACCTGCTCATGCGTACCCTCGAATAACCTAGCTGTTGGTGACATCGTTAAGCAAACAAAAATCACAATTATAATAAGCAATTTCTCCAAGTCATCTGACCGATTGCTACCAAGATGTGTACATTTCCAAGTTATTATTCAAATAATGCTTGAAAGACATCACAACTCTGGAACTAGATTTCAACGAATAATGACAATATTCATTTCCTTAATTTTAGAGTAAACTAGAAATCATCATTTCAATTTCAGAAATTGAAACCAATTTATTTGTCCTCCATGATCCGGCCCATTTTCTGAGTTTACCCGGCTCTGTTTATGTTTCTATACAGAATGGGTAATGATAACGTCATGACTCATGGACAATCTCTGGAAGACCAAAAAATATATAATTTCTGAAATTGAGATGATGATTTCTAGTTTTCTCCAAAATGAGGGAAATGAATATCAACAACATCAATTAAAATCCAGTTTCGGGATGTGATGACCTTTGAAAACATTTTTTATGTGGATCGCTTTAGACGTGCAACCCACGGAGCGCACACAAAAAACATTCCGACCATGCAGATTCGGCCCTTCGCCCACGTTCGTCCCCTGACTAGAATAGGGTTCAATTATTATAATGGATTCAAGCAGGACATCTAGTTCATTGAAAGCAGAGTATGAAATAACAAGCCTGCTCAGCGGCCACATTTTCACATTTCAATGCTCAATTACTATGAAGAGAATGAAATAGTGATACTAAATAATAATAGAAGAAACACATTACCAATAAAAAATATTTGATATCCAGTTATGTTTAAACAAAACGAAAGACAATTCACAGCCCTCCATTTTTATATAATTGAAAAAAGTCAT
>OZ023327.1:26171724-26206724 GCA_964007535.1 Brachyptera risi
AACTAAGGATGCTGGAGAGAGTTGGGTAACGTGATAGGGAGGGTAACCAAGGATGCTGGTGAGAGTTGGGTAACTTGATGTAGGAGTGTAACCAAGGATGCTGGAGGTAGTTGAATAACTTGATGTAGGAGGGTAACCAAGGATGCAGGTGAGAGTTGAATAACTGATGTAAGAGGGTTACCAAGGATGCTGGAGAGAGTTGAATAACTTGATGAGGAGGGTAACCAAGGATGCTGGAGAGAGTTGGGTAACGTGATAGGGAGGGTAACCAAGGATGCTGGAGAGAGTTGGGTAACTTGATGTGGGAGGGTAACCAAGGATGCTGGTGAGAGTTGAATAACTTGATGAGGAGGGTAACTAAGGATGCTGGAGAGAGTTGAATAACTTGATGTAGGAGGGTAACCAAGGATGCTGGTGACAATTGGGGAACTTGATGTAGGAGGGTGACCAAGGATGCTGGTGAAAGTTGGGTTACTTGATGTGGGAGGGTAACCAAGGATGCTGGAGAGAGTTGAATAACTTGATGAGGAGGGTAACCAAGGATGCTGGTGAGAGTTGGGTAACTTGATGTAGGAGTGTAACCAAGGATGCTGGAGGTAGTTGAATAACTTGATGTAGGAGGGTAACCAAGGATGCTGGTGAGAGTTGAATAACTTGATGAGGAGGGTAACCAAGGATGCTGGAGAGAGTTGGGTAACGTGATAGGGAGGGTAACCAAGGATGCTGGAGAGAGTTGAATAACTTGATGAGGAGGGTAACCAAGGATGCTGGTGAGAGTTGGGTAGCTTGATGAGGAGGGTAACCAAGGATGCTGGTGAGAGTTGAATAACTTGATGAGGAGGGTAACCAAGGATGCTGGTAAGAGTTGAATAACTTGATGAGGAGGGTAACCAAGGATGCTGGTGAGAGTTGGGTAGCTTGATGAGGATGGTAACCAAGGATGCTGGTGAGAGTTGAATAACTTGATGAGGAGGGTAACCAAGGATGCTGGAGAGAGTTGAATAACTTGATGAGGAGGGTAACCAAGGATGCTGGTGAGAGTTGGGTAGCTTGATGAGGAGGGTAACCAAGGATGCTGGTGAGAGTTGAATAACTTGATGAGGAGGGTAACCAAGGATGCTGGTGAGAGTTGGGTAACTTGATGAGGAGGGTAACCAAGGATGCTGGTGAGAGTTGGGTAGCTTGATGAGGAGGGTAACCAAGGATGCTGGTGAGAGTTGAATAACTTGATGAGGAGGGTAACCAAGGATGCTGGTGAGAGTTGGGTAGCTTGATGAGGAGGGTAACCAAGGATGCTGGTGAGAGTTGAATAACTTGATGAGGAGGGTAACCAAGGATGCTGGTAAGAGTTGAATAACTTGATGAGGAGGGTAACCAAGGATGCTGGTGAGAGTTGGGTAGCTTGATGAGGATGGTAACCAAGGATGCTGGTGAGAGTTGAATAACTTGATGAGGAGGGTAACCAAGGATGCTGGAGAGAGTTGAATAACTTGATGAGGAGGGTAACCAAGGATGCTGGTGAGAGTTGGGTAGCTTGATGAGGAGGGTAACCAAGGATGCTGGTGAGAGTTGAATAACTTGATGAGGAGGGTAACCAAGGATGCTGGTGAGAGTTGGGTAACTTGATGAGGAGGGTAACCAAGGATGCTGGTGAGAGTTGGGTAGCTTGATGAGGAGGGTAACCAAGGATGCTGGTGAGAGTTGGGTAACTTGATGAGGAGGGTAACCAAGGATGCTGGTGAGAGTTGGGTAACTTGATGTAGGAGGGTAACCAAGGATGCTGGAGAGAGTTGGGTAACTTGATGAGGAGGGTAACCAAGGATGCTGGAGAGAGTTGGGTAACTTGATGAGGAGGGTAACCAAGGATGCTGGTGAGAGTTGGGTAACTTGATGTAGGAGGGTAACCAAGGATGCTGGAGAGAGTTGGGTAACTTGATGAGGAGGGTAACCAAGGATGCTGGAGAGAGTTGGGTAACTTGATGAGGAGGGTAACCAAGGATGCTGGTGAGAGTTGGGTAACTTGATGAGGAGGGTAACCAAGGATGCTGGTGAGAGTTGGGTAACTTGATGTAGGAGGGTAACCAAGGATGCTGGAGAGAGTTGGGTAACTTGATGAGGAGGGTAACCAAGGATGCTGGAGAGAGTTGGGTAACTTGATGAGGAGGGTAACCAAGGATGCTGGTGAGAGTTGGGTAACTTGATGAGGAGGGTAACCAAGGATGCTGGTGAGAGTTGGGTAACTTGATGTAGGAGGGTAACCAAGGATGCTGGTGAGAGTTGGGTAACTTGATGTAGGAGGGTAACCAAGGATGCTGGAGAGAGTTGGGTAACTTGATAAGGAAGGTAACCAAGGATGCTGGTGAGAGTTGGGTAACTTGATGTAGGAGGGTAACCAAGGATGCTGGAGAGAGTTGGGTAACTTGATAAGGAAGGTAACCAAGGATGCCGCTGAGAGATATTGAGAAACATCTGCTGCTGATAAACTAATAAGAGATGGAATACTTGGAATAGAAAGAAAATCAAGGACTGTTGAGAGAAGGGAAATTGTGGAATGGAGGCAGCTGAGGATTGAATGCAAATTTGAGAAAGGGAAATGAATAGATACTAGAAACTAGGAACAAAAAGAGAACTAAGGAAAGATGGAAAATTCAGAATGTGTTTTTTTCCCTAAGAATTCGATTTATGGCAGATTCTTTTCAAAACCATCTTCAACGAGCCAGTGTATTGTATTGTTCTATTGGATTGCATCGTTGTATTCTTTTATTTAATCCTTGTACCTTCCGCCAAGGAAATAGGATATGAAGTAATTCAGCATTCAAAACCACATGCATATAAATGGAAATAAATTTTATTCATAATCAAGTAGGCATAATAAACTAATATTCAAATATATATTGAATATAAAATTATTGTTTTTCCATTGAATTTAAAACAAACCACTCTCCATTGATCCAACTGGCAAATAAAAACAGATTAACAGAGATGGGATTTTATAATCGATTTGAACTCTTCTGTAGGCATTTCTGTGATCTTCCTGAGAATATATATACGGTATATTCTTTTCAACTCAATCTCATTTCATGGCTCATTTTTGACAGAAACACTGTTTTTCAGCAATCCTACAGATAAAATGTATTTATTCATTGATGGCTTTCAATCTAAACGTAATTGACTATGAAGATCCAGATTATCATACTAAAATTTAATCTAGATTCATAATTGCCGACAGAAGTTCTATAAGTACTAACAGTGATACAATTAAAAACATGAAGTAGTTATAAGTGTGGTGTACACCAATTGACAATTTCAATTTGACCTAATTTGAAAATCATTTTTCAAATTACAGTTGTCGATCATTATATTATCTTCCACATCCTGTATGTTATAAAGATGTTTGCAAAGCTGAGTTTTTCCAAATTTATATTTATATAACTCCCACTGTAATTAAAATTCTCTTTTTTATGTCATATTCAATTGATTTGTCAAATTTACAAATTCAGCCTACACACAGGTATTTTTTTTCCTTCATCGGTTGCCTGTATTGTTATTGTATTTTCTTTAATGTGTTCCATTCTGGATACAACAAATGCAAGAATGATAATGATAATAACATAATAATAATAGTAATAATAATAATAATTTATATATTTTCATTTCTTTTCACTTAATAATGAATAATAAATAATATAAAGAAATTCAAATGATGATATATATAGGTTGTTTATTATTATCATCATTCATTAACATAAAACATAAGGTTCACTTGTCCACAAAGCCTAGCACAAGGCTTATCTGTGGATTATACAGAGAATAATAAAACGAAGAAAGAAAACACTACATTTGTATATGAAAAATAACATTGAGCTTAATTAAATTAGAAAGATAGAATGAGAATAATAATAATAATTGGACCATTTCTGAGAAATATCATCTCAAAGATTCTTAAAACTCCACAAGATTTGGCTGGGCACAAAAATTGAAAAAATTCAATCTCTGAAAGAAAAATCTCTGAATGTGAGCACGATAATGATCATTACAATTTTGTACGCAATTCGAACCAGCCGTTTTGAAGAAAATAATTGATGTTCCTTCATTCAACAAAAAATATGAATAATAGCTGTAATAATAATACGAAAATTATTGCTGAGATTCACGTATTTTTAGATTCGGCATTTACCAATTAGAGTATATTTTATAAGAGTCAAGGTGTGTTAGAGTTTTCAATTATATTTCATATGAATATCTCACTTATCTTACAACACATATTCTGCCATGGCCTAGTAATAATAATGACACCAATGGTTTGTTGTCTGTGGCTTGCAGGTTATGGCGGTCTGTCTCTATCCATTGAAGGCCCCAGCAAAGCTGATATCCAGTGTAAAGACAATGAGGATGGTACGCTGAACATCTCCTACAAGCCAACAGAGCCAGGCTATTATATTGTCAACCTCAAGTTTGCCGACCACCATGTCGATGGCTCACCATTCACTGTTAAAGTAAGTGGTTTACTTGAAATTGGTTTGTTATTGTCTGGAAATGGATGAAAACTATGCCTATTCAACTGCTATTTTTTTGGTGGACTATGCGCATTGTCTTTTAGTTTTTGCGCGTATAATGTCGGTATATATTTTTCAGAATGTATTTTGATGTAGCTTGATCAACCACTTTATGTGACCGCAACTGAACATTGTCTGCTAGTTTTAGTGCGTATAATGTCAGTTATTTTTTTATTATTCATTTTGTTGTGGCTTTATGGTTCCATTATGTACAGCTTGAACCAAGAGTAAAACTTAGTGCTTTATCTACTTTGCTAAACTAGTCAACTTAGTGATATTGCATAGGATTTACTAGATATAAGACAAACAGAGAAGAGACTTCTAGTTTTAGTTCATATTCTACATTATTACCACTATATAGTTTGCTCGTTTGATATTTCACCACTCGTCAGTTTGTCTCATGAACTGGTTTTCCTGCTGTCACCAGGTTGGAGGTGAAGGGTCAAACCGTCAGCGAGAGAAGATCCAAAGGCAGCGTGAAGCTGTGCCCATCACAGAGGTTGGCAGTGAATGTAAACTGACCTTCAAAATGCCAGGTCAGTCATCCACAGAATTGAAAATAAAATAATCAATTGATATTTTGTGAGTTCCATAAATCAAGCGACTTATTTGAATATTTGTGAGTTCCATAAATCAAGCGACTTATTTGAATATTTGTGAGTTCCATAAATCAAGCGACTTATTTGAATAATTGATATCATCTGCTCAGCTTTTGTGTCAATGTAGGTTGAGAAGATGGAAGGTGACTTTCGGTTTTTATTAGAACTGAAAACTAGATCCTAAATTAATTGTTCCCCAATTGAGGTTAAGAGAGGTGAAACCAGCATAAGCTGATTAATCTGACACAACATTTAGAATAACACATTAATTTGTTCTGGATAGTTCAGGGCCTTAACTGTAACTGCCAATTGAAATAACATCCCAGGCCTTGCTAGCTCCTATAGTCACTAGTACTATCATTGCTTATTATTCACTAGAGGAGCTAAATACCTGGGTAACATATCCAATCTTTGTGTAACTTCATTTTTGTTAGCAAAAAATCCTAGTACTGCTTACGAGGTAGGCTACAAATTATGACAAGATTTTGTCGTCTAGAACACTGTGCATTTGTTGTTATCTGGAGTGGTCATGATATTTAGCTGAATGAGTGAACATTAACCAATCAAAAGTTCTACTTCTTGGGAGCTAGCTAGGGCTAGGAGGAATTTTAAGTGGCAGTCGCACTAAGCTATAATCTTAGCTATGGGAAGAGGGCCAAATTGACACGATTATTGAGAGCAAATCTTTGCGAAGTTATAGATACAAAATGATTACAAATTAAATTCATTAACAATGAAACCAAAATGTTCAAAGAGATATTTACTCACTGTACTGTTCAAAAACTTATTTCATTCAAAAAAGAAAAATACGTGATGGGACAAATACGAATTTGTCTTTCAGATATAATTTTCCAGTCAATTTTTCCTTCCCCACTTCCTTACATGTATTAAAAAAAAGTATGGAGTGGAAAAAAACGAATTTGACTTACAAAATACCGAATTTGACTTGAAAAATATTGAATTTGATTTTTCAAATATCGAATTCGATTTTCCAAATATCGAATTCGATTTTCCAAATATCGAATTCGATTTTCCGAATATTGAATTCGATTTTCCGAATATTGAATTCAATTTTCCAAATATACAATTCGATTTTCCAAATATACAATTCGATTTTCCAAATATACAATTCGATTTTCCAAATATCGAATTCAACCTTATGAATATCGAATTCAACTTTCCAAACTGATTTTTCATGACGCTTGTTCCTTGTCGCAGGCATCACCTCGTTCGACCTATCCGCCACGGTGACATCGCCCGGAGGTGTGACCGAGGACGCCGAAATCAACGAGGTTGAGGACGGTCTTTACGCGGTCCACTTTGTGCCCAAAGAGCTCGGCGTGCACACCGTCTCCGTCAAGTACAAGGAGATGCACATCCCTGGTAAGTCACCAGACAACTATTACTAACCAAACAGGACCAAAGATGGGTGGATGGGTATGTACCAAGATGCATTGAGGGTTGCGTTCGTTTGCCTTTTGGAGATGGTGACTTTACTAATTAAAAACTTAATTTACTTAATTTAATTGAAAAACACGTTCCATTTCCTGAGTACTTTTCTGAGAACCATTGACCACTGCTCTATCTAGTGTTGTTTTGTAGAAATGGCTGACAGGCTGACAAACTTGATGACAACTGTTATTAGCTGAGCCGATGTGCACATAAAGTTAGTTCCTTTTATCACTACTCATCTACGCACGATCGATAGTTCTTAAAATGTGGCCCGGAAAATGTAACATATTTTTGACATGGGAGGGATAGGAAGTGAGGACACCATCTCAAACCGGCAAACCAACGCAACCCTCAATGCATCTTGGTATGTACTGTCCTTGAAAAAACTGGTGTTCCCGCAATGGTCGGCCATCCTTAGAGAGGTGCATCCTGGTTTCCCTCTTGGCACGTAGGTTCTTTGTTTTGATTTGATTGGGAGGGAGGGAGGGAGGGAGGGAGGGAGGGAGGGAGGGAGGGGGGGAGAGCATAATTGTAAATCAAAAAAGAAGTATTCATCCAGGGTTTCTTGCACACATGGAGCAGAGCCCCAACCTTTGGAGAGGGAGAGTTTCAAGCTTTTTTATTGTCTTTTGACCTACTTAGAAGCATATTTAACCCAAGTTAGCGTATATTCTGAAGATAGTAAGTGAATTGTAAGGGTGTCAAGGCCTATAGAGTGGGGTCAGGTAAATTAGTGGAGGTCATTTCCCTCCACTTCCTACGCGTCTGCCTCCCTATGTGATTTAGTTCATACTGGGATGGTTTCTTAAACAACAGGCCATGACTGACCGACTGTTTTCAAGTGTTTTTTTAGTTTAACAGGGATTGTTCTTTGAAAAAAAGGCCACTACCGCTTCTCTCTTACTGTCCACAATTCTTGATGAAAGAAAATGTCATCTCACCTTCTCATCCTCCACTCACCGGCACCTATAGATCTTAGTCATCATTAGAGTGTGTTATTGAACTTGATACGCAGAAACCTACCAACCAAATTTGTCAACATTTTTCAAATATGTTCCACATTGTATCTGATATTTTATTTAGTTGGTATTTTTGATTAATACTAGATATTTTTGTATTGCAATTTTTCATAAATAATATCATGAGATCTACTTGAAATAAATTCAGGTCTAGGCGAGTTGGGAAATTATTGTATTATTCCTGGTACCTTTTGGTGGAAGGGCCATGTTGAGAAAATTATAAACTAGTATCATAAATCATTTTCTTGATGTTGTTCGAAATTACCACATGTATCTCTGAAGCTTTGGAACTCGAATTCACTCCGATTGAGTTATTGGGTGACTTAGGTGTACTAGTTGTGAACGGCACTTCCACCAATATGGGGAATCACATGTGAACATGAAAAAAGCAACTCGTGTGGGATCGATAATTCCATAACTTGGTATGAATATCAATGTGACTATTTGAAATTATATAAATTATTAATTCAGGGAAAAAACTGAGACATCCATATTTTTAATTTTTCATATATTTTGAAATATATTTGAAAATGGTACCATATCATTAATGTTGCCTACGTTTTACTGTTCTGAATTTGAAGAATGTTCTCTAATAATATATAAAAACCTATGAAAAAAGTAGGCCCATAATTTTTTTTCTCCATTTATATTTACCCAGATGTTTTGGCAATAGAAATTGTAATATTTTTCTGAAATTATGTTTGGTGTTGTTTTTATCTCAAATAAAAACAATTTATACTTGCAAATAAAAAAGGAATTCCATTTGGTTTAATTTAGACAAAAAGTTACAGAGATGAATCAAATTAAAATGCCATCATTATTTGAACATGAAAATCGTTTCGCTTCAGTAGTTTTTATTGAATAATGAGCAACAAATAGAAATAATATCTCATTTGATCTAGTAGTTTGTGGGGTTGTCGGGCACCATAGAGAAATGGTATGTCAGAAAAAAAGAAAAGGCCCACTTCAAAAAGATCTTAATTTTTTTCAGTTTTCCAATATATATATTTGGTAAATGGAGCAACTGATAATGGAAACGTCAGATGAAGTTATTATTTGTATTGAAACGGATCACTTCATTTTTTTTTAAATTTTCAAAACGTGTGAAGTCATTGTTAATCAATTGATGCTAAGGATGAGTAGGATTGTGTGGACGATTTCCTTGTAATAAAGTTGATTCACCTCTAATACATTTTGTGGTAATTTTGTTATAGTGCATCGAGACCAATAACATATATATTATTTCAGATCATATGTGAAGGTTTCTGTCCAAGGGTTATGTAGGTTTTTTTCGGGGGCGCTGAAGAGCTGACTTTTGCTTCTTCACGTTACCACGGGAATAAGATAGGCTAACGTCAAGACACAAATTTGATAAAATACACGTTTTTAACTGGGCGCTTATAATTGACAACGCGAACGCTTGGTGTAAAAAGTGATAGGCTTCATATATTTCCATTTGCCTTCTCGCCCTAGCGATCTATTTTTTTACGAAATTTACGCTAGATTTTCGCCAATACAGAATGTTGATAAAATGCACGTGCTTTTTATAACTCAGCACTTGATTGCATGACCACGCGAACGATTTGGCTCATTTCGGGAACGCCTATATATATATATATATATATATATATATATATATATATATATATATATATATATATATATATATATATATATATATATATGAATTTATTTATATATATATATATATATATATATATATATATATATATATATATATATTATATATATATATATATATATATATATATATATATATATTTATATATATATATATATATATTTATATATATATATATATATATATATATATATATATATATTAAATATATTTATATATATATATATATATATATATATATTTATATATATATATATATATATATATATATATATATATATATATATATATATATTATATATATATATATATATATATATATATATATATATATATATATATATATATATATATATATTTATATTATATATATATATATATATATATATTTATATACATATATATATATATATATATATATATATATATATATATATATATATATATATATATTCATATATATATATAATATATATATATATATATATATATATATATATATATTCATATATATATATATATATATATATATTTATATATATATATATATATATATATATATATATATTATATATATATATATATATATATATATATATATATATATATATATATATTATATATATATTCATATATATATATATATATATATATATATATATATATATATATAATTCATATATATATATATATATATATATATATATATATATATATATATATATTCCATATATATATATATATATATATATTATATATATATATATATATATATTTATATATATATACCGGTATATATATATTCATATATATATATATATATATATATATATATATATATATATATATATATATATATAATATATATATATATATATATATATATATATATTATATATATACACCCGCTCTTGAAGTATTCTTGTTTAGTCCTTCAATCTTAAATGTTTAGGGAGCTAAAACGATGGTTTTATGTCGCAGGACGTAGCTGTAACTCTTCGATGAGTCATTGGTAGAGAGATTTTAAAATTGCGCACCAATAACTTGCTCATTTTGACGCCATTTCAACTAAATGTGTCAACACTTAATTCGTTTCAACTGTTCTTTAAATAAAAACGGAGTTTGCGGCCGCTTTCAATCTGTGTGGATGACTTTTTCAACTACAAAGGTTTTCTGATTATTGAACGTCGCATCACGGGCTTGAATGATTCAATCAGGAGAGTGTGGCTATAATTTGTTCAATGCTCGATATTTTCATCAACCTGAACAATGTTAATAATTCATTTAATTTTGCAGTTGTAAATTCCTTTATGCCTATACACGTATACTAAAGGCTGGTACTATATGAAAGTAGGTAGGCCTAACAATTGCAGTGAAATACCTGGCTGTCATGGGGTCTGATCTCTATTAACTCAAGTGGATAGGCCACCCTCGGTAGCTCGGTCAGCTGAGGCACCACTTCAGAAACTGAAGTCACCGTTGGGCGTGTGTTCGAGTCTCACACAAGGCATGAGTTTTTGTAAACGTCCTTTCACTTATCACCACATCCTAGTTTCATTATCACCTACTCATTCGTACCCCCGAATAACCTAGTAGTTGGTGGGGTCGTTAAGCAAGCAGTAATCAATCAAGTGGATAGCTTATAGTAACGAACTGCTCGTAAGCGAGTGAAGTCATCTCATGAAGCCATGGCACTGATAAGTGACCCATGGATACCCCCCGGTGGAGCCAATCCTTCGGACATCTTGTACCTGCAGCTATTATGTCGCCCTTAACCCTACCAATGAGCGGATATTATTTTTCACGCTACTCTAGTTGAAACAGGGAATATAACCTATTTTTTTTTCTACGGTTGGAAATAATTACTAAAGAACACTGGGAATAATCAGCAAATTATACACTCTCTATTACAGATTTTTCTGTGAAATTTCCAAGGCAATCTGATGTCGGCCAGACGGCCAGTATTTTTGCGCGCCGATTTTGATCCCCAAAGCCATTAGTAATATCTTTGACCAAAGCTCAGGGGCCGAATTCACAAAAGGTCATAGCTTTGATCGGTATCAACTCTGAGCCCGATCAAAGTTGCTACAAAGATATTAGGCCTACCGATCAACTTTGATACTGTCTCAAAGATAATAATAATAGATTTAACTGAAAATTAAATTTGAAAAATCAAAAATCAAAAATAATAGATAAAATATGGTATTATCTCTAGAAATTGTCGTAACTTTGAACCGGATCAAAGTTATGACCTTTTGTGAATTCGGCCCCAGGACTACTGTGTCAGTACAGCCAAGATGGCGATCAAGATCACGGCCACTGATCTCCATTAGAGATCAGTGATCAGTGATCATGACCCACTGCAGACATATTAGACCTAGTACTCTTCTACCTGACGACATTCTTCTTTAGCTCCCTATACGCGATCCGTGTAATAGAGATCTGTCATCTGTTGACACAGTAGAAAGCTATAAGCATCGGAACTAGAGATCTTTATTGTACAGAAAAATACTGTTTTAAAAAAAAAAATTTCCATTCAATTTTCCTCCAAAAATGCATCATCAGGCTCAAGTACATTTTTTTTGCGTATTCAATAATCATCGAATTACGAATCGTGTAGCACGTTATGGGATAATGGACAAATTCATAGCCTAATTGATGAAAAATACAATTAAAACTGCTTCAATAGGGTGTGTATAGGCCTACTTGAAAGTCAGTCATCAGCCCGTATGACAGCGTTAGTATATTTCTGTATGCCCTAATATAGCTCTATCTTGATGTCAGCTATCTAGAAGTTTCTGTAGATTAGCCTTGTTGGCTAGGTATAGGCATAAATGATCATCATTTGAAAACGTCAACGTTTTCGGGAACAATATATCATCACAATTTTCTGACTATAACCTACCATCTTTATGTCTTTTTTTATGTGAATGAATTGAAACAACAACAGAAACCGCTTGCCATTCTTGTGTATCAATGAATGTATTTTTATCTCGAATGTGCGGCATCTCTACTACGTTAGCGCAGTGCTATTTATAGCGCGTTACCTTCAACGCCGAATTGTCTGTTGGTACTGCAGTAGTGAGTGTCAAAGTCTAAACAGAGAATCAACAAAATAAAACAGACAGTAATTAACTTCTCTCTGTCGTGTTGCATTCGCTCATCGCACTGAGACTAGTGGACTGTCATTCAAGAGATCGGGGTTCGATACCTCTCATGGTCGACCATCCTGAGATGATTCCTACAATATAATCCACGACCGCTCCCTTCCCACTATCAGTATCCTTCCCATCACCTAAAAAACCTTCATTCCATCATCCCATCATCTCATTAATCAATCATCCGATCCGTTATCATAAACCCAATATAAATAGAATGTACATATCGATGTTCCTTTCCAGGCTCACCCTTCCAGTTCACTGTTGGTCCGTTGAAGGACGGTGGTGCTCACAGGGTGCACGCCGGAGGTCCAGGCCTAGAGCGCGGCGAGCAGGGACAACCGTGCGAGTTCAACGTGTGGACCAGGGAGGCGGGAGCGGGCTCTCTGGCCATCTCGGTGGAAGGACCGAGCAAGGCCGAGATCGATTTCAAGGACAGGAAGGACGGCTCGTGCTACGTCAGTTATGTTGTCTCGGAACCAGGTAAGAAACGATTTGATTGAATATCACAACACGATATCGAATCGAAGTCCTGAAATATGGAATCGATTGAGAATATCGAAGTCGAACCGCAACTCTATAGTCCAATGAGATTCACTTACATCTCTTGTATGATGTGCGTTAATGGCCTGTTCACACGGGACATTACATTTAAAATTCCAATCATCTAGAGTTGAATCTCCAATTTCCAGTGTTTGGGTCTTTCAGACACAGATGTCATTGCGGCAACGCATGCAGTGTTGGAAAGTCAATTATTTTTATTTATTTTCTTCATCAAATTGGTGTTATCTGTTGTTACATATGAATTATATACATGCTCAAGTCTCTATTCTTACGTTAGACATAGCAATAACTTCTCAAATTGCTCATCAAGTTTGGATACCGTCGTACAAGTACTAGGCGGCCATGTCTTATATCGCTCCACTGTTCTCCTATTCGTCAATAATGTAGGATTCAACATCACATAATTGAAATATATAGATTAACCCTTGTCTATCCGAAATCGCTCATGATTCAGTCATACAGTCTTGACGTTGACCGTTCCCCCGTAGTGTTTTATTGGTCAACAACGTAGGATTGGCACTTCAGTGCCTCGTCTGAACTGGCCATTATGATTCTGGATACAGTGTATAGTCTGTCTCACCACTCTAGAGTAACTGTTGCTATCTCATCTATCAGCTTAAATGCCGAATAGGTAAACATGTCAATCATAACTCCAACAGTAACAAAGGAACTCTTCTCCGTGCATTTTGAGGACAAGTTTGTGTGCAGGTAAGGGTTGTGGTGCAACGTTGCTACATCGCTTCAGAAATCTTATTCAGAACTCAGGTATAATATAATTTGTGTAAAATGCAATATTGTATGAGTCCGATGAAGTCTGTAGAGATGATTGTCATTTTATATACCTACCTATTCGCCGGACAATAGATGAGCAAACTATAAAGATCTCCGACACTTACTCTTTACTCTAGTGGTGAGACAGACTATAATATTTGCAATGGCTACACGCTACATACAAGCTACCGTAGGGTATAGTGATTTTCTGTCAAGAAATTGTAGGCTTACTGACATTAGTTACAAGTTCTTCTAAGATGTCGTCAATCTTCAACAAACATTTGGGTATGTATTGTTGTAGTTCGATAACGATCTTTAGTGAGGTAAAAATAAATGGCGAAAATATCTGGATTTATCATTATTTACATTTCATCCTTCCGCACGTGATTTTACAAAATTGTACTCGTTAGTTTTTTTACAACTCTCTGCATCTTATTAGGTAGGCCTACTTATCATGGACTCCTATTCTCAATATTCTCAATCCTTTTCGTTCGCATTCACAATATTAATATTGAAGGCCAAAGCTATCAGCTCGGAACATAAACTACGTCATCTGAAGTACCTACATCGATTAAAATACCTATAATACTTTTTACGACCAATAAACGAAGTCCTATTTTTAACTTTGCGCACAATTATATATCCTCTTGCACTCTTAACCTCAATTCCTACACTTTTGGGGTAGATTATTTTTATAACACGTTATGCAATATGTATTTGGCAAAGATCCAAGAAAAATGAAAAAAAAAAATTGTTCACATATTCAAACATGCGCATTATTGTCAAAAACGATTCCGAGTAGGGTTTGCCAAAAATAATTCTCCTGAGTTTATATTTGCTTCGCGCCAGTTGAGTTTTGGTCGGTTTTGGTGGAGTAGCGGTTATTGGTGGGGATATCGAGGGGGAGGGAGGGGCGGCGAGCGTGTAGGGGTGCACTGGTGAGACCGTGCCTGCCTGCGTGAACACCGGACCCAACGACGGGCGCTGTGACTAGTGGCGGAGGATGGCGGACTGTAGGCAAGCTTTTCGCACGTATAAAGTGTGTCAGGAGATACGATTAGACAATAGTTCTGGTAACGATGGCGATCATTCAGAGGAGACAGGTGAGACGAAACGCACGATTAGTCACTTGTTCTAATTTTTTTTGTAACGAGAACATGTATTTATCGCTTCTAATTGTCATCAGTTTTGACAACTGCCACATCAGACGTTTCACTCGAGCTGCCAATCTCAGCTGTTTAGCAATGACGGGAACACTGTTTTCAACGAGGAACAAATTGGATCTTGAAAGCTATTTATGCTAGGCATCTACTACACAAGTCGAACTGGTGATGGAAGTACGGTTCAGACTAACTTTTCAAAATGTTCTAATTTCTAAACCTTCAATTGGATATTCTCATCTGTGCTATCATTTGTTATTTGATTGTGTTTCTAGGCCTATTTATAGATAAAAAATTGATTGGGTAAAATTGGCATATAGGCATCGCGACTAATTTTCATATTTTCAACCTAAAATTGGTGTTTTCCAGAAGATATCTTGATAAGTTCTATTAAATGAAGCCAGCGCACGTTAAGAATGGTTGTTATTTAATAGTTTGAAACTTCCTTGAATATGATGTGTCACCCATAAATACCCATAAGATTATATCCATGGTGAAAGTGCCCATAAGATCTGCTATTTGTGGTGAAATGCATCAGAGCACTTCCAATGGGTCTCTGAAAAAATGAACCTTACCAATGAACATTGGCCAAGAGCATTTATATATATATATGATTTGAAAAAGAAAAAGAAGAAACGTGATAGATGAAATTGGTCGCGATGCACTATATGACAATAGTATCATCGATTGATCATAGCAATTATCTGTATTATTTGTTTGGTTATTCGATGACGTTGTTATAATTAAAATGACCATCTTGTTTATCCAATTTGTTTTGGCATAGGGTGGCGTGGGTGGCTCTATAAGTGGCTTCTGCCGCCTCGGCCTTGGTTTGCCCGCCCACTTGCCCACGAAATAGTGCTAGCTATATTATCTTTTGCCACACTTCAATGCCTATTTATAGTTTGCAGTTTTGATGAAGGATTGCCAAAATTCGGGTTATTTGAATATATTTTATCATATTTCTAACCACTTGAAAATACAACTTTCGCCGCACGCCGTTGCTCCGTCAACTAAGGTACAGCTTTAAAAACTGAAGGGCCTGAGTTCGAGTCTCGCATAAGGCATTGGATTTTGTAAACGTTCTTTCATTCGTCATCAATTCATAATTCCATTATTTCATTATCACCTGCAAAATGCGTATACTATCAAATAACCTAGCTGCTGGTAGGGTCGTCAGCAAGCAAACAATTATCATCAAATACAACTTGTTAGTTTCATTCTTGGCCAATATTTTGTGTTCAAAATGAATGAGTGATTTATGAATTTCCATTGTTATCAGTAGTCTGGTAGGTGCACTTGTCAAAATGACTGGGGTTCGATTCCCGCCGTGTTCCTGACAGAGGTTCTCCATTGTTTTCCTCTGTCGTTCAGTTGAATTCGGCACAAAAAGTTGCAGTCATGCGCTCTATCGGCGACTACCGTAAATAGAGTTTGGAGGACAGAATTCTGCACGTGGCTATGGTACAACGTTGTTTGTGACTACTTTCTCGCCCCAAAAATGTGTTTCACGACGAAATTGTTGCGTACCACAGGGTAATTCTGGGGCAGGAAAGAACCGCGAATGTTCCTTTTATTTATTTCCGAAATGCGGCAATTTATTTCAATTGATGAAACATTTTAGGTTGATTGCAAATGATATGCCTATCTGTAACTTTTTAGATCAATTATTGCAAATAGCATAATTGTAATTAATTATTTGTCATCATCGATTTCAATTGATGATAAATTTTAGGTTTCAAAAGTGCTATACTATATGCCTGTAACATTTAGGGTAATTGTAAATACTATTTTTGTAAATAACATTCGACTGTAAATAACATTTAACTGGAAATAATTATTTGACGTTGTCCATATCAACTGATGATATGTTCTGGGTTGATTGCAAATAGGGCCTATCATATGAAAACTATGCAAAACTGTTTTGTATACTTCATTATACAAAACAGAAACCGTATAATTAAATAAATTACTCTTAAAGCATAACACATTTTTGATGTTTTCCTTGCAATTGATTTCCTTGGAGTGCTCAGGACCTAGGTATAGTCATACATAGACCTAGATTAGATAACAAGTAATGAAAATGTTTAGAAAAAATAAAAATCCCATACGTTTTACCAATACCTACTGGACATTTTAAGCTTGGGTCAAATGGTGTTTTGAACTAATATCAATAAACGAATACAAATGTTACATGGGTAAATTAATTGGTTAATGTAGGCCCTAGGCTATATAAGTTTTTGATAGGTTACTAAAGGAGTGAAATAATATAATAATCTAAATTTTCACACAACATTTACGAGGTAATAATAATTAATACCTAACTCACAACAATTGTTTAAACAAATGTGGTGGGGCATATTATTAAAATAATCCGATCTGAGTTTCAATAACATTTTTTCTACAAACGAAACATCCAAATCCACTTGAATAAGTTGGACAGATTTGTCAAAAGATGAATCTAAAACAATATTGCACGTATGAACGTTTAGCATGGCCATTCCAAGCTGCATTACAAGCAAAGTAGCCATAGTAAACACTACGGAGAGATTACTCTGTCCTCCAAACTTCCGCCATGTTGGATTTTTGACAGCTGCCGCTAGCGCATTCTATAGGTACTTTTTGTGCCGAATACTGCGATGGTTCGTTCAAATTAGTCAGCAATCGTCTTTTTCAGATCATTCCACTGAACATACTTCACTTGCCTTAAAAAAGGTTCAAAATCTATATTGAAACGAAATGAAGATTTTTCTTGTTTTTTCACACACTGTATGCGTAAATTGCATGAAAGCAACGTATGATGGCACCTTATCAATTAGTAACATATCCAATATCGCCTACCTTTTCTTAATTTATACTGGGGTTTGAAGACGCACTGTACTGATGACTACGATCTACTGACGTCGGTGAATGAAATGTGGGATGATGGGATGAAAGGTTCTTTTATTAGGTGTTTTTGAATGGTGGGGAGGAGTCGGTCATGGCCTGTTGTTAAGGAACCATCCCAGTATTGACCTGAACGACAGAGGGAGACCACGCAAACCCCCTATCAGGATGGTCGACCATGGCGGGAATCAAACCCCGGTCTCCTGAGTGTCGGTTTATTGTATTAACCACTCGGCCACTCGTGTCAGTGATATTGCCTATACCAATAATTCGGAAGTTGACGAAATAAAAAGTCCGAGAAAAACCTTCCCGGGAGTCGAACACTTCTGTGGTCGCCAAGTTTTGGTGGTCGGACCTCTGTCACGACTTCGAAAATTTCGAAAAGTTTGAATATTTAAAGTAACTCCTTCAGTTGCGATGCTTGCGGTCACATAAAGTGGTCAATGAAGTCACATTGAAACGCACCCTGAAGAAATTGTACTTTTTCTGTCAACATCGAAATCTTGATGAATAATTATTGTTTCGCAATTAAGACTAAGGATGAGTTCGTAGAACATTTAGAAGAGGTACCTCTTGGTTGCAGGTAAACAAAATGTCTGGTATACCTATTGTTATAATTAGGCCTAGTCAACTCTAGTCTCTAGTTCATTCAGGCATTTGCTTCGCAGACTGTGGGAATGTGTTGCTTGACGATCAAGTTGACAGGACCGAAATTAAAATTGGTTTATCTCAAATAATTTGAAACATTCTTAAATGCAGACAGATAAAATGTCCATAACTGTTGTTATCCATGGTTGTTATAGGACTCCTGAAATTTACTGACATACTACGCACAAAAGCTATCAGACAATGTGAATACTCACTCTACTAACAGTCTGCAGAAAAATAGCGACAAAATATGCGTGAATTCTATTAAAATTTTGAATTTCTGTAAAGAACGTATTTTTTAAACAAAACAGGTGCAATTCCAAGAGATAATTGAGGGATAGACTGGTGATTACACAACACTTATTTAGTTTTGGTCATGTAAAACTGACATTGGTAGTATTTTTTTCTATACAAATTCACTTATTTGTCATTGAATAAATCCAAGTATTTGACGCAGAAATGAGTGTTCTTTATGGTGTAGTGATATAAAGCTTTGAAGCACAAAGCCCATGTGCTTTACTTCATATCACCGATTAACTCAAATTATTCGGAAATATATAGACATGCAATAAGATGTCCAATAGCTGGGGTCCAGACTGTCGGGCTAGTGGTTGATTGTGGTGAGAAGGTATCAACTGTACTAAAAATCAGCTGTTCCAAAACTAGACTATCCTAAAACCCAACTGTCCTTAAACACAACTGTCCTAAAATCCAACTGACCTAAAAATCAACTGTACTAAAAACCAACTGACCCATGTTTCCACTTTTGAGCAACCTTTTTCATAAGTTGAAGTGGGAGGTTTGGCTTCTCTTCACAAATTTATTTTGATAGAAACCGTACCCTGCACCTAACTCTGAACAACATTAAAATCTCTACAAAATATATAATGGGAAGTGTCAATTTGTGAAGGGCAGAAGCCAACTCTCCACTTTACTGCATGCTGTATAGGTTGTTCAAGAATTAGAAGTTTGAGACAGTTGATTTTTAGTACAGTTGGTCGCTTTTTAGTGTAGTTTGTCAGTTTTCAGTAAAGTCGGTTGATTTTTTAGGACAGTTGAGTTTTAGTACAGGTGACGTATCCCCGATTGTGACTATTGAAAAACTGGTTAGCGATTGGCTGTGGATCTGATTGGTTAGTCATGTCGTCTCTCTGAGTTGATGTATGAGCTAAGCTAAACTGTCAACAGGCGTCAAGTAAGTAGGTGAAGTAAGTAGGTTAGTAGAAATGTTTTTGAAGGGGATGAAATTAGGTTAAAGTTATTCCGTCAGAGAGTTAGGGAGGTGGCGGGATAGGGGTAGTTAGGGAACTTGCCACCGCACATTTATGTGCAATTGCAAGAGTTTAAATAATAATAATAATAATAACAAAATAGGTAGTGGAATAAGATGCTCTTTGAGTTGGTTTCCTTCTTATGGTAAACAATATTTCCTGGTAAGCATTTCTAATACTCATGGCCTCTTCCTCTCCGTACGGCGGTTAATTTGCCTCTCGCATCTGTCCCAGGGGAGTACCGCGTTGGCATCAAGTTCAATGACCAGCACATTCCGGACTCTCCGTACAAGCTGTTCATCTCCCCCGCGATGGGCGATGCCCACAAGCTTGAGGTCTACCAGTTCCCCGACACCGGCGTCGTCGCCGACAAACCGGCAGCTTTCCTGGCTCGAAAGAACGGTGCCAAGGGCGAGCTGGATGCCAAGGTAAGGATCGTGTGGCGTTTGTCAACTTCTCGTATTTGGTTTGGAGATATGTCGAAATTCCACAATTTAACGAATATTCACAGTTCCGGGATCTTTGTATAACGGTTGTTGGAATTGATGAGCAAATTCATTTTTTTACCAAGAAAATTAATAGTTTGTATTGATTCTTGAATGATTGTGAAGGTATAAGTAAATTCAGTATTAAAGTAACATGAAGTAAAATCAATAGAATTCATGAGAGTAGAGTTCAATGAGGGATATTGTAAACAACGATTCCCATAATGCATGATACACATACAAGAAATAAACCAGTACACGTGATGTTAAATGTACCATACAACATTAAATCATGTATACTTTAACTCGGCGCAAATTATTCAATTTGAAATATTTGAATATAAAAAATACAAAGTGAAAATAAATCGTATCAAAATCCCCAACAGAGTGATGACATATTACTGTGCGAAGTGATTTTCCAGGTTTTCCCGAAAATATTTCTGTATTTTTATCAATTTTAGGTATGTTTGTTGTATAATTTATGCCTTGGGTATTTACGACGATTTTGTATTGACATCATGAATTGATCAAATTATTCAAAGAGCACTTGGTAATTGAAACGTAGGGTCTGTCTATTACGCATAGAGAAAGAAAATTAATTTCAGGTGGTGGTGCCGTGATCTCAAATAAATTCAAGATGTAGCCGTAATCAAGCTGAAAGACTGATCCACTCATGTATCTATACGACTTCTCCAACAAAGTTTGGTTATGTGCTTAGTTACTGCCTACAAAAATAATGTATACTTGATGACAGAGTACCCCAAGAAATGAACTTTTAATCTTCCTTTTCTATTACTGAGATAGGTGGTCGAGTGGCTAGCACACTGAATCGTTATTCAGGAGACCAGGGTTCGATTCCCGCCATGGTCGACCATCCTGACAGAGGTTTTCCGTGGTTAGCCTTTGTCTTTCAGGTTGATATTAGGGTGGTTCTTTAACATAGGCCACGGCCGACTCCATCCCATTACACGAAAACTCCTAATAGAATGACCTTTCATCGCATCATCCCATCATCTCATTCAGATCTTCGCCATCAGTTCAGTGCATCATTATAAATTATATACAACCACTATAAGTTTTATATTAAAATCCCATTCCATGTCTCGATGTTGTAAACGTCGCCATGATATTGGACGAAGGGATGGCTGACTGGCTGATATGAACCAAGTTATTAACTCCTATCGTAATTTAAAAATAACTTTTTAATTAGTTTCTCATTTTATTTTATTTCTAAAAAGATAAACTAGGTTTACTCTCATGTGATCGATCGAATTTGTTTCGTCTGTTTGCTCACTTCAGCATTAGGTACCCTGGAATGCCTGGAATGCCCCCAAAAAAGATTTCTGTTTCATTTTGTAAACAAATGAATAAGCTAGGTTTACACTAATTCAGAACATTGATAGAAAAAAATACCTACACTAATGGTCGCATAAAACGATTCAATCCTGACTTCAAATTTTAATTTAAATTGACTCACCACAAATTTAACCACTTATTTTCTCATGGACTATGCGTGGAGTGCGTGGGCACATTGTTATAGTCAGTAAAAGTCAGTAAAAAGTGGCTTCATGTGACCGCAACTGTACTAAATTCGGCACTAGATTGACTATACTGTGGATTGTTCTCGAACGCTATCTTTTCCGTGCACTAGATCGTGTCGCCGTCGGGCATTGAGGACGATTGCTTCATCCAGTCCATTGACCAAGACACTTACTCCATCCGGTTTATGCCCCGTGAGAACGGCATCCACAACATCCACTGCAAGTTTAACGGTGTCCACATCCCCGGCTCTCCGTTCCGCATCAAGGTCGGCAAGGAAGACGCGGATCCGGCGGCGGTCCATGCAGCTGGCAACGGGCTGGGAGACATCAAGACAGGCAAGTTCTTAGCGGTTACAGTCACGTTGAAGATGTATCGGGGTTATCCTGGTGGGTTCACTCTGCTCTCAATACTGTTCTATTTCATGAGTACTGTCCTTGAACCTACAGATCGCTGCTCGCCCTAATGAAATATTTTGAGCAATGCATCGTGCCTTCTATACACCTCAAATAATTGCATCCAAGATGCAGTGAAAATTTGAGGCATGCAGACTTTTCACACGAATTTGATTACATGTATCAATCATCTAGATGTAGGTTACTTGCCATATAGCTTGCATTATTATGAAACACTTCACAATTTGATGATGCATAATTTAACCTCACCATCTCCACTTTCTGTTATAAGAGACTGTTGCAGACAGTTGAGCAAACATAAATGTATTTTTGCATGTATTTGTAAACAATGCTAGTTCCTATAGTATTACTACTAGATGACTCACGATCGGTAGGTTCAGAGATCTGGATGATAAATTGGTACATATTTTTAACATTGGTGGGATGGGAAGTTGAGCCACCATAAGACACTTCAGCTGCACATACTGCAATAACAAAGACCCTATTTGCTACATAGATTGCATTACACATGTGCTCAACTCTTGTTGACTCTCTTTTCACGCAGGCATCAAGACCGACTTCCTTGTCGACACCTGCAACGCTGGCGCCGGCACTTTGGCGGTGACCATCGACGGCCCATCGAAGGTGTCGATGGATTGCACGGAAGTCGAGGAGGGATACAAAGTACGGTACACACCCCTCGTACCCGGCGATTACTACATCAGCATCAAATACAACGGCTTCCACATTGTCGGATCGCCGTTCAAAGTGGTGTGCACAGGTAAATAATCACCAAGATGAGTCTGTCAGAACAAGACAGTAATCTACAATCAGCAATGTAGAAAATTATAGCCGATATCCTGGGACTTGATCAGAGTACTAATACTGATACGTAAAGATCAGTCGCTAGCACACTGAACTGTCATTCATGAGTCGGGGTTCCATTCCCTCAGTCATTAGAGTGATTACTGAGATAGTTCCTTATCATTAGGCTGTAACCATCTCCTTGGTCATTCAAAGACCATCATTCCAACAGACTGAAGGGGGCTTCTCACTAAGCAGATAACCCCTACTCTGTTCTATAAACTATCAAAAATTCATTTGTATCACTGACCTCTATTTAACCTTCTAGGAGACGACCTGGCTGAAAGGGGAGCCCAGGAAACATCGTCGGTGGTCGTAGAGACGGTCCAGAAAGTGTCGAAGAACAAAGCAGCTGGCCCTGTCTTACCCCTGTTCAAGTCCGATGCATCCAAGGTCACTAGCAAAGGCATGGGGCTGAAGAAGGCTTACGTCCAGAAACAGAACCAGTTCACGGTTCATGCAGGAGATGCTGGTAAAATTTCAACACCACTTCTCTTAGTCAATACGAATTCAAATGACTGGTGATATGTAAAACTTCTATTGCTCGTTGCCTTCAAAATGTGAATAATACTTTAAATTTCTTCAAATTAGATGATTCTTTCAAATATGTGATCGGAATGTCAGCCCAAAATGTTTCCATTAGAATATTCCCATACAACTTACTAGTAGTTTTCATCGTTTACATTCATTTTGTTACATTTCTCCAATTATTATTGTGCCCAGTATTACCATTTTTTTATGCCACTGCTACATAATTTTTTTAAATTTCAATTCAATTCATATCATTCAAATATTCTATTCTTTAATTAGGTTTCATTTTATTTATTTCATGTACCACATTTTATATTGATTATTATCCTGTTCACTTTCAGAGTCGGGAACCAATAAAGTTTCATATAACAAACAGGATGATATTCTATATAAAATACATTCGTCAATCTCAAAGCAGGATATGAATGAGATATGGTTAAACAACTAAAAATAATGGAATTATATGATATAAATAGAATTCAACATGATTGAATAACTGAAGAATGACTTATAAAATTGAAATGATTTAATTTATTGATTATAACTGCATAGAAAATAATACCAATACAGGGTAACAATAATTGAAGAGTAACTCCAGAATGTAAAACGTTGAAATGTATGGTTTATTATGTAGAAAATTTCTAAATATCCCAATGGAATCCATTAGATCAGACGTTCCAATTTGATATTCTAAAGAATTCTCGGAAAGAAAACGGCTACAAAATCACAAAGATTTAACGGAGGAATTAGCAAGTACCTGCGAGTTGATTCAGTGCAATATTATTTTTCTGGCGATTACTTTTGAACAGCTCAAAATATCAAAATTCGAATTTGTTAGATACATTGATATTTTTAATACCTAGGATTAATTGTAAATACTAAAATTGGCTGTATACATTTGAAAAATTTAGAACTTTGGTGAAATAGTCATAATGACTAAAGTTGAATGAATGAATGTTGGGGTTTTAAGGCGCGTCTGATTACTGTTTTGTAGGCTTTGAAAAGAATGTGTTTCCACCAAATCAGATTGATGAATCACAAATACCAGCTGGTATTGACTTGGAATTGACTTACTTGCATGGAAGCAATTTGTCGAGGTTAGAAGGTAAAATTAAAAAATAGCCCCATTGACAAAAATATAAGGAAAGATTCTAATTGATTTTTGAGAAAAGAAAATGAAACAGTTCCGCTTCATTTAATATATATGTATATATAATATAATACAAGGAAGAGTGAGAAGGGTAAAAATGAAATTTTCCAATTTTCAGCCACAACATAATTTTTTCTTACTGCAGATAGAAAGAATTCTTTTTGAACACATCTGGGTGAAAACGGCATATTTTCAATTGGTTCTTGGAATTGATCATGATTCATTGAAGCTTGGACAATCTTTACTTGTGACGTGGTTGCCAGCATACAGCATAACAGCGTGCAGTATAAGCATACAGCTATCAGCACATTTTAGTGTTGTTATGACGATTATTGTTTGCTCAACAACCCCACCAATAGCTAGGTTATTTGAGAGTATGAATGAGCGGATGATAGATGAATGATGCTTACAAAATCTCGTTCCTCTTGGCAGAATCGAGAATTGATTTCTAAAGCAGTGCCTTCGCTGACTGAGTCATGGTGGCAGCTTTCAGCATTGTGATGATGTGTTGTCGTCATCCATAACTTATGGAAATTATTAATTGTATCCTTTCCCCTCGTAGGTAACAACATCTTGTACGTTGGCGTGTACGGGCCGAAGAGCCCATGCGAAGAAGTGTTTATCAAGCACATGGGTCGCAACAACTACCAGGTGAACTACGTGGTGAGGGAGCGGGGAGAATACATTGTGATCGTGAAGTGGGGCGACGAGCACATCCCAGGGTCACCCTACAAGGTCGACGTCTGAGACAATTCAACCCACAATATTATCATCAAAATGCCATACTTTCACTTACTAGGCAAAAGTAATTCAAAATGTATCATCATCTAAAACCCCTCTATAGGCATTTTATCTTGAAAAAGTGCAGAAACTCAAATGGAAAATACGAGATATGAAATGAAATAATTAATGAAGATCTTTTAAGAATTGTGTCTTCCGTAATCATGTGATAGTAAATACTTGAATGGTATGAAAAGTATTTTTTTATTAAGAAAAATATATATATTTAAAAAAATGATATATTTTGCTGTTGCTATTTGATGATTGATTGTTAGTCCAGGAAAGGAGCCTTATTATGATCATCATTGAGAACAGAAGATTGGTTCAGCTAATGCATCGACTACCACTATATAGTGAAGACCAAGTCATTCCATGCCTACCCTATTGGCAGAAAATGATTGCCACCCATTTAGCGTTTCTAATGAACCAAAGGAGCTGTTGACGAACTATTTGATGTTTAGAATGAAATCATTATGTCTGTGCAAGATGAACCGAAGCGGTCGTTTTCACTTGTACCTATTCCAATTGGGTTTCTGTCATACCTCTCGAGATATATCCATGTGAGATAGCGACAAAGAAAATCTGAGAAGATTTTATATCATGTTGAAAAGTGCCTTAAAATTAAATTATTTTTGTTAGTTGTGTCATGTTGCTACTTTTGTGTTGATGGATATATTTTTTATTATTATTCTTTATCAATAACCATCTATTATACATTTTGTTACTATTATTATTTGTGTATGCTATTTATATTTAAGATTGTTTCATTATCAAAAGTATATTATTAGTGTTATTTTTTTTTTCAAAAGTATTGCAATGTTTCTATTACTTCTAAGTTTGCCATTATGATTTGTTTACAAAACAAGGGTAACATATGTCATGCTCTATTGTTCATCACTGCATGCAATTATGGTTCTCTTTAACATATGCCTACAATTACTTTTCTTGCTGAATGTATTAAATTCGGCTGTCATACAATCATTTTGTTGTATTGAGCTGGGAGACCTATTGAACCTATTGAACCTATTGTAACAATTGATTCTTGTCAAAATATTATTACATTATGCAAATCAGGCTTGAGTTTATGCTTCTATTTTCATGCTTCTATTATTATTGTCAGTTTTATGGAAGTAATAATTGAAATCACAATGTGCCTTATCATTCTGAACAGAATAAACTTAGGTGAAAATACTACCAGTCTATTCAATCTAAATGGGAGTTTCTTGATTGACAGCTTGTAAGGTTGCAAACGATTATAAGTGTAAGATATCAAATAAATATATTATTGTACATTTTGCTAATTATTATTTTGACAGCATTCAGGAGAAATTTAAAATGATTCTTGTCCCACCATCTCATCCATCAATTGATCATGGGTAGCATCTCTAATGAACAAGTCAAACTAAATCTAATTCCAAGTCAATTATTTTGAATTGAATATTATTAAAAATGTAGGCCTAGATGATATTTATACACAGTCTACATGCTACTTATGTGAATCAGCACAAGTGATTCAGTTTCAAACAAAAATCCAGTAGATATTGTGTTCTTTTCCCATTACCATAGTAGTCTTCTGCATTTACTTTGACCTTCCTGTGTTTTCTGAGTAAAAATAGAATATAATATTCGGATGATACCTCTAGGTATCATTTATTCAGAACCTGCTTAAAATATACTCCACACACATTCTGCTGATGTGCTGGCGTGTGATTGTGCCTGCTCAAGATTTCCTGGTGGTAAATCAATTCCCTTCTTAATTCTAATACATTCCCCACATACAATTAAAAAATATGCATATTTCCATTAATACTACTTATGAGTTAAGACCTACCATATATATCCTAATCTCTTTGCTACCAAAAATAGGAATAGGTCGGATTCCATTTGGCTGAAGGCTATCAGTATACTCGGCCACTTTTCTGGCACAATTGTGTTGCTGGTCACAGAAAATTAAACTTATTGCAAACACAAGTAGGTTGAATTATACGACAACCTTCAGCCAACTGGATCCCGAACTGCTTGTCTCATTACTCTGCTTAAGCTAAGGGCAACTATTATGTTTCAACCATCTGATATATTTCACGAGTGATAGATAGTTTCTACTTGTTATGACATACCGTAATCAAGCTCACAATTTCAACTTGTTATATGAATGAGTAGTGAAAAGTGAAAACATTGAATCAGATCGGAAGAAAAGTAAGCACTTGATCAAACTGTCACTGAGTTGCTGGTACTACTTTTAGTTACCTGACATAGATTCTTTTCTGTCATATAAGACAATAAAAACCATAATAACTTCGTTCTGTCAGACCCGATATTTCTAAGACCACTCTCCAGCATTATTTTGAGAGTTGGAGGGAATGAATGGTATGGGTAACCATGGTGATAGCAACACTAATCTGCCAGGCAGATTCATATTGGTCTTATCACACAGCAATACTGAAAATATGATGGTCATTACGATGAATATTGACAGTTGCTTAGGAAAGGGGGATAGGGGGGGAAACGACACCCTACTAATGATGTACCTTCCTCCCCCCCTTCCAACATCCTACTCAATATGCTTTGACACCCTCACAATTCACTTACTTCCATCAAAATACGCGCAAACTTATTTTAAATATTCTCCCAAGATCGTCCAAGGACATTGGAAAGACTCGAATTGCATGTTCTGTCTCCGGCGGCTCTGTATGAGCGAGAAATCCGCTACAAATATATATATATATATATATATATATATATATATATATATATATATATATATATATATATATAAGTTATATATATATATATATATATATATATATATATATATATATATATATATATATATATATATATATATATATATATATATATTCATTCAGGAGGCCGGGGTTCGATTCCCGCCATGATCGATCATCCTGACAGAGGTTTTCCATGGTTTCCTTCTGTTTTTCAGGTCAATACTGGGATGGTTCCTTAAGGGGTCCTGGACCTAGCCATGATGCCTGTGTTAAATCAGTAATGTTCAGGAATGGTTCGTTCAAAGTAGAACATATTGATTATGTTGTTCAGACCCTTTTCTTGACTTGAAGCAGAATTCAGATTCGAAAAGAAAAACATATTTGATAGTCTTTAGCATTTTTGTTCCAAAAATTGCAAATTTTCAGGATTTATGACATTTTATTGGTTTCATATATTTTTAAAACTCTGATGTGTTGTCCAGTCACTAGTTCCCTTGCTTCAAGTTTGTATCATACATGTACGAATCATCTGTGAAATTTTGAAGAAATGTAGTCGAAGCAATCCTGAGATAAATTAAAGGTATAGTAGGTACAGTACATTTTTACTGAAAATTATTGTGAAATAACTGGCATTGAAAAGTGGTAACATTTAAGTGTAGCAGACCTAAGCATAGGGGAATAGCACTGCGCATGTAACTGAAAATAATTCCTGAACCTAAAATATTATGAATGTGTTCAAACAAATTATATACTTATATTGGTCACACTTCGAAAAATAATAATGTGCGTATAAACTCCCTCCCCTTCCCCCAAAAAATGCTAGGTCTGGGTTCCCTTAAAAACGGGCCACGACCGACTCCTTCCCACTATCCAAAAACACATAATAGAATAACCTTTTATCTCATCATCCCATCATCACACATATATCATTCACCGGCGCCAATAGATCGTAGTCATCAGTACAGTGCGTCGTTGAAAATCCAATACAAATTGAACATATTGTAATGAAATTGCTTTATTTAATTGAATCAATTCAGAAAACAAGTATCTAAGATACTGTAAAATATGAAATACTATATAAAATACTGTCGATCAATAATGAATATTCGTAATGTGTACATGTTATTTTGCTGCGCTTCGTGGCTCAGTGAGTGAAGGCACCGCTTTAGGAACTTCATCGGTGGGATGGGTTCGAGTCCCACATAAGGCATGGGATTTTGTAAGCGTCATTTCAATTATCACTACTTAACAGTTTCATCAACACCTGATCATTCGTACTCCCAAAAACCCTAGCTGTTTGTGGGGTCGTTAAGTAAACAATAATAATAAAGGGACATGCATGTTATATTTTGTATGCAAGGGTCCGCGGTTAGGTAAACGCAGTTGGCAAAAATGTCGGGTGTACTCTTACATACGCTGTTACATAATAACATAAATGTTAATGTTATGAACGATTAGTCTCATTAGCATGGTCGATATATATTTGCTGCATCTTGCGATGTATTTGTTAATTTCGTAGTTTTATGGTCATTTTTATCGGTGAAATCTCCTTGGCGGGAAACTTTTCACACTCTGGATATGTCAGGTTCGTTTACAATATAGAGACTATCAGTGCAGTACACCAGTCAACCAAGGCACTGCTTTAAAAACTGTAGTCAAGTCGGACGTGGGTTCGAGTCCTGTCATATTTTTTTTTTCAGAAACATCAACATCATTCATCCGTTCGTTCATACCCCCGAATAACCTAACTGTTGTCTGAGTCGTTTGAGAAAAATAATAATCAAGTACAGAAACCGCGACAGAAATTCTCTGCAGGCTAAACATTACACGCCTTTGAATGATTTAGTTTTATTTCTAATCCTAAATATCATCCTGAATAATCATTGATAAAATCATTGATATATATATATATATATATATATATATATATATATATATATATATATATATATATATATATATATATATATATATATATATATATTGAATAAGTTATAACTGTAATACTTTTGTTTGTTGGAATGACAACCTCGAACTCTCGTGGATGCGTGAATCAGCCATATTTCTTTTGATCTTTTGAATTTGCGTGTCTACTTGTCAATGTCATTGCAATGCACTTGACTTGTGTTTACCAGTAAGTAAAACTGGTTCCTACTGAATATTATATACAGTTTCTTGATGTAATATCTAGTGGTAGTGAAATACCGACGTGGAGTTTCATCGTGAAATTTTTGAACGAAGTGCGTTAATGTTTACTTCTATCATCGATGCCATTCTGAAATTCAGTCGAGGTTTATCATCGCACAGCGAAAGAACCGTAAGTAAGAGTTATATCCATGAGCTAACTGTGCACCAGATGCTCTAGATACTGCTGAATATAAATTAAATTGTATTAGCTTTAAATACGTTATAGTCATTGAACATTTATTTACATTTTCGTTTTCAATTAATGAAATCTTTTATATATATATTATTCATTTTAATTAAAAGTAACCATGCTTGAGGTATGTTTATTGAAGTGAGCTCTCAATTGTACAATTATATACAATGAATGAATGAAAGCTTTGATTTTTCTGTACTCGAGAATTAATATCCAGTACATTCACCCTCGCTCATTGTGCATTATTGTCAAACCAAAGGTTTAAGGACAATATCGTCATACACCATTATCTTGCCTCTTGGAGCTATTGATCGGTGGGGAGGTGATGACACCAGATTATTTTATATTGTTACATTATTTAAGATTTTACTGTTCAAACTTCCAGGGTAGCTGGGCACTGTATTTATGAAGGTAGCCGGTGAAAGCAACAATGCCACCAAAGAAAAATCAAACTTGTAACAACAATAACAACAACTACGACTGTTACAATGGTGGGTGCTGTACCATGCCACAAGCATCAAAACAACGCGGAAATAAATCCGGCTGGGCCGGTTGTGCTACAGGTGGTTGTGAATGTTGTGAATCAAGTTCCGATTATATTACCGGTCCTTGCAAAGGCGCTAAATGCAAAGGTTCGTGTTTTACAACTGCCCCCAAACGTAGGGCCAACACGGCAAAGAAATCAGTTGCAAAGAATGGTCGTGCTACTTCAAATGCAAACTGCGACTGTGCAGATTGTGAAATCTGCGATTGTTCAGATTGCGTAGGCGGAGGATGCATGCCAAATGCTTCCAAACGCAAAACCAACCCAGTGAAAAAAGCAGCAGCCAAGAATGCTCGTGCTACTTCAAATGCAAACTGCGACTGTGCAGATTGTGAAATCTGCGATTGTTCAGATTGCGTAGGCGGAGGATGCATGCCAAACGCTTCCAAACGCAAAACCAACCCAGCGAAAAAAGCAGCAGCCAAGAACGCTTCTTCAAATGCATACTGCGACTGTACGGATTGTGTAGACTGCGATTGTTCAGATTGCGTAGGCGGAGGATGCATGCCAAACGCTTCCAAACGCAAAACCAACCCAGCGAAAAAAGCAGCAGCCAAGAACGCTTCATCAAATGCATACTGCGACTGTTCGGATTGTGTAGACTGCGATTGTTCAGATTGCGTAGGCGGAGGATGCATGTCAAACGCTTCCAAACGTAGAATCAGCACAGCCAGGGCTATCAAACAACGAGCAACGAAAGCGGCAGCCAAGAATGCTAGTGCTTCATCGAATGCCGATTGTGGAAGCTCATATTCGGCAGCTTGCGAGGGTGGTGCATGCTCGATGAAAACGGATCAAGTGAAACAAAATAAGGCAGCTCCACAGAAAAAAGGACCGAATTCTAAATGTAAGTACGATGTAACTTTTAACATGTTGACTCATTGATTGCAGGGGTGTAGTCTTGAAACAGTATTAGGACGCTCGAAATTCCTGTAAATCTATTCAGGATTGTCTTTTTATGACATCGTATTAGGTTATATTTCGCTAGTTTCAGATAGGCCTATATGTCGAAGTTGTTGTGGTCCTACTTGTAAGGAGACATAGCCACTTTCATTGACTACAGTTTGTATCATTGATAATCACCGGCACACGTAGCTCCGTTGCTAACGCGCAGGTGAGGGGCATATTGAACTTCGGTTCGATCCCCGCCACCGCCATTACAGAGTTGTATTATTCCAGGGGATTTCGTGATTTCCCTCTGTAGTCTAGGCTGATGTCGGGATGGTTCCTTCAATGAAGGCCACGCTTCCTTCAATGAAGACCACGCTTCCTTCAATGAAGACCACGCTTCCTTCAATGAAGGCCACGCTTCCTTCAATGAAGACCACGCTTCCTTCAATGAAGGCCACGCTTCCTTCAATGAAGACCACGCTTCCTTCACAATAACCTTGCATTACCAACGAAACCTTCATCCCATCATCAAATAATCGCATCATTCATCCGACGCCATTAGTTGAATATATAGAGAAAATCATTTTTATTGACGGCTGTTCATCTTCTTGATGACTGACCATGAAGGTCCAGCTTACTACGAATTTGGAATTATAATTGCCGAAAGTGAAAATGAGTTATACAAATATAGTGATAAGATCAAAAACTTAATTATTATAAAAAAAAAAAATATTAGAATTCAAGTAGATTGAGATACGCTGAAGAGATGGTTGTGGAGAATATGTGATGATTTTCTTAATATTGTGGAAACTATATATAATATATATATATAAATAATAACATTTTCATTTTCATTATTTCGGATTAAACTATGTTTTTTTATATTGGGTCTAACGACGCACTGTAATGATTAAGATCCATTGGCGTCGGATACACTTATGTTATGATACCGAAAGTGTACATCGCCTACCATGATATCTTGATCCACCTATTCATGTGACTGCGAGTGTACCCTTGAATAACCAAACTGTTGAAAAACATTGAAAACATGATTGTTCACCAAACAATCGTCAAAAAAGTTCGAATATTCTATATTGAATAATATAAGCCTAATGAACACCCGTGTTAATTTCATTTTAAAATGATAGTAGACCCACACAAAACACAAAACATTTATTCTCATCTGACTTGTACGTTTATACTGTGAATTGAAATTATAATACCAAGTCATTATAGATATGTTGAAGGTAGCCCTATTCTGCATGGAGCCGATTGATTGATTGATTTTTTTCACCTTCTCCCTATTATAACTGTTAGATGCATTCGTCTTATTTTTGTCTAATAGTGATTGAATGTTGTATTATTGCCACAGGTATGCCATCGTCGTCAAGGAATGGTGTTGATAGATATGCAGAATCGTCGAGTTCATGCGATTCGGATGCGTACGGCACAATTTACCGCCCATCCAAAAAGTGAGAGGTAAATTTAGATATGAATATAGGTCTTGATTATTTGATATGCATGATCATATTTTTTCAAAAAAAAATGGTAACAAGAATGTGCATTTTCTACTCCAACTATTAACTAGTGGTGCTGTCTTTTCTTTTGAATATGCCAAGAAGAAATTAATCGCATGAAATCGTTCTATTATTATTAAATGGAAATATTTGACCTGACGACTGTGACGGATGATGGTGAATGGTACGCTGAACGTCTTTCATCAGACTGGGGTTCGATTCCCGTCATGGTCGACCATCCTGACGAGAGGTTTTCCGTGGTTTCCTCTGTCGTTCAAATTGATACTGAGACGGTTCCTTGACAGGCGAAAACCGACTCCTTCCACTATCCAAAATCACTCGATGAAATAACCTTATATCTCATCTTCCCATCATCTCGTTTATCATCCACCGACACCAATAGATCATCATAGTCATCAGTACAGTGCGTCGTTAAACCTAATATAAATGAATGAATATTTGGCAAGGAAGGTGGATTTTCAAATCAAGGGTGACTAAAGATAATCTATTCGGAGCAAGAAGTTTGCGTTCAATACACACGTTACACATGATTATATATAAATCAAAACAATTGATGAATGATGTGTCCCAAACGTGAATTGTGCAGGGATAAATGAATGTATCTATAAATAAAGTACACTATCGTGTATAGATAGATGTACACTATGTACAGACTCTATATAGATCCATATGTATAGATTTGTTTTCAGATTATGCAAATATCAAATCCGTTTCTTTATATATATAAACATCTTTTTATTTGTTTCAAGTACTCCATCGTCGACCGATTCTCCATCGTCGACCGATTCTCCATCGTCGACCGATACTCCATCGTCGACCGATACGACATCGTTGACCGATACGTCATCGTCGACCGATACGTCACTGTTTACTGGAACTCCGTCATTTACCGGAACTTCGTCATTTACCGGAACTCCGTCATTTACCGGAACTCCGTCATTTACCGGAACTTCTTCGCTTTGCGAGTCGATTGAGGAGATGGATGTGGAACCTGTAACTAAAGAGGTGATTGGAAAAATTGATGTCAATTTCGAAACTTTGTTGCATTACCCAGATTAAATAGAAACGTATTTGGCTTTAAATTAAATGCTTGATTAGATCACTGATTCTTTCAGATTGAATGATTAATTAGTTCATCAATGATGGAGGTGTGTATATTGTATAAGTGAATGCCTATAATGTAATTTTATTGTAAGATTTTCCATGTTTTTAGTATTAATTAGCCCATTGTTAATCACTTTCACTTTGAGGTTGGCATATTTAATTCATTTGTAATGATGGAATTATGTCTATTGTGTGTGTGCATGTATAATATATTTATTTTTAATTTTATTTAAGATTTTATTGTGAGATATTTTATGTTCTCAGTACTTATTAGTTGATTGTTATTCACTTTTATATAGAGCATGATAAATATAAAATGAGTGTAAGGCCAAGTTTCACGAGTAAGA
>OZ023327.1:26211724-26214224 GCA_964007535.1 Brachyptera risi
ATACAGATTTTAATGTATAAGAATGAATGTATGCGGATGAATACGGTTAGTATAAAACGTAGGCCTATATATGTAGTTAAAAGTCATGACTGCCATTCATTGCCTCAGAAATACGCTTCTCCAATTCAAGACATCATTGTTTTATTTGGTGTGTAATAAGTTGATGAATATTATTTAGAATTTCAACTCAAGAACGAAAAACCATTACATTTTATGATACACTACATTTCTAGACTGAAAGAATATTGTTATACTGTACAGAGCATGTTTTTATTTTTCAAAGGTCAGTGTTGTCTCTCTTAAATTGTAATATATATAGGCCATCTGGTGAAATCGGTCAGGACGGGATGCTGTAAAGAGGTTGGGATTCATCTTGAACTCGAGCAATGCTTCGAGCCAATTTCATACCCCCTCTCTTTTCACTTCTCTACCCAAGACGACTCTCGTTTCTATCCTTCTCTCTCGTTCCTATCAAACTTCTTCTCTTTCACGATTCTTCCATTTTCCTCTGTATTTACTCGTCCGACTGGGATGCGAGCCGTTGTACTCAAGCTATACTTACTCTTTCCCGAAATCACCGGTGTGGAAATTTGGTCAAAGGAAAAACAACCTCAATACACAATGTGAAACTGACCAAAAGTTTACTGCATTTTCATTCTTTCTTTACAATAATAAATAGATTGACCAATAATTAATGAAGTGAATGAGATGACCAACTATATATACCATATAATACTATTAATGTTCGTTAAATAGTATGGATTATGGTTACCTATGAGAACATTTCTTTGAAATACATATTGAGACTTATCTGGATAAATATATGCTTATTTAGCGACACCTATTCAGACTTCAACTTCAACTGTAGGACTTTAAAAGACGAATTGAATGTGGGGATCGCGCAACGATTGGCTTATGTATTGCACAGACTAGACCATGCAGACTATACAGCACAAACGCCAATATTTTACTAATCGTATCATAGGTATAAAAGAGAGGTATAGAGAAAGGGACAGAGATAAGATAGTAAGAAACTGGGAACCGAAACCCAGCCCTTGATATCTATACCTGAAGTTTATCTCTGTGGTAGCACCGGCGTATATAGTAGCCTATAGATGTGATCATAATCAACAAACTAGATTATATTTATGTTAATTAATAAATCGATTTAATGTCCACGTTAAGTAAAGGATGAGTTAGGTAGGTGCCCCTCGTGGGATCTGTGGTTTGTATATATACACTTGCTTGGTTAGATGCTATTCCCGGACGAAGTATTATGGTAAGTTAAGGGTAATTATCAGTCTCTATTTAGTTCGAAACATCACCACATATGGCGTGGTGGCGATGAGATGGCCGTCTCCAGTATTATGGAGAGCGCTTGAAACCAACAAACCGGAAACACCAGAGAAATTAAAATTTCATCGTGAATTTTGCTAACAACTTTGTATACGGTAATTGTGTATATAAAGTGAAGAGCAGGAAAGGAAGCTACATTTTATAAACAATCATAGTATAAAGATGTTATTTATATTAATATTATTATACCAATTAGTAAATTTGAATTAGGGTACCTAGTGGGCATATGACTGGACGGTAAGATGGTAAGCCTTGGTCTAGACGGTGGCTAAGTGTTGATGAAGTAGGTTAAACACCGACTACATTTAACGCAAGAGGCTGTATATTTTGAGTCCTGCGCTTTAGAACGTGGTAATATGCTACATTAGGATTATACACGATGGCACTGGTTCATTCTTTTTTCGAACTCTTTCAAACTTTTTTACGCCTCTTGCATATCTTTTGTAACAGTATAATGATGAACACAAATGAAAATTGTGATTTTATTATAATTTTATTTTCTGTACATTCTCAGAATCTCAGATTGAAGTCAAATCTAGTTCAGGGTTGAAATATGGTATATTGAACGGATGAAGTTTGATTTCATCTTATTTTAAATTTGGATCGAACTAGAATTTCAAAAAATATATGACAATGTATAAGTGTTTGTTTTTTGTATAATTTATTCATCATACATTATTGATGGAAACATTATTTACTCTATTCCGCTCACAACTTCTGTAATGTGTGAATACTAAATACCTATAAACTTCGCTCGTTCGATTTCGGTTGATTTGATGAACTTTAGCTGAATACTCGCAGCCGTGATTTTTTCAAGACAAATTTATGAGCTATATATACAGTTATGAATGACTGAACTGGTAATACCTATCCATCTGATCTGAGAATACTTCTTATGAGCTTCCCATTCTCAGTCCAAAAATAGGCCAGCATCAACCTGAAAAAACATTCATATGAATATATTGATATGAAGTAGATCAAAGATATAAATCAAATTGATAACTAATCATTGTTGTTTTTTTATCTCTATCAGGCTTCTCTAATTGGACATGATCAAACTATCTTATATTAGAAATATTACGACTATCAAAATGGCACGTTTTAGTTTGTGTAATGGAAAGCACGAAGCCACGTTCCTTTGAAT
>OZ023327.1:26219224-26226724 GCA_964007535.1 Brachyptera risi
GAGATTGTCAGGGATGTGATAAGTCGTTGGCCAACCCTAGCAGACGGCATGCATCCCTGCGACGAAGTATTGACTTACAATTCAGCAAATACACTTGCGGTCACATAAAACTGTTGATCAAGCCACATTGAAGTTCATCCTCAAGAAAATATATATCCATGACGCACTAAAACTATAGCAGACAACTGTACGTTCAGTCCAGGAAATAATAACCGGTAAGATGTGAGTAAATTTTATTTTAATTTCAATTTTAATTCAGAAAGAAAAAATGTGACCGCGGATGTAGATGTAGAGGTTGTCCATCAGGATAGCTGGGTATCCCACGTGTGCATTTTTCAAATGTTTAGGAATGTTCTTAGTAATTGAAGTTTGGCGAAGTGATTGCAATATAATACTATTTTGTTGATCTGAATATACCAATAATGCAGAAAAGACAATGTAAATGTTGCTACATTGAGTAGTTAATTCAATATTGTAGTGAACACATGTGTACAACTCAGTAAGTTTGAATATCAATTAAAAGGTGTGATGCGGTAGACTGTTTCGAGTTCAAGTCAGATATAATATTTTTGGGTGGGGTAATTACCCCTTCCCCCCTCAACCTTTATACCACAGTAGCGGAAATCAAAATATTGTTTTTTATTCGTGTGCGCGATCAAATTACCTCTCATTTCAAAGGTCGCAACATATTATGTTTCAAGTTGAAATACATTATTGTTGTTTGAGGGTCAAATGTCAGGATGTTGGTCACCCCTCGCATGAAAACTTTGCTTTTTGTATTTGAATGCATATTTGGTTCATATCACACGTTCCATTGCCAATATTATATCACGTTTTGACCGCACAGACTACCCCCAAAAAATGATCATCCATCTCCACCCCTGAATTTTGAACCCTTACCACCCCCAAATAGTAAAAATTCATCACATTTTGGAAAATATACAAATGGAGATGTAAAGTAGTGAGTCGGATGGTATTTTAAAATGTTCGATCTTATTTCTCTCCAATTATAGAAAATTTCAGAAAATTACACCTCCCAAAGGTCATATCCCATTTGACCATCGTCACTAGAGAATCATATATTATTCTACATTCGTATTTGAGGCACAATTACCTTCAAAATGAACGGTAGCAAGATATTTGAAGTCAAATAAAATAATGTTGTGGGCTGATGGAGTGTCAAAGATTTGGATCAGGTTATATATTTTTTTTAATCACCCGTAGTTACCCTATGTCACCCGTGAATAGATGATCAATTTTTCCATCGCAAAATTTCCACCCTCTCTCACCCCTAAAGGAAACAACATTTGTCAAGCCTTACTGAAGTATTTTTCTTAATATCGCAATTTAAAGATGTGGTTAAAAAAAATCCTGCTTCGACCCCGAATAATTAGTCCAGCGTGCCCAGCTGGTGGTATGCTGTGTTTAGTTGGACGAAACTGAGGTGAGTAGATTAGTCGCTGATGCATGAGTACTAAACTGTCATTCAAGAGACCAGAGTTCGATTCCCGCTATGTGTTACCGTCCTTATATAGAGATTACACGTAGTTATTTCATTTCCGTTAAAGTGATAACCGGGATGGTTACATAAGGGGGACCCACCTACAGTGCGCCATTGTCAACAGAACTTATAAACGATCGCAATGACTTTTCGGACAGACATATTGTGATGAAACTGCTTCACAATCACATCGTGCAGAGAAGTATCTTCTAAAATAATGTCGATTCAAAATAAACATTCCAATATGTTACGTGTTATTTGCATGCATTTATTTATTTGCATTTTCGTCCAAGTGGATTACAATATGAAATGGAACGTTTTTGATTGAATCATATGGAGAGTTAAGGATAAAATAAAAGATTATGAAATGCACACAATGTAATGTAGCGGTACGCTGTGAGGTGACAATCGATGGTAGTAATATTGGGTGTCACTCTTACATACAAGTGATCTTTCCACATTAAGTTATAATAAAATTTGACTAATAAGCGTTTTCGACAAATAGGCCTACTGTCTGCATCAGATGATGTATTTGTTTATTTTCTATCATGCATGGTTCAAATTTAATGATCATTTATATCTAAGTAATCATCTTGGCGGGAACTTTTTGTCCTATGAATACTGATGGCGCCTTAACATCAGACCAGGACCATCTTTCCACCTTTCCATCTTTCCATCTTTCCAACAAACTATAAAGAGAGCTATTCACCAAACAGATTAACTAGTCCTATACACTACGATACAAACCATCATTGAAAAAGCGGACGTAGCTCCAGTGCCGTCAGGTATTATTTACATTGAGCAGACAACCTATATTATATTTTAGTATACGTTTTGTAACCTTGTAACCGACTTCTAATTAACAACTACATGATTGTAGAATTTCCAGAAATTGTATGAGAAACTCACTTCAGCTTTGAACTTATGAACATTTAATAGCACTTTTGAAATATGTATTCATTCATTTCATCAAATATTAATTTATTCATTCATTCAATTAGATTATTTTTTGAGTTTCTAAATACTTTCTCTCAGAAATATGGTGTATATACCTACATTTATTGAAAATTATGAGATTAAAAAAATAAATGAGAAGTGATGAAAATGAACATATAAATATATAAGATATCTTAGAAGTGTTTGAAGACTTTGAACAGGTCTTCTGATATTCGGTTATAATAACTTTTTGATATTTTTTCCGAATTTTGCCGACTCAAATTTCTTTATAAAGTTGTGCTTCTAAATCATAGATCTCATCTCAATACGGCATTGACCATCAAAATGGAAATATTACAGTACATGAATATAACGGCTAATATGTGTGTTTTGTTGTTAGAAGACCTTCTTTCGTTACTACGAGTAGGCTTAAAGAGTAAATTATAAGTTGGAATAAAATTAGCGAGTCAATCAATTCAAATGGATTATTTTGTTTTATTTTCAGAATTTGTTATGCTAAATGATTTGTACCAGAAGTAATCTGGCTATTTTCAATAAATTTTTATAAATCATAATCTGCCATCAAGCTTCCAGAAATTCCATTCTGAACAATTTTTATAAGGCAATTAGATGAGCGATAGCGAAGACTTCAATCCCACTCTTATGGAGCTTTGTCAGTGTTTTTTTCTTTTTATAAGCACTTCACAGGTCGCAAGGTTTGATTGATCTACATGACAATTTTTTCTGGACATGCAAACTTATCCAATTTGGAACTATTTGAGTTTTGGGTCAAATCGATTGAACAATTTTGGAGAAACACCATCCCAGAGTTTCTAAATACCCCGTGAGATTAGGCTGGGAGGGGAAATTTGAAAAATAAAATATTTCCCAGAAAATTCGAATTCTCACTAAATCTAAACAGATGAATGATACTCATTATTACTAATTTTCTTGCAATTCGGACCAGCCGTAATAATTTGATGAATGCTATTTTCATCAAATGGATGTATAGAAATAATAGCACGAACCATGTTGCGAGATTCACGTCTTTCTAGATTTGATAGTTGCCGAATGAAATGTATTTTTCATGAGTCGAGGTGTAATAGAGTTTTTGATCATACTTCATATGATTATCTCGCTCATCTTACAACGCAGTTTGCTGCGATCGTATATTGTCATCAATATAGGTTCAATATTCTAGAAGTATTTAGTCTATAGCGGTCTTATGATTGTTGTAGTAATCAGATACATATACCTTTTGAAACGTTGTACACCAGCCTTATAATTAATGGTTTGATGTAATATGATATTGTACCCTAACTCATGATCAACTATAATTTCGTATTCATAAACAGTAATGCGTCCATAATATTATTGTAGTAGGTTTTGCGGGCCCCATTCTGTTTACATATTATCAATGAGTTTAAAGGATCCATATATTTTTCATTTTCATTTTCATTTTCAAATCTAATTTTAATTTCATATATTTTCAAAATATATCTATTGACATAGGCCTACTATTTGGGTATTGACAAATATTGTCAACACCTTGAAGAAACAGAATGTATCATTTCAATTCAAAATCATAATTGCTATATTTCCACGAAGATTTAAAATTATAATTTATAATTGCTTTTGTTATAGCCTCAAGATAAATTCCTAACATTCTAAATCTGTTCTCTGATTAATACGAGTCGCGTATATTCCAACAATTTCAACTAATTCCCTAACATCACCTTTATATACGTAAATCTAAAACGTAAGATTAAAGTTGTAATGATACGATCACTTGCAGTCTGAGTTTCCAAACATCCAATTACCTCAACCCTGTGGCGAAAATCGAGCATTTCTTGTCTCTACTGTTTAAACCTCCGTGAATATTCAGATTTATCGCAATAGAAAACAAGAAAATAGCTCTCGAATTCATTTTAAGATTAAGCCTATAATAAATCTAGACTAATACTGTGATGAGTCAAGTTTTGTTCATTCACATTTCGCGCTGAATACGAGTTCGTGATGAGCTTAATCGTTCGCGTGGTCAAACGTGCCGAGGACAGTACCACTATTTTATGATTTTTATCAACATTCATTTTAGTATAAAACTGTATTTTTTAATCAGTTACAAAATAAAACAATAATCAAATTGATATTTGATAAAACTACCATCGTGTGAGTAAACCGCTTGAAAGTCTTGTTTCCTAACCTGCTGATTTATTGAAGCGACAGACAAACGAGACGATAGTTCGACACGTGTATTTGGATGAGCGAAGCGAAGACTTCATTGGGTCCGAGATGTATCTTCGTCTGTATGTTTGTTCGCGCTCCACAGGTCAGAATGAATAATCAGGATGACTTTTCTCTGTGTACGCACATACTTGACCAACCTGGAACTGCAAAGTTTTGGGGAGTAATCGGTTTTACCACTTTCGAAAAACAAATCTATTTATTGAATGTTTTTGGACGAAAATGTTATAAAATGCACTCCACAGGTCGAATGGTTCGACCGATCAGTCTGATTTTTTTTCAACACGCTGACTTGAACAAAACAAATTACCACAATTTTTGGCCTTGATTGGTTCAACTTCTTCTGAGAAACAAGATATTTTCGAATAATTTAGAAATATATGAAACATACAAGTCTTCGATTTTGTTTCAATTCCCACTGAATGTGGCCACAAGGTTGATACACTCATCACGGAGTCTTACATTGACCGCAAAAGGCGTTTGGAAAAAAGCAAAAATGTAGCTTTCTTGATGATTCCACCTGAAATTTCTTTCAGTTATACACCACTGTCTCGATTTTTCATTTTAACGTTGCCCATGAACAGCTTGTTTGGAAATATATAGTCTATGTTGTGTGCGTAATGAGTTCACCGAGATATGCAATAAGCCAATCAATGATTTCAACATTGAGTTTTTATTGCTACCATTTTCAGCCAACACCACCACACAATTTTATATTAGAAAAATATTATACATACGGTAAGTGACTTTTGAAAAAAGCTGGTATTGAAGTCATGATTTTTCTCACTGAATGATGAAGAAAAGATCAGTGAAGGACTAGTAAAGACAATTGTTAATAGGCCTGATGAAAATCGCCGCGAAAAAAGAACATACACAATCACAGCACAGTGTTCAGAGGACTTGGAGATAATTAATGGACATTATAGGTTCTATCTCTTGTCACGGGAATGGTTCAACTGTACTAAAAATGAACTGTCCAAATAACACACGACCGTCCCTAAAACCGACCGACTGTAGTAAAATTGGATTGTACTTAAATCCAACCGTCTATAAACTTCCATCTCATTAAGTAAGCTGTGTAGAAGTTGAAGTGGGTGGTTTGGCTCCTCCTCTTCACACATTATACCCTCCTATCAGATGACTTATGAGTTCTAAGTCTTTAGATTTAGGTTCTGTGGGTTAGGGTTGTGTCAGATGAGATTTATATGAATTCTCATCCAGTAAAAAATTAAATAGCAAGCTCAATTGTTCCATATGAATTTTATGCTTCTGTGAATTCATGTACCCCATATATATGTATATATATAATCATATAGTTCATCTTTCAACGCGAAGGAAACACTTAGCGCTCTCTTAGTTCATCATAATTCTATCAGAAGGCGCAAAACGACCTCGTTGTCGACGCGCCTTAAAACCCTAACATTCTTTCATTCATTATATCAGAATAAATGGTCAAGAAAGAATATCATATAGCCCATGATTAGAGACATGTGAAAATATTAATTGCTATGAGAGCGATGAAATCTGAAAGTACTTGAATACACGCTCTTCACATATTTTTGTATGTTTCAATACATTCGATGTTCTTTGATCATGTTTTCAAAAAGGCGAAGAAGAGCTATAAACGTATGACTATATGCTATGTTTCTATATATTGGCGATAGCAATGTGATTAAACGCTATATTAGGAATAAGAGCGTTATAGACGCTATGTTTCCCAAAACTAAATCAATTTGGGGTGTAAAAGTGTGAAGTTGGATGAATTTGGAGAATCAAAGTGGAGCTGCAAATGAAGGTGGCAGATGAGGTGTATGGTTTTTTAACTCGCTGGTGGACACTTCATTTCTGAAAATAAAATCTATGGAATGTTTCTCTTGTATGCCTATTTCACGTTATATAATGGTTCCACTATAGTATCGTACTGTTATTACTCTACAGAACATTGTTGCGCTATAACACACGACGTTTCAAAATAATAGAAACACCAAAGTGCTACTTTTGAATTTCCCAGTGCAATGGTAGAAAAAATATGTCACGTTCACGTGTCTATCCATGATTATTTCCGCTTGTTTTTGAAGGTTAATATGTTCAACATCTTATCATCTGCATCGCCAGAGTCGCTACACATCCGAATCCTCTCGATAACGGCTTTGCGCGCGAACATTCAAATTAGTAAATATAGTCAACAGACTATATGCGTGAGAGAGAACACAACAGACATCAGATGTTCCAAAGTGACGGTGCACACGGTATATATTAAAAGTTGTACTACAGCTATCCGGAGACGCCGGTTGTCTCGTTCGCGCAGCAGTTGGCCCAAACTCTTTATTCTATGATTCTATACTAAGTACTGACGTATGAATTTAGCTTCTTCAGAAACAGAGGAAAAACAAAAAGTGATGCATTTAAAACTAAGTTCAAGAGAGTTCACGGCGTGAAAGCTTACAAGCCTACACGCATACATGCATGCGACGAGGGGGTATATAGACATGTTTAAGAGTTTCAATAATTAGTAGGCCAAGTAGGTTTCTATACTTCTGTCGTATTGGTTTCATAACTTTGATAGAGTACTTCATAGGAGTGCTTTAATTATACGGCTTAATAAGTTGTGTTCACGTATAGAAAAATAATAGGTTCTTACATTTTCATCAATTAACTGAAATCTCAACAGTTTAAATGCTCCTTTTTAGAATCCATTATATTTGCAATTTACTCAGTTACATCTCTTATAAGTTCTGCATCTTCTCTGAATGTAATTAAATTAGCATGGCTTCTTGTTCTTACTTCTAAATTTTTAATTCAAATTTCTAATTTCAATC
>OZ023327.1:26231724-26245111 GCA_964007535.1 Brachyptera risi
ACAAAACTAATCTAACCATTCTAACAGAAATATGACAATGCACTTGTAATAATTGAACCACAACAGGTCTAAATCGATCAACAGAAATATATTGACGGAATAAACGAATTGGTTTCTCTCAGTAATGTGTTCGATTCTTATTTGTTACGGTCTTCAGGCGAATTATACTTGACCGAATCTGTTTTCTATCTTCATTTGTTCGCATCTTACTTGAAAATATCAACAAAATATCACATCGAATATCACCATCGATTCATCGAATATCGTATATCGAATATCAACATTACTTGTTGGAATGCGGATAATATGAAGAGCTAAAAAATATCGGAATGAAAAATATCGATGTACACTCATGTTTGATCACTTCGTGACAAGTCCCCGAGTTATAACCCCCGCGCTTCGAACGTCTTGAAGACTTTTTTAGTCATGAGAATCGATTTAACGAAATATCATTTTTTTGGTAATAACTTAAATTCTAAATTAAAATCCTAAATTAAATTCTTGGTTCTAAATTCCAATGCGGGGGAAACACATGTATCTTCAATACCTTCAAGGTTATATAGTTTATCAGTTTATTTAAGTCATATCGCATAATTGTCAAACGTATTCCTTTGAAAATTATGGGATGGCAGTTGAGTAATACCTACTTATACCATCTTGGAGGTAATACAGATATCTGTGTTTTTCCCGTGGACCTACTAGAATTTTGACATCTCATATTATTCGGATGTAATCACAAAAAAAATGATATTTCGCCAAATGGACTCCCATGCACTATTACTGATTTGGTAATTGTCACTTCATAAGTAACGATACTTATCAAATGAATTGGAGTAATACTCAATAAGTTTATCAGATGTTGGCACTCAGTACATCTCGACGAACGCACGTCCGTTCACTCAGACAATTCGAGTTGTATATAGTGATTCTGCCGCGTGTTTTTTCCTTACCTCCTTTTGCTTTTTTCGACATTTCACAAAACGGGTTTCAGAAAATGATGTGACCAATAATGGATCTCAATATTTATATTAATATTTGTATTAAATTCCTTCAACCCTTGTTGGAGGATATTGGACTCATGTTGGCAGCTACAACTTATAACAAATTGAAAGTCATATAATAATAATAATACAGTTTGTAATATGATAGTATTTACAACATGCGTTTGGAATGGTTTTGTATGAATCTTTGACGCATATCATTCTTGTTGAATCACTTCATACATTTTACTTACATCACGTTCACTATTACCTAGGACCATTACTACATTCTCATTTGCACTTTTATTTCATTTCATCAGACTTGATGAAAATGAATATGATTTGAAAATCAGAACGAATGAAGTTATCAATCGAATAGAAACAATTTATTGACATGAGTCTTGGTAAACTGTTTTGATAAAGTATTTAAAAATCATTTGAAAACTTTCTGTGAATATATTAAATATATTCTGGAGTGTTATCAAGTGACCAATTACAGATTATATTACAAAAACTAAACAAACTACGTTACGGAGGTATTCCTATGAATCTGTTGACATTTGGACTCATTAATTAACTTGTACTGCGTAAAAATTCGCAAGATATCTTTGTGAAACGACATACTGGTGATGAGTGCGCGTATGAAGGTGCGAGGATCGAAAAAAGGATAATTAATGAATAGAGAATATCACATGGAATTTAAAAGAGAATATAAGAAAATTTGCATCGAACTTTGCATGGAAGTGAAATGTTGCAAACGATTCAGTTTTTTCACATTATGAATTGCTCCGTTTTTGTTCTGCGTATATGCTCGTCATGCGATAACATCCATTTTTAAAAATGTTGTATCACAATACGGTACCAATTATTCACTATTACATATGTTCATCTTTTATATATGATAGCGTTGGGCCCAGGAGCAAACATTACTAACAAACTATAACTACTATCGTTTTGTGTGATTTTAATCAATTTATAGCAACACGCTTCAGTTTTTTTCCGTAATGTTTATACTGACTCTTTAGGTGTCTGTCTGCATACATTGTTGACATGTGTTTCATTAGTATCCACACAGGCAGACAATGGTATTATTGTAGTGAATACGTACAATTCTAGCAACTGTGTGATATAATAATATCAAGTATTACCGAAGTTTTCGCAAAGCGTTAATATAGGTCCATTGTGCCCAAGAGAATAAGAAAAATGCATGACTTTAACATCTCACACAATAAAAAACAAAACAATATCAGAGTTTATATAAACACTCAGCTGCTGCAAGCCGTGTTTGTCTACCCGTATGTATATCTATATATTCGACATTTTCTCACTTTCTTTATCGTTTCAATTTATTTTGATCACAATAAAGAAGTAAATTGTTAAACGTTGAGAATGGCAGTTGTAGATACAAGTTTGGAGATCATTTGGTGATATCTCGAGTACGGTCTTACATGTATTTCTTTCATTATTTAGTTTTCAGTTCCAGTAAGCGTTTGCAATAACAATAATTCGAAAGAGCTATTTAGCTGCAATTGCATCTAAATGGGAAGCAAATAGAAATGTGCATTTACACTGACATTAAACGTATTTACTACACTATACACGACGTAAACCGATACTTGACCTGGCATAAAATGTTGCTGATATTCTGTTTTTGTTACTTTAGTAGAATAAATCGAGTGGAGCGGTTGGCGCTATACGAGTCAACTTCGGCAAAGTAACGCGTCACGGAAATTAGTTTTACTCGAAACTATTAAATGTGGGATTCGAATCAATTGAACTTTCATTCAAGAGAGTTGGCGGGACGAGATATATTCTAGAGGAAAATACATTGTTTGAATAACCAACACTCAAGATCTTGGAGATAACCATTTTTTCGTGTCTATCAGAAAGGAATATTCCGAGTTAAAGATCGTTTTGATGCCAACTACCGAGGTATAATTTTCAATAATAAAATAGCAGAGGAAACTTGGTTCATTGCCCAAAGAGTTTGATATTTTTTACTGTTTCAACATTCAGCATTACATTACAAGTCATAATCTAACACCGCATTTGATAAACCCTGTGAAATCTTCTCCCCCCCCCACTAAAAAAATCACGTCTACCTACAGAAATCCCAACACCTGCTAAAACAAACTATAGTCAATAAACCAAAATATGAAAACCCATATCTAAAAAGAATTATGGAATCTTGATTCATCCAAATACTTGTATATCTGAATTATCAAGCAAGTCATGAGTGACGGACTATAGTTAAAGTAGAAAATGTTCTGATATGTTGTTATTTATTTAGTTCAACTGAAACAAGCCAATAGTAACTTCATTATATATAATTTTTCAAATTTGAAAAGTGTTCACATTTTAAGGCAAGTTATTCCTTCTTTAATTCATGATTTTTCTTATTGGACTGAGCGTCTTTCATAAACTTTCGAGCAGAGATGTATTGGAAAATGAAAAAAACAAGGAAGTACTCATTTTTATTGAAAACTATCATGATTGAAAGTTGAACCCAAATTGTAGAAAAGGAGAAATTCATTCGAAAAATGTATTCTCACTCAAATTCGGTGAGAACTATATTATCACCAATTCTTCTCACTCAGGCAGCCATGTTTGCGCTTCCGGTATTATTATTTTAAGAACTTGTTTTTTTCTGGCAAAATTCAGCAAAGCCGTTCTTGCGTTCAAGCACACATTCACACATTCATTATTCTATAAAATGTCACAAATATTTGAAACATAGAATAATAATACGAAGAAAGAGATAGAGATACAGCTGTTATCATTTACACACATTCAAAATGAAGAAGTTTTAAGAGATTCACTCTAACAAAAAACTAAAATCATGAAGAAAGCTAGCCAGTTCAGTCATTCATGCGCCTTGGACACTGAAGTCACGTTGGGTGTGGGTTTGAGTACCGCATGAGGCAGAGGGTTTTGTGAACATCATTATATACTCTTAGATAACCTATATAGCTACTCGCGGGTTAGGTAAGCCAACAATAATCAGTAATCGTGAATGAAGAATAATACTGAAAACATCCTGTCTTGGCACGATCTACATGATACATGATATAGTATGGTTGCGGTCACTAAAGTGGTCGATCAAGCTACACTAAAATAAATTCTGAAGAAAATATACTGATATTATACGCAATAAAACTAGAAAACAATGTGCATATACACACTCCACGCATATATAGTCTGTGAAATAAAAAGAGGTTGAATGTGCGTAGTTTTGATTTAAATTACATTTTTAATTCCGAAAAAAAATATTCTATGTGAGTGCAAGTGTATCATTAATCCATTGTCGATGACAGACACGAGTGTTAAAACCCAGGTTGTTGTACTTTGTAATAAGTCCAATTAAGTACGTCAATCATATAATTGTTTTTAAAGATACCGACTCGAATGTTCTGAGTGAGATCAAGACATGATTTCATGTTTTTTTTGCGACCATCCGAATTAAAACATAACAATATGTTATTGAGCTGCATGAATGTGTGTTAGTTAAGAGCCCATTGGAGTCGATTTAGCGAAATATCATCTTTTTAGTGATGGCTTTTGAGCAGATTATGAGCTATGAAAATTCTGATACAAGAGGACCAGAGATCTCTTTTTTGCCTTGAAGACGATAAAAAAATGATTTTACTTACCTTGGATTCTAACATTTTCATACGTATAGGGCATACACAAGTGAAAAATGTGTCTTTTTTCAGCTGTGTAGGCCTACCTGTGAAAATTTTGCGATGCAAGTTGAATAGTTTTTCCTCATACCGTCTTGTAGGCATCAAAATATTCGTGTTCCTGTGGTATTAGAATGTTGATATCTCATACAGTTGTAAAGCTCTCACTGAAAAAGTGATATTGCGCCGAATCGACTCACAGCGCTCTTAAGACGTTCCCACTCTCGAGGGTAAAAACAAAAATCTGCCAGAGGGATTTCTCAGATATAAGTGATCAGAAAACTTGAACTGTGCCAGATACAAGATTAAAAAATACGTCACAAAATGCAGACAATAGACTCGTCAAAAATGCTAATGATTCCAATTTTATAATAACAAAAGTTGAAAGATCACTTTGTGTGTAAAAGTAACCTTCGATATTTTTGTCATCGATTTTTAACCTCACCGCGTACCATTACATACAAATACCATGTAACGTATCGTACATTTATTTTATGAATCTACAGTATTCTAGAAGATACTGTTCTGAATGGTGAGAAGCAATTTCACTACATTATGTTCATACGGAAAGTCACCGCTATCATTTATAAGTTATTTTGACACTGAAAACGTTACGCTGTGGGTGAGTTCCCCTTGATTAGATTGGTTTTGGTGGTATACACCAAGAGATCACAGAACAGCTTCCACAATAAGAAAATAGCCTCATGTTGATTCATTATTGTTAATCTTAAACAGCTAAGTTATTTCGGGGTACGAATGAGCGGATAATGGAATAATTATGTTTACAAAGAGTCATATGCCCTGACTTTATTTCTCAAAGACAATGCCCCAACTCACTGAGCCTAGTCGCGTAAGGCTGAAAAACAAATCGTGCCAAAAAATATTTAAACTTAATTATTATGTAAGAAATGATCACATGCTTGTCAAAGACAATGGAATTTTTTTACGTGATGAATAACGAGTATTACATCAGGTTATAATCTCCAACAGTCACAAAGGCCAACAATTGCTGATAATCACAATAATAAATTATTTGGAATAATAATTGCCACCTCGCCAATGAATCACTGTCAATCACTAAAGATTTATCACAATTCGTTCATAATATACCATATAAAGATGTAAATAATATAAATAATAGACCAGAGACTAATTTTCCGTTTTTTTTCCAATAACATCGAAACTTGGTACAGAATCATTGCACCTCAATTAAGGCTATGGATGAAGAGTATCACGTATGGACGAGGCACCATAATTAAAGGCGATCTTACCACCCCGTTTAAATTATTTAAAACCAATGAACTTTAACACCACTACTGCGTTGTTTGTGACCATAATTTTCCGCCGCAGATAAAATTCTTACAGTTTCCAAAAGTCCAGAACACATCATAAGTAAAAACCGTCTCTGTGATCTATCCGGACATTACCAGCACTGGTATTAAGAGTAAACAAAGCACACGATTGTTGATATCTTCCACTTTGAACCATGTCTCTTGAGCAATGTTCACTTGTTTCCATTCACAGCAGATGTAAAGTTCATCATAATACAAAAGGAAAAAGAGTAATTTGTACCACGAAAGCTTTTTTTCCAATAACAAAAAGTAGGCCTACTTTGTATATATTAAGTAGCGTTCGATCAGGTAATTTAATTATAACTGATCATCAGAAACTGAGACGAATGATCGAGTCGCTATGGTCGACCATATCCTGACAGGGGTTTTCTGTGGTTTCCCTCTGTCGTTCAGATCTATACAGGGATGGTTCCTAACAACAGGCCACGACCGATTCCTCCCCACTATCCAAAAACACCTGATGAAATAACTTTTCATCTCACCATCCCATCATCTCATATATCATTCACCGACGCCAATAGATCTTAATCATCAGTACAGTGACCGGCACATGTAGCTGAGTGGTTAATGCACTTGCTTCGTGTGACCCGGGAGGCAGTGGGCATATCGGACCCGGTTCGATCCCCACTACCGTCCATCTTCACAGGGGTTTTTCGTGGTTTCCCTCTGTAATCTAGGCTAATGCCGGGATGGTTCCCACAATATAGGCCACGACCGCTTCCTTATCACTATCCTTCCCATTACTCATAAAACCTTCATCTCATCATCCCATCATCTCATTAATCATTCATCCGACGCCAATAGAACTTAGTCATCATTGTAGTGCGTCGTTAAAACCCAATATATATATATATATATATATATATATATATATATATATATATATATATATATTGGGTTTTAACGACGCACTGTAATTATTACTAAGATCTATTGGCGTCGGATGAATGATTAATGAGATGATGGGATGATGAGATGAAGGTTTTTTTATGTGTAGTGGGAAGGATAGTGGAAAGGACGCGGTCGTGGCCTATATTGTGGGAACCATCCTGGCATTAGCCTAGACTACAGAGGAAAACCACGAAAAACCCCTGTAAAGATGGACGGTGGCGGGGATCGAATCGGGTCCGATTTGTCCCTTCACCTCCCGGATCACACGAAGCAAGTGAGCTAACCACTCAGCTACTGTGCCGGTGAAAAAACCTCAATATATAAAACATCAGTACAGTGCGTCGTTAAACCCAATATAGGCCTAGATGAAAACAAATTAGAATAACTCCAGTATCTTAATTGATATAACTCAGACAGAGTTAGCACTGGTTTGTCAATGGGCCTATACTTCGCAACAAATGACCTTACACGTAATTGGTTATAATTATAAAATATCGGTAGAAAATAGATTATAATTGTTTTGACATTGAATTGAGCTTGTTGATGACATGACATTTCGTTCCGTCTTTCTCTTGTCGTGATTCTGCTTAGGCCTCAACCTGATGTAGAAATCACATCATAGATATTTACTTCTAATGAAGGGTAACGTTGCATAACGACCTCACCCAACAACAGATTATATAGGAAGACTCATTGTAAGCTGTACAAATCGAAGTGGAAAGTATTTTAGATTTGTATAAGCTAGTATGGCTTATATAAATTGAGGGGTTGTTTGCGTATCTATGTACCTTCAATTTTTATTGCATCGAATACCTTGGAATTCTTGTTATTAGTATTTGTATAGATAACATAGACATGTTATCCATGTCTTATAGGATGATTATATTTATCGCCACAATTACATTATTGCTCAATATAATATTCAACAATAATGCTCAATATATTATTTAGCATTAGACTAATGCTCAATATATTATTTAGCATTAGACTAATGCTCAATATATTATTAAGTATTAGCACTTTAGCATTAGCATTAATAATGACACCAATATTATTGTCACTTTATTGAACATTGATATATTAGGCCTACTTCTAATGTTTTCTAGGAAAACGGTATAATTGTAACTGTAAATCTTTGATGTGTAGGCCTATAGGAGATAGCGTTGATATATGGGAGCATCAAATTTATAAAGATGTACTATTTTGACACTGCTGATCTGATTTGATTCAAACTATTCAGATTTCAGACCACAATGTTCTCTTCAAATTCTATCATCGGCACAACTTTTTCTTCAAATTTTTTTTTATTGGGTGATCAAAATTTGAGCTTCATATTTCAAAAGTATTTTGATCTAGTTTGTTCGAATTTGATATATAAAAAATATATACGTATGATATTTCTAGTATGTTCCGTGTTCAAAACTGAGACTAGTGGACGAGTGGCTAGCCCACTCAACCGTCATTCAGGACAACGGGCTTCGACTCCCGCCATGGTCAACCATCCTGACAAGGGGTTTTCGTGGTTTTCCTCTGTCGTTCAGGACAATACTGGGATAGTTGCTTAACAACAGACCACGACTGACTCCTCTCCACTATCCAAAAACACCTAATGAAACAACCTTTCATCTCATCATCCTATCATCTTATACATCATGCACCGACGCCAATAGTTCATGGATATCAGTACAGTGCGTCGTTGGATCCAATATAAATAAATATGTTCAAATTCTTTCAACTTCATTTTTTTAATCAATATTGGAATTAACGACGCACTCTAATGAAAACTAAAATCTATTAGCGCCGAATGAATGATCAATGAGATGATGGGGTGATGGGGTGATGAGATGAAGGTTTCTTATGGGGAATGGGAAGGATGATGACTTGATTTTATTGTAGGAACTATCCTGGCATTAACCTATAGACTACAGAGGAAAAAAACGAAAAACTCTTGTAAAGAAACTGTGACTGAAATCGAAACGAGGTTTTAAAAGCCGCTCACCTTCCAGATCAAAAGACGCGAGCGCATAAGCACTGAGCTACGTTTGCCGGTTTATCTTCATGTTTGGGCATGCAGTGAACTACGTACCGGTAGGGCATAAACGAGCCCTTAATTTTCAGTAATTCTCGAAGTAAAATATGATCTACAGTCATCTCGTTGAGAAACTGCTTGGGAATAATTATTTTGTATTTCAAATCCCATCTTCAAGTATATTCATGAATATCATATTATTCGTTAACTTGTGGTAATGTGACTTGATCGATCAAGCCACATCAAAATGCTTCATGAAGAAAATGTAGCACTAAAACTAGAAGAAAGTAGGCTATACACGTACACTCCACGTACCCTAAAATCTATGAATGAATTAGCGGTAAAATATGCGTAGATTTGATTTAAATTCTAATTTTAATTTAGAAAAAATTGTATGTGACCTCAAGTACACGTTGAGAAGGTTTGAAGATAATTTTCACTCATTTTTTTCAACGTTTCTGATAACCAAGTATGAAATCTCTAGTCATTTCTTCCCTTAGGTATAGAAAGTATAATATATAAATATACAATTGCTTATTTTTGGTAAATATGGCAAATAGAATTAGGCATAAGGACCTCTACTTCTCGGCAGTGCAAACCTGAATTAAATTTTCACAGTCTTCACACTTGGATTGAGAAGCAAGTTTGTACAATGGCTCAAAGAAATGTTGTTAAATTTCATAAAAGAAATGGGACGACTAAATCACAGAATTCCCTTCTTTACATAATCCGCTTCCCGTATTTTGCATTAATAGGACTTAATATAACATGAGTCAAAGGATTTTTTCAACTTTTTCGCCTTTTAATAAAAGCGAGGAGATACATCCTCATCAAATATGGTAAAGTAGAGTGTAATCAAAAATTCGAAACACAATAATCCTACTGCGAATTAAGAAGTCTGGATTTTTATTTTGTTATACGTATACTTTATACATTTAAAAATATGACGTTTCTTCATCAATGCTCAGAGTTATCACAATAAAATAATTTCAATTTCAAGGAACACGTTTCAAGTTCATCCTTTCCCATTTACAACTTATATAGAATATAAAATAGATGGACAGATAGATAAAAAGATAAATAGATGGATGGATTTCATCTTTCAATGGAAATAGATAGATAGATAGATAGATAGATAGATTTGATTTTTCATTTTTTTATTCGAACAGTATTTTATAACATCAGGTACAATATGTTGAAAAAACAACGAACTCAATTCAGGTACATATTTTGGTAGAGAATATAAGAACAGAAAAAAGGCTATTCTTCATATATTATTATATATATATATATATATATATATATATATATATATATATATATATATATATATATATATATATATATATATATAAGTGAAAAAAAATGTATTTGATCGACTAATTGCCTCTCGATTGAATTCAATTGAACTATGAAGCTTTAAATAATATAAATATAATATGTTTCATAATACATCTGCTTGTCAGTTTATTTTTGACAATTGAGCTGGTTGAATGATAGAAAACGAGATGATTTCGGTGTTCTAAAATATAATTAAAATTGAAAATGAATAAGATTTTCAACAGTTCTTTTCCACATTTTTGGAGATGTTTTTTTCTCGTTTTTTTCTGACAAGATATAGATAGATAGATAGATAGATAGATAGATAGATAGATAGATAGATAGATAGATAGATAGATAGATAGATAGATAGATAGATAGATAGATAGATAGATAGATAGATAGATAGATAGATAGATAGATAGATAGATAGATAGATAGATAGATAGATAGATAGATAGATAGATAGATAGATAGATAGATAGATAGATAGATAGATAGATAGATAGATAGATAGATAGATAGATAGATAGATAGATAGATAGATAGATAGATAGATAGATAGATAGATAGATAGATAGATAGATAGATAGATAGATAGATAGATAGATAGATAGATAGATAGATAGATAGATAGATAGATAGATAGATAGATAGATAGATAGATAGATAGATAGATAGATAGATAGATAGATAGATAGATAGATAGATAGATAGATAGATAGATAGATAGATAGATAGATAGATAGATAGATAGATAGATAGATAGATAGATAGATAGATAGATAGATAGATAGATAGATAGATAGATAGATAGATAGATAGATAGATAGATAGATAGATAGATAGATAGATAGATAGATAGATAGATAGATAGATAGATAGATAGATAGATAGATAGATAGATAGATAGATAGATAGATAGATAGATAGATAGATAGATAGATAGATAGATAGATAGATAGATAGATAGATAGATAGATAGATAGATAGATAGATAGATAGATAGATAGATAGATAGATAGATAGATAGATAGATAGATAGATAGATAGATAGATAGATAGATAGATAGATAGATAGATAGATAGATAGATAGATAGATAGATAGATAGATAGATAGATAGATAGATAGATAGATAGATAGATAGATAGATAGATAGATAGATAGATAGATAGATAGATAGATAGATAGATAGATAGATAGATAGATAGATAGATAGATAGATAGATAGATAGATAGATAGATAGATAGATAGATAGATAGATAGATAGATAGATAGATAGATAGATAGATAGATAGATAGATAGATAGATAGATAGATAGATAGATAGATAGATAGATAGATAGATAGATAGATAGATAGATAGATAGATAGATAGATAGATAGATAGATAGATAGATAGATAGATAGATAGATAGATAGATAGATAGATAGATAGATAGATAGATAGATAGATAGATAGAGATAGATAGATAGATAGATAGATAGATAGATAGATAGATAGATAGATAGATAGATAGATAGATAGATAGATAGATAGATAGATAGATAGATAGATAGATAGATAGATAGATAGATAGATAGATAGATAGATAGATAGATAGATAGATAGATAGATAGATAGATAGATAGATAGATAGATAGATAGATAGATAGATAGATAGATAGATAGATAGATAGATAGATAGATAGATAGATAGATAGATAGATAGATAGATAGATAGATAGATAGATAGATAGATAGATAGATAGATAGATAGATAGATAGATAGATAGATAGATAGATAGATAGATAGATAGATAGATAGATAGATAGATAGATAGATAGATAGATAGATAGATAGATAGATAGATAGATAGATAGATAGATAGATAGATAGATAGATAGATAGATAGATAGATAGATAGATAGATAGATAGATAGATAGATAGATAGATAGATAGATAGATAGATAGATAGATAGATAGATAGATAGATAGATAGATAGATAGATAGATAGATAGATAGATAGATAGATAGATAGATAGATAGATAGATAGATAGATAGATAGATAGATAGATAGATAGATAGATAGATAGATAGATAGATAGATAGATAGAAAGATATGTACACAGATGTTTAATTCATATTTTACTCACTCTATTTACATTGGTGCCATTAATCAAACCTAATGAAACACAAACATACAAAATATAAGATAACAAGCCCAATCTTGTGCATGTTCTCTCATCATGAAATGTAGATTAGAATGAATATTGGGGGTTCGAAACGCGTCAACGACCAAGTTATTAGGGCGCCCCTCATCAATATTAGATTGAGTCGATATTGAGGAAGGATAAATACTGCTGCTCATGTGAGAGGAATTGTTGTCATATTTGAAGGAAGATTGTGAGAGATAGCGAGAAGAACAAAGACGGTACCGGTAGTAAAGGCGTAGAAAGAAACGACAAGAACGTTGTGAAAACACATCAAAATATGTATTTACAGCAATAATGGACTCGAGTTGGAAAATAATGAAAGTTGGTAATTGTATAACATTTCAAATATAATAAGTACGATCATCCAAAGTTGAACAATAAATATATCTTTCAAGAAAATTTGGTTTTGACAAATATTATACATTATGTAGATTCTACATTTCATTATAGGATTCACACTTTCAGTTCTAGCGTGTTAAAAGTAGTCTGAATAAGCTATAAAAAATGATACATCTGTACCACTTGGAATTTTTTTTTCCATAAACATCAAAACTCGATACAAAATTATTGTTTCACTGTTTGTTGAAAGGTAGGATCGTTCGGCCATAAGGGCAATCTTACCACCACAAAGAATAATAAGGATGAGAATACTCAATCGACAATCATCAACAAATCTTACGGTTTCATAATAGCTCATAATAAATGAGCTTTTTTCAAAAAGAGGTCCTTCAGATTCTCACCTCGTTTTGCAATAATGGTGGGAGTGGGTTGATTTCACGGAGTAAAAATAACAATTTTGCTTCTTGTTTCATTGAATGTTTCTATGTTCCATAATTCATAAATTTCTGTGACTCAAAGGTCATTCTATAGAGTATTCTAGGTCATCGGAAAACGATTATGCATGTGTTGTCTGAATTCTGTCTGAAATTTCT
>OZ023327.1:26245311-26272811 GCA_964007535.1 Brachyptera risi
ATATATATATATATATATATATATATATATATATTTATATATATATATATATATATATATATATATATATATATATATATATATATATATATATTCATACATATATATATATATATATATATATATATATATATATATATATATATATATATATATATATATATATTCATATATATATATATATATATATATATATATATATATATATATATTCATACATATATATATATATATATATATATATATATATATATATATATATATATATATATATATATATATATATATATATATATATATATATATAGATATATTTATATATATATATATATATATATATATATATATTTATATATATATATATATATATATATATTTAATCAGGGTAATAAATCAGGAACCTGGTACCCGCCGGAATGATCCGAGTAATTCCCGGGTAGTTAGTAAAAAATATATATTTTCTACTCACTTTTCATAAACATGGAAAGAAGGAAATGGTCAGCTCTTACTCGTATTCACATCGCCCCTTTTTAATACCATGTTTCTGACCATCATAATGTGAGTTGTGGGAGGGGCTGCGTGGACCCCGAATGAAATATGTTGACATTTGTCAACAAAACACATGAAATGTATCATCCAACTTCTCAGTTGATTATGTTAATAAAGGTTCATTATACATTGAGTTCATCGATATTTTGATTTTGATCGCCTGGTCACCCTGTTCGTTAGTCATCGGTGATATGTGTCCATCCCCCATCTATCCCGTTTATCGTCTTTTACGAGACGCTATTTGCAATATTGCGGGTACCCGGGTGACAGAACAATACCCGGCTAATGCATTACCCGTACCCAATCCGGGTACCCGAAGACATCAATAATAATTATAAATTTACTAGGAAAACGCTATATACGCGTTGTTGGACGAGTGGAAAGTAATGGTATGTCGACTTCTTCGACAAACCTCTGATTAAATTCGTCAATTGGGTGGCATATAAGTTAGAAATGGGTGAAAACTGCTTCGAGTGGTACCAATTTGGCACATTTTATGGTTTTTCTTCAAAATGGCTCACCCGATCAAGCTGAAAGTTCTCAGATATGTGTATCAGAATGTAACTCAACTTCACGCAAAATTTCAATTTCTTTGAAAATGAAAAATATTTCCTTTCTTTTCCGCTGTGTTATTCTAACGAGTATTTTTGAAATTTATAAAATTCATAAAAAAAAGTTATCATATGATAATGCCACAAAACTTTACAGATCTAACTTAGATAAGGAGCCATTACGAAAAAAAGTTTGAAGTTGATAGCTGTAGCCGTTTGACCTGTGGAGAACCGACAAAAAAACATGAAAAAAAAACGAACACCATTTTTTTTCAGTATGTCAAATTGAATCGTCGCTAAAGCTCGTCTAAAAATGTAAGAGATAAAAGAAGTAAAAAATGTCGTGGGAAACCGCTGACTTCTCACTGTTCTTTCCATACCTCATACGATAACCTTCCATCTCACATTTTCACTCATCATACATACGCCAATAGATCTTATCGTTACTGTGCTTCGTTCAACCCAATACAAATATCTGAAAAAAAAACTATCAAATGTAAATGTAGCACATCGATTCATCAATTTGTTCCGCGAATCATGATAGAGAAGCCTCTGAAGAAATTACGAAGCCCTATCCACATCTCACTGTAACTATATTTCGTGACCACTCGACGGGCTCACCCGAAAGCAAAAATACAGACCTGGTCAGCTAGCGATGAGTTCGATCCAGAGAAACCCACCCACAACGTAAGATTTCCAGTGTCTACGCAACATATAAACGATCGCAGTGACTTTGTGGATGAACATACTGTGGTGAATTTGCTCCATATCCTGCATATAAGTATCTTATACAATATTGTGGATCCATAATAAACATTCACAATATGTTATACATGTAATTTGTATCGGTACGCTGTGAGGTAAAAATGAATTTCCACCTGTAAAATTGGGGTCATCAGCATTTCCGACAAATACTGTCTGGATGTTGTGATGCATTTTTCAATTTTGTATCTTGTACTTTTCATGATTATTTATATCTGGAATCACCCTGGTGGAACTTTTTGCCTTACGGAGACTAAGAACGCTTTGATATAGATACATATTGCATTAGCAGTAAATACGTACTAGAAGTAAATGCTATATGTTTTTATAATATCATCACAGAGGCGTAAATTTAACGGAAATTGGAAATGGTAATCATTTTGTAATTAACATTTACAACCAACCGAAATTGCGGAAGCAAATGTAAAACTTACGTCCGCAGTACTACAAGTTGGTTACACTGTCAATCAGTAGTAATCAAGTGTGACGTTTTATTCAAGAGATAGTCGTCACAGTTCAACGTAGACTGTTATTCTAACTAACATCTTGAACACCACCAGCTGCATAAAAAATGGATTAATATTGGGGTTTTACGGCACGTCAAAGACGTGGTTATATTGCGCCGGTAAGAATGGAAGATGATATAGTTTATATAATATATACAATTAAGTGTATGGGCCAATCTATTCAGCCAATATAGCATCACTTTGTCTGATGTTGTAATTGTTGTTATATGATGGAATGGAGAAGGTCGTGGCCAAGCCTAGTATCATTAAAATACCATTATTCACTATAACTAGTCAAACGCGAAATATGCGTTGTAAGATGAGCGAGATATCCCAGTAAGGTATAAAAGTCGTTAAGTAGTTCTACCCTTGCTACTTTATCGACTCTGGTATTCTACACACCTTGATATCTGAATAAGCTATAAAAGTCGTTAAAGTAGTTCTACTCTTGCCACTTCATTGACTCTGGTATTCTACACACCTTGACGCATATAAAAAATACTTCATTGTTGGTCAACTCTTTAATCTAGAAAGCAGTGAATCTCGACAACTTAATTCTGTCATAATTTTTATGATATATTTTATGAATATTATCAGTCATTTTATTTTTTTTTCTTCAAAATGACTGAACAGAATTGCTCACAAAATCGTAATGATGTGTATAATCTATGTATACACATTTACAGAAAATTTCCTCCCATTTGGAGAGATTTTATTTTTCAACATTTTCCGCCCAGCCAAATCTTATGGGGTTTTTAGAAACTTTAAGATGATTTTTCTCAAAATCGGTCGGACCGATTCATTCCAAAAACTATACAGTCCTCAGTTGGATGAGTTTACGTGTACAAAAAAAAGTTTCATGTTGATCAGTCAACTCTTGCAACCTGTGGAGTGCTTACAAAAAAAAACACAGACAAAGCCCTATAAGAGTGGGATGGAGACTTCGCTACGCTCATCAGTGACTGAGGGAAACCATGAAATACTTCAGGCGTGATGGTCGCCCATGGCGGTCATCGAATCCCGGTCTCTTGAATGACGTTCCAGCGCGCCAACGACAGTTCTACCCTTGCCGATGATCATCAAGTAACAACATGAAATACTCACCAATTGAATGATCGCATCTGTTCAGTATTTCATATTCTACTCTTATTTTACTGGACACAAAATACAAACGACTTTATACTATTATCACGACAAGAGAAAAATATACAGTACTAAATACGGCTTACGGTATAGCTTATGGGGAAACTATCCACAGCGTCACTTTTTTAATTTCAACATAACATATAAACGGTCGCAGTCACGTTCCGTTTGGGCATATTGTATTGCAACTGCTTCTCATCACTCAGAGAAGTTCTTGAAGAATAATGACGAATATTAAATGAACATTCATTTTAGGTTGCATATGTTATTTGTTTGTGGCGGTACGCTGTGAGGAAAAAATCAACGGCAAAAATATCGAGTGCTACTGTTACATACAAGAGATCGCTCAATTTGAGTTAGTTTAAAATCTTAGTCATTAGCATTCACGACAAATATTGTTTTCATAAGATGATGTAGGCCTATTTGCTAATTTTGCATCTTGCATAGTTAAAGTTTTATGGTCATCTATATATACCTGTGAAATCACTGGAGCGGGAACTTTTTGCCCTATGTAGTCTGGGAACGTCAAATATACCCAGTGGTACCAACGAAAGACAGCAAGCACATGTTCGCATTTTTAGGGAAACGTGCTTCAAGCGAAAATCTCGAGAGAAAAGTTCTTTTATTATTTGCATGGCCTACATGAATAGTATAGCTTATCACGTAGTGTACAATACAGAGGAATATAATCAGGTCAGGTAGTTACACAGTTGTATCAATAATTCAGTTCGAGGAGTTATGCATATGCAGAGCATTGTAACTATTCACTTGGCCACACGATATTTCGCAACACGGTCGAAATCAATCAAATTAATATTCTAAATGAGTCATATCTCGGTATGGGGAATGCTGAAGATTCTTTGTGGCGATCATGAAAATAAGCTGGTCAATTCCATTATAATTATGGACCAATGCTTAATTGAACTGCCGACTGTTGAGCAAGTTCTCCCGATTGTTGGGTGCCTACCATTCCAAGCCACTTCCAATCCATTCAAAACTTCCATTCGGTTCAAATTGGCCGGGTCTTTCTCAGTGTTGTATTCTTTTGTGTGATCACTGTACAACGGTTGCAAGTAAATACCGATTAAAAGGGCATGGGCGTCGAATAATGCCTTTTGAACGGTATGAGATATCAAACATATTTTTGTACCCTCATATTACGAGTAATATCTATCCCCACGGAAACAAAAAATTGTATAAGCAGAGAGCCAATTCCTTTGCTTTTCAAACACTTTGGCATATAAAAGTAGTGATATAAAAAGTTTTGGTCAAGTTAACTCTTCAAGAGAGAATAAATGCATATCTGTGAATAGAATTGGCCATATAATGAAAAATGCATAGGCCTATGCGTGGATAGATATTGGACATATAATGCAAACGTTCGGTAATTATAATTGGGCGTAAGAGCCCGCATCTTGGACAGATTTACAGGGTTCACTTTCGCCACATATATCTCAAGAACTAAAAACACTACGGACTTGTGGTAAAATGCAATGAATAAGTAATACCCTCACAATTGGATATGCTTAATCGAAAATCGAAGAATAATTTCATCATGGAGCAATAATTGAATCAAAAAGTGCCTAATTTGATGGTTTTAATTGCTGTAGAAATAAATTACAAACGCACATCCTTAAGTTCATCTTTGCTTATCAATATTCAAAATTCTGATTTGCCTTTTATTCCACAGTTTTCCCAATTTCCTTGGCCAAAATGTGTGATGTAGCTAGATTTTGTCCAAATTATGAAATGAAAAACTACCCCATCTAGCGGTGGTTACTGGAAATCGTTCAATATTATCCCCTTTTCACTTTTCAACCCACAACCAAACTTTTGAACGCACATCGAACTTGGGTCGAGCATTTCGAAGAAAATCATTCTCATCTAAGATGTGGGCTCTTACTTTTAACACGATTAAATTAAATGTGCATGGCAATTTTATTTCAGCAAAGGCATTAAGCCCAGTTATAATTACCGGTACCAAACGTTTGCATTAGATGCCCAATATCTATTCACACATATACATTTTTCCTCTCTTGAAGAGTTGACTTGACCAAAACTTTTTACATCACTACTTTTATTCTGAAAAGCAAATGCTTGGCTCTTGGTTTTCACATTTTTTGTTTTTGGTGGGGATATCACAGCTTTTTATGCTTCATTTGCTAGTATTGGACAAGTTTTCAAATATAATCCAAAGACAACATTATTCAAAACGGATCCTAATTATTAGATAAGCGTAACGAAAACTCAATTAATTGATTTCATTCAGTAATCAAGTCGCTCACACTCTATTGCAGGACTGTGAGTATTGACTTTGGCAGGGAGAACTCAGACTTCTTGCAAAACAGTAACGATGCAGTTAACCCTTGTTGTCTATTATGAAATTATCTTATACCTAATCATATTAGCTTCTTCGGGCTTCGAATACAGAGGTGAAGCATTGTGATTTCACTGGGATTCTCACTAAAAAATAAGCAAAAAATCATAAGCTCAAAGCTATGCCCACTATAGGCTCAGCTATAGCATCGGTAAGCTGGGCCATAATAGACCTAGATGTCGATTTCATAAACTATCACAAAATCACAAATAAAGTACATGGCGGGTCGGCCTACTTTATCCATGATACTAAATGCGAGTGTGACCATAGAGTGACTGAGGTTTTTAACGGTTTTCCTCAGTCTTTGTTGTGGATATTGTGATGAGACTCGATGATCAACAAACTTCATCTTCACATCATTCCAATAGACTGTAGTGTACCCACCTTCAAACTACAAAACCATCCTTTTCTAGTATGATTTTGTCACAAATAACTTCGGTTTCCCTAAAATGCTCCTCACGACAAAATCATTAGTGGTAGAACGACATTCAAAACAATCTTTTCTCCACTTTGCAAAAGACGCAAAATGATCTGGCTGTCGACGTACCTTCAAACCCTAACACTAATATATGAAGGATTTTCCAATCATAGAAATACTGGTATGGCGTATAGAATCGTATGACGCCTCATTTCATTACAATAAACTAGAGTAATCCAAGTTCATTAGTTTCGGAGATATACAGTAGGTATAGGCCTATGCTCAAAACCGGCCGTCTGGAAGCTTCTTCGTGTAAATTCATTCAGTGTAGCGTGTATAGCTGGCTTCGCGCGGGACTTTGCTCCACGTTGCTAAACTAGACTTGGCTCATAGTACATAGTTTTCACAGGTTTACGATTGAAACATATATTCTTTAGTGGTAAACATGTGAAAATGTTAGAATCCAAGGTTGATAATTTCAATTTCATATCATTTTGGAGGTAGTAAGATCGCCCTTGTCACCTTGTGGTGCCCCGTCCAAACGATCCTACTTTTTTCATCCATAGCCTTAATTGGGGAAGAATGATTTTGTATCAAGTTTCGATGTTATTTAAAAAAAAAAATTGGAGGTATTACAACTATTTGTTCACTATTTTATTACAACTATTTGTGTTTCTGTCCCGATTCAGAATTTTGTTATCTCATACCTTTCAAAACCATCACAAAAAAATTATATTTCGCTGAATCGAGAACTCTTCTCAGGCATTAGGCCTACCCATTTTCTATCGTGAAACTGATTATTTCGTTTTGAGTTTTGATTTCGTTAATTGATGATTACAATTTTGAAAATACCCAAAATGAATAAATGACAGAAAGAGAACACTACTCGTATCCGCAAAAAATGAGATTCTGTAAGGAAAACAATGGCGGATACATTTTTTTATTTCAATCAAAATCGGGTTCCAGAGGAAAAAAATCAATATTTGCCATGCATATTTTCGCACTATCGAGCGAGTTTTACGAGCTTGTCATCTAACACGAACATCTATAGCATTCTCTTATTCCGAATTGAAATTGTACATCATTAGTACGTGTCTTTTGTCAATTAATATACCTACACTCAGCAGTACTGCAGTCGGTTGAAGCGAGATTATTAGTATTGCACAGATGTTACTCGTCACCGCATAAAACCCCGAATCTGTTCGAATCTCGCTTAGGGCATCGCCTCTTCATGCTTGCCTACACTACATTCTACTGCAATTAAGACGTCCTCAGATTCCATATATAGGGCAAAACGTTACCGCCAGAGTGATTTCACAGATACAAATGATCATATGAGCTCAAACCGTGCAAGATACAAAATTGGCAATTCTATCATATGATGCTGATAATATTTGTCGAAAATGCTAATGAGACCAATTTTATAATAACAAAGGTGGAAAGATCACTCATGTGGAACAGTAACACTCGATATTTTTTAAATCGTTTTTTATCTCTCCGCGTACCGTTGCATACTCATAATATACAGCATATTCTGTATACGTTCATTATTTTAGAAGATACTTTTCTGCACGGTGTGAAGCAGTTTCACTACAATATATTCATCCACAATCGTTCATATGTTGGGTTGAAACTGAAAATTTTATACGCTGTGGGAATAGGTCCCCTGTGATGTTGAATTAATTAGCTTGGCGAGAACTAATTCCTAACCGTCCGTCGGGCGCGGACAGTTGAAGGCACTGCTTTGAATTCTGAAGCCAGACGGGTGCGGGTTCGAGTCCCGCTGGGGGGTATGTTTTAGTAACGTCCTCCCACATATCATCCCTCTATCGTTTCGTTACAGCCCGCTTGGTCGTAACTCCGATTACCTGGCTGTATGGTGGAGTCGAAACTATTTAAAAAATATAAAGACATATTATTTCGATACAACATGTTGTTTTTAAAATGTTACCAGTTCCATAATATACCAATCAAATTGGATGAGCGAAGCGGAGACTCAATTTTACCGTGAAGGTACTTGAAAAAACGATTTTTCTTGTTATCATTTGTTCACGCTCCACCGGTGAATGAAAAGCACAAATTTTGTTCAAAACTTGCATACATACATGACATCATCTATCTCGATACTGTTTATTTTTGAGGTGCAATTGGTTGCACCACTTTTGAGAAAAAACATTTCGAAATTTTCAAAAACCTTGTTAGAATACCCCAGAGGAGAAAATTTGAAATACATACTTGATTTCTTCGGCTAGATTCAAATTTTAAGATAATACAAACAAATAAGAATTATATCTACATGACCACATATAATTCCTGAGCTTCACATGATTAGGGTCGGTCGTTTCTCAGGAAATAATTATAATGTAGGTTTTTAGATCAATTTAAAAGCTATACGACGATTGAAAGGCAAAATCAATTGAATCATTGGACGACGATTAGAGGAAAGCACAGGCGCTAAATGACCTCGCTGTCGATGCGCCTCAAAACCATAATATTAATTCATTAGAAGAAAGCCAAAAGTAGTGCAACACGGCCGTGATCTGATGGTCCTAAAATCAATGTGTGGCTCCTTGGTTTCCATCACATCTCATATGAAAAGGCCTTTATCAATCATCAATCAACTCAACTGCGTTTTCCTAGTTTAAATAAGCATGACACATTCCACCATCAGCTCATCGAGGTGTGGATTGCTCTGATTGTATAATTGTATGATATCATTTACATATATATTTAAATGAAAAAGATATAAATATATATATATATATATATATATATATATATATATATATATATATATATACATACAGGATGTAATAAGCTAGTCATAAGAGTTTCGTCTCGACCGGGCTACGAACCCGGAACCTCACAATTGCCGGTCCGGTGCTCTACCGCTAAGCTACCGATACCACTCTAGTAAGACGTAGCTATTCTTAGAATGATATATATATATATATATATATATATATATATATATATATATATATATATATATATATATATATATATATATATATATATATATATACATATATATATATATATTGTGTTATTATTTTATCATACGTTTTTTTGTGTGAAGTATACGTGACAGTGTTATAGTCGCTTGAAGGAAGATTATTATATCTCAGAACGTGCACATGCACGTGGAATCCTTACACTCATACGGTTATTATTATTATTATTATTATTATTCCATTTCTTTCTTCATGTGGATTCCATATAGGTACCTGATGTCGGTATAGAAAGCCCCTGGGCAGGTCAAATCTCACGGAGGGCATGCTTGCTGGTGCTCATCTGCATAATTATCACCGAAGTGACTATATATATATATATATATGTCGGACCAGAGTAGGTCTTGATTGGTTTTAATTCAGAATGAATTAACGCGGAAAGTGTTCTCGTTCGGTTAGTTATTTTAGGTTTGTTCGGATTGGTAAGGCTCAATAATTAGTTGGATCGAGTTATTTAGGTTGGTTTTGGCTGCGCGCAACAACAATAACAACAACAACAACAACAACGGTCGCATGTGATGACAAATACCGCTGATCTGATGAATACCGACTGCTATTTATCAACTTCAAAGGTTAAGGGCCAATTGTTGCGCTGCGCGAATTAGACGACTGGCGTCTCCGGCTCAGCTGTAGTTCAACGTCTCATATGTACGCGGCGCTGCTGTGGGAAAAATCTGATATCTATTGGTCATACTTTATTCATCGGACCATCGGTGTTGTCACCACATGTGGACGTTGCTGCTGTTGTCGTTGCGTTCACCCCAAATGGAATAAAATTGACCCAGTGTAACAAACTTGATCAACCCAACCTATTCAAACGAACCTAACCTCAACTAACCCAACCTAAGAAATATCTCATACTTATTTAATCTGAATTAAAACTAATCTGAAACCTACTTCCGGTTCGACGAATAGCAACTTTGTTTCTATTGCGCTCTGTTAGCTGTAAATGTACGCGATCAGAGGGTTGCCAGTTTGGATTGTACGTGCAAAAGCCGGTGCAAACTCCATATTATTCTTTATCTATAAATTGAATGTACATATATATATATATATATATATATATATATATATATATATATATATATATATATATATATATATATATATATATATATATATATATATATATATATATATATATATATATATATATATATATATATATATATATACATACACAGGTAGCTGAGTGGTCAACGCACTTGCTCCATGTGACCCGGGAGGTAGTGATGGGCATGTCGGACCCGGTTCGATCCCCGCTACCGTCCATCTTCACAAGGGGTTTTTCGTGGTTTCCCTCTGTAGTCTAGGCTAATGCCGGGATGGTTCCCACGATATAGGCCACGACCGCTTCCTTCTCACTATCCTTCCCATTACCCATGAATACCTTCATCTCATCATTCCATCATCTCATCAATCATCCATCCTACGCCAATAGATCTTATTCATCATTACAGTGCGTCGTTAAACCCACTATAGAAAAAAAATATTTGTATATATATATATATATATATATATATATATATATATATATATATATATATATATATATTATATGCCCTATATAATAATTATAGTATTCATCGAAACAAAATTTTGATGGTTCAATATTTTCTGATCTTTTAATTTCGTAAATCTAGGCGCTAAATGACCTCGCTGTCGATGCGCCTTAAAACCCTAATATTCTTTCATTCATTCGTGAATATATCATAACAATTCATTGTTCAAATATATATTATAGTTTTACTGCTTCCTAGTGACAACCATTTTTTCGATATTGTTCAATGAAATACACATCTCACCTTGTCACCTAGACTCTTTCTCCTCTAAGCAAAATGAAATTTTATAAATAGTGTATTCCAACTGACAAGTGAACCAGGCATAGACCCATATATGTATATATATAACCCGTTTCCTAAATTCAATTTCCAGTAGATTTCATATTTCACACATACATTATCAATTAGTTATATTTCTTTTCATCTTCATATGCAGGATATACTGGAAATGAACAGCTTTGTCTAGTAGATTTCAAGCAAGTTTTTTTTCGGATTGACGTAAATTGTCTCGAACTATTGTCGTAATGTGTTACTATTTCCTTACACACGACGTAAATAATTAATTACAATACATTATTTCTCATTTCTTATCTTCTTACTCAACATCCTATCGAGGACTTGATGTAATCGCAAAACTGTTACATTATCCACCCACAAGAAACTATTATCTGTAGATCTTGCTGGTATCTCCTTCCGCTGTGATAATACAGGCCTATTTTAGTGGAAAGTTGATTGAATCATCATAGACTAACATTGATGTGTGAATACTTTTTTTTCATAGGAAATAGGTACAGTCCATCACAAAAATGTGATACATGTTTTCTAGCAAAGCTATATATTCATGTAAAATTTACATGCATGGTTATAGGTGGTATCCTATCACTATCCCAAAGTCTTTACTCACTTCATTAGAGCATGGAAACATACAACAAATATGAGCTGAAAATATAATTATAATATGGATGCCTACATTCATGTTCAAATACTATGATACCTACAGGTCTGATGAAAATAATTGATCTGCATAATATTAAGGCTACAACGGGCTACAACTTTGACGGAAATAAATTAAGTAATGCAAGCAATCACAAACCGATAAAGGGAAATACTCCTAGCTACCCCAGCAGGGGAAAGTTTGAAATTGAAATGAATTAGAAGTGATTTGATAGGTTTGTGAGAATTACGTGGTTGGAAGAAATGTTATCCTGTCATAAATGTTATGGATAATTCAGGATAAAATGTTCAGTGTATACCCTTCTTTGTGGTACATCTTTGTACATCTTTGTGGTATATGGGCGTCTCTCGCCTCAGCCTACTTAAATTTCATCGTATTCTTATTTAAATCTCGTTAATAGTCCTTATAGTATATATCACTCTAATAAGAAGCATGTAATGATGGTGTTGATATGGTATACCTTCTTACTGCAATTACGTTTTCATGGGTACTATATATACTTGATGATAGTCGTTCATTTTGTTTACTTTTCTCTTCTGGCAAATGTCATCACAGCCTCCAACTTGTTAGATCCAGACACTATATATATTATTAAGTCATATTCATCATATTTTTTGTAGCGTAGTTCTTTTCTCTTTCTACCGACGACAACACTAATAGTGTATACTTTCTGACAGTTTTCACTTCATATAAATGTCAACTTTTTTTCGGCGGGTGTACTTGAGCTAAAAACGCATCAGTAGAGATGTAAAAGGAATCTAATTTCTCAATATAACCATTTGAATTAGTAGGTTTTGATTAAACTCTCAAATATATAATCTTTAGGAGTACCTACGAATTGTTTTTGTAGATACAAAACAAATTATGAGAAAATGATGTTTTCAAAAATAATTTTAAATTCTTATTAAGCCTATAGTACGTTACTATCAATAATCACTATTCATTCCGTATTATATACCATCATTGTTTATTATTGTCAGGATTGTAATATTGTGTTTGAATTGGAGAATAAAATGAATTTGAAATTGAAATGAAATAGTATATTGTAAATGTACTTGCATTGTTGGCATAATAATATGTAAATGAAGAATTTCAATGGAGGTCAGTTCTATTAAGTAATTAGTAAGATTGAGAAAGTCATTCATATATATGTATCTGAATTCTCACTGTCTAGATTTACGTAACACTTTGTTATAAATTATGGAAATTTTGAATTAAGAATTCTTTTCTAACAAAAAGAAACTGCGTCCAAATTGAAGTGTTCCAACTTCCAAGTAGATGTTGCGATTTGGCGTATATAAAGCGTACCATCGTATAAATATACAAACCACCGAGACCATCATTTCTATTATTTAGTAAAACCAGGGAGCTTGTAGTCGTGAGTGCATCGAAGTGCACATAGTTGAACGCGCGTGCATTGAGCAGAACTTCGGTGTCACTACGTGCCTCGAATATCTCCTACACACACACACACACACACTTTCTCTCTCTCTCTCTCTCTCTCTCTCTCTCTCTCTCCATCTCACACCCTCTCTCTCTCTTTCTCTCTATCTAAGTCAAAGAGTTGCTAAGCGCACTGTGCCACTATAGTTGGAAGATATACACTTCAGCCGAGGTACTTCCGTGCAACAGTGGCAACTTTGTCGACACTTTGTAGACATTTTCTACTCTATCTTACTATTTTCTCAAGTTGTACAAATTGGCGTAAAGCGGTCCGATGATACGAATTCAACGAAATATCATTTTTTCGTGATAATTTTCTGAAATTGGATATTCAAATTCCAATATGAGAAAGAAGCACAGATCGTTTTAATATACCTTCAAAATGATATGCATTGCAATCAATTACGTAGCATCTCAGAATGTTCACATGAATACAGCCCAAATATTATGATGTGGTGTTCAACTGCGGAAATTAGTCGTTATAAGTCGAACAGTTGAAACGTTAATTATTTTTCTTGAAGTAATTACAAAAAGCTGTGTGTCCGTTTATTGGAATTTTGATACTTCATACCGTTCCAAAGTGATCACCATAATACGGATATTTTGATAATCTACTTTCATGTGGTCCTTATTCTCGGAACGTACGAATTCAGTGCTGTAACACAAATGATATGTGTTCATACTCTTCATCATCATCATTGACTAGAACACAAACATGGATCGAATAACAATCGAACACTTTCTTCACTGGAGCGACGAGATTGTTGAAGATAGTGTAAAAGTTTGGACGATCATCTTTTCTTATTCTCGAAAAATTACAATTCGTTCGTTGCTGTGAAGGAACGGCTTGCGTCCTTTAATCTTTTCCAGTTTTAACTTTAGAAACTCCTAGACGGTACACCGTTTATTACCGTCTCTCTCTCTCTCTATCTCTCTCTCTCTCTCTCTCTCTCTCTCTCTCTCTCTCTCTCTCTCTCTCTCTCTCTCTCCCTTACACTATCACCTGCACGACCCAACCGCTCGTTCAACATCGTGCCACTCATACGTGTTGTTATATGAATGAAATAGCAGCCGAAGTAATGGAGCAAGCATATTACAGGTGCACCAAAATTAGAACTTCTCGCTTTCGTTGTTAGGTTTCCATGTCATTATTGTACTTTTTGAGACGGGTGAATCAGTCGCTATAGTGCACTGAAGCATCGTGCAGATGAGCGGGGTTCGATTCTCGTCATAGTCGACCATCCTGACGCAGGTGCATCGCGGTTCCCCTCTGTCACTGAAATAAATGGTTAGTTAGTTGTTAAGGCGTCCCCAGTCTCCTTCCTGCAAAAAGTTCTCACCAGGGTGAAATCACAGATATGTTTCATTATAAAACTTGAGCCGTGCAAGATACGGAGTTAACAAATACATCATAAGATGCAGATACTATTTTTCGAAAACGCCAATGAGTCAAGTTTTATTAGACGAGCTTTAGCTAGGATTCAATTTGACATACTGAAAAAATCGGTGTTCATTTTTATGTTTTTTTCAATGTTTTTTGTCAGTTCTCCACAGGTCAAACGGCTACAGCTATCAACTTCAAACTTTTTTTCATTATGGTTCCTCATCTAACTTAGATCTGTATAGTTTTGTGGCATTTTCAGGTGATAACTTTTATTTTTATGAATTTTAGAAATTTCAAAAATACCCATTAGAATAACAGTGGAAAAAAATAATTATTTTCCCAAAAAAAGTGCGAAGTTGAATAACATTCTGATACACATTTCTGGAAACTTTCAGCTTGATCGGGTCAGCCATTTTGAAGAAAAAACATAAAATGTGCTGAATTGGTACTACTCGAAGCAGTTTTTACCCATTTATAATTTAAATGTCACCCAATTGGCGAATGTAGGCAAAAGTTTGGCAGGAAAATCGACAAACTATTACTATCCGCTCGTCTTAACAACGCATATATAGCGTTTTCCTGGTATAATAACGATGGTGGAAATATCACTTGTTTTGTTTGTAAAAGTAACGAGTATTTTCACCTCACAGCGTACCGTTATACATATAACACGTGCTATATTGTAAATGTTTATTATGGATCGATATTATTTCAGAAGATGCTTCTTTGCACGGTGTGATGCAGTTTTTAATGTTGGGCTTATAGTGGGTCCCCTTAATATCAGGCCACGACCGTTTCCATCCCATTGTAAACATCTGATAGAATAAAACAATGGCTTTCACCTACCACCGACTCATTCATCGTTCACCAAAGTCAGTATATATCTTAATTGGGCTATAAATAGTAATCATTACAGAGCGACAATTATCCCAATTCCATTGAAAAAATATTTAATTGTATTTTAATTAGTTCTGGCGATGGTGACGTGCCACAGCACGTGATGTTGATACAATTAATTGATCATATATATTTATACACATATATATATATATATATACACACACATATATATATATATATATATATATATATATATATATATATATATATATATATATATATATATATATATATATTTCGATATGGCTGCTTTCCTCAAGAGAAATATTACATCATTATTAGTCACGTTTTGTGAAGCAATATTGATCTTGAGGTGGGCAGCCATAGCGCTGTCGAAATATCGAGCAATTATCAAATCATTTTGAAAAAACTATACTAGAATACCCATAAATATGATTTATTCGTATATGAGTCGTTCTAGCCTGCGTGGATATGAATATATATATATATATATATATATATTTATATATATATATTTATTTATACATATATATATATATATATATATATATATATATATATATATATATATATATATTTATATATATATATATATTTATATATATATATATATATATATATATATATATATATATATACATATATATATATATTTATATATATATATATATATATATATATATATATATAAATATATATATATATATATATATATATATATTTATTTATATATATATATATTTATATATATATATATATTTATATATATATATATTTATATATATATATATATATATATATATTCATATATATATATATATATATATATATATATATATATATATATATATATATATATATATATATATATATTCATCTATTTGATATATAAATGGGCCGACCCAACGTATAACTAATTTAATCACCTGTCATCAATTGTGAAGAGTTCTTGTAGGTATGGATATTGGACCGTATTAGGCCTACAATGCATAATGCTCGACATTCATGCACTGCTATAATAGTAGATATCAAAAATTATTTTGTTTTGCTAGAACTTGTGATATATATATGAGTTCGAGTCTGAAAATTCCAAGTGGGGCGGTGGGAAAAGGGGGGTTTTCACTTTCGTGTATGTTATACACTCGATGGGTGAACAATTTTGAATACCGGTACCGGGTTCCTACTTCTCGGCAGTGAATCAAAACCCTTCTCCTCCTCCCTCCCCTCCACCTTTCGCCATCCTTCACCTCTAACCTTTTTTCTGTCGACACAGTTTGTTAATAGAGAGATTAGGAGCCCTTCGCGCGTGAATGTCAAAAAAAATTAATTCATCTTCCAAGACTTTGAGTAAAAATAACTTTGGAATAATAAATCTTCTCCGTGGTGAGAAAAATAGCATTTGCCTTGCATATATGGGCGTACTATATGAATATGATTCATTTTTACCGTTAGACAGCTGCTTTGTCCGAAGTATCTTTCGAATTACTCCATTTGTTCACTTGTTCATGAATTTTTATGTGCTTCCGAGTTACTTGCTGATCTTGTTTTTCTTTCTATTCTCAAGTTCTTCTTGAATTCTTCTCCTTTTTTCTTCTTTCTTCTTTGTTCTTAAATTATTGAATTAAATTATTCTTGAATGAAATGAACTATTATGGAGTCTCATCAGTGACTGTCAATTCGTATGAATAGTTATTAGAAATGATTAAAATTCTGACTTCTGAGTCATAGTACATGTGCCCACCCAAGTGAAGAGATTCGACGACTTGCAGTGTACGGTTGTGATCACATAAAGTGGTTGATCAAGCCACATCAAAGTAGGCCTAGGTCCTGAAAGAAATTCACTGACTTCATACACGCATTAAGACCAGCGAGCAATTAATACGTACATTATATGCAAGCACTTGACGAATAATCCATGAAAACATTTGCTGTCAAATGTGCGCAGACTGTGTTCAAATTGACATTAAAATTTCGTAGAAGACCATTTATGTAGGAACTGAAAGTGTCCCATCATGGTCAGCCATCCTATGACTCGAAGTTTTGACTGGTTTTCCTCAGTCGTAATGGAGCACGGTTCCTCACCATTACTCAATAGTCTATAACTTACTCTTCTCTTTCTTGCCCGCTCTCTTCATATGCTTTGAACATCCACAAACATTGACTACAATGGCAAAATTCACAGACAAGAACAAGGGCGCAAAATGACCTCTCTGTCGACGCGCCTCGTAACCCTGAAATCCATCCCACACCCGTCTCCATAACATTCACATCATTCCAAGAGACTACAGAGGACTGAAAGCTGAACTGATTAGCCCTACACTGATTATCGACTTCAGTGCATGCATATACAAAGTGGTAATGAACATTCCAACTAAATTCGCCCATTCCATTTCTACACGATTCATTTCAGCTACTTCACCAGACCATCGAAGAGCGCACCATTTATTTACCCCCGAAAAGCCCAGCTGTTGGTGGGGTCGTAAGCAAACAATAAGCTTCATCAAGTAAAATTAATTCTTCATCAGCTACTCACTACGCTTTGTGGATGAATGATCAATTAAGACGTGAAAACAATGTATAATGTTCTAGAAGTAGAATAGTCATATATGTTAGTAGTGTTACTATTCTATACTTCGTTTTACGCTTCATAAATATAAATTGTCATATGGAAGCGTGTTTTATAGGGATGGTCTTTGTCCTGGGACTGCTCAAAATGACTGTTGCATTGGAATGGCGATTTGGCTCTCATTGCTCATAGCAACTAGATACTACGCCTCTCGGTAATGCAACTCGAATGTTGACATTCACATTTAAAAATTAAAATTAAGTTAAACTTTGAACTTTTCCAAGGTATTTTTCAGTTCTCGGTGTTCATTTTTGTCTGAAGAAAAAAATGTCCAACCTCTTTCGTAGTTTTGAATTTTGATTGTATCTTTCGGAAAAATATAAAAGTGTATAAGCATTTATATTTTATATAATATATATATATATATATATATATATATATATATAAATATATATATAATATATATATATATATTTAATATATATATATATATATATATATATATATATATATATATATATATATATATATATATATATATATATATATATATATATATATATATATATATATATATATATATATATATATATATATATATATATCACACACATATTTCAAAATCATTGCTCACGAGATTACGATGTTTTCTCTCTGCCTTCCACTCGTCTACCCTCATTTCCGCTGTGCAGTGGTTTCTCTCATACTGAATGACATATATTTGAGGACCGAAACACTACACTAAGGAAAATGTCAGTTTATCTATCGAACCGTTCGGGGCGGATGCGATGAAACGGAGGAGAGCAGAGAAGACTGAGAGAATACTCTTTTCCAAATCGCTCAACTGATTCGTCTAAATTGTACCGCAATAATGTTGTGCGTGTGTTGCGATCGAAGCCATCAAACCGTATGAAATTTCACTCACAATCTTACAATCTTCTACTCTAATCACTATACGACTGGCGGAGCTGCAGTGATAGTGCACTGAACCGACAGTCAGGAGACCAGGGCTCGATTCCCGCCACGGTCGACCAGCTTGACTGAGTTTTTTCGTGGTTTCTTTCTGTCGTTGAAGTGAGTACTGGAGTGGTTCCATAACTAGATAAGCGATAGCGAAGGTCTCCATGCTATTCTTACGGGGCTTTGTTTACGTGTTTTTGTTTGTTTGCACGCCCTGCACCGTTCACCTGGTTTGGCTGATTGACACGATTTGTTTTTGTACAAGCGGACTCATCCAGCTTGGAACTGTAAATTTTTGGCGCGAAGTCGATTGGACCACTTTGACAAGAACTATCACGAAAAATTTCGAAAAACCTCATAAGATTAGGCCGGGCGGGAAAATTATGGGATAAAATCGTCCCAAATAATTGAACTTTTCACTGATTGTGAACAAATAATCGATACACAATATAGCAAATTTTCATCCAAATTGAACCAATATTTTGAAGAAAATAATTCAATGAATCTTATGAACAATATAAACATCGCCATAAACTGGGCGAACCTTCATCTATCTGATCTTTCATCTCATTCTCCCCTTCCGAAGGCTGTGACAGGCTTTCCTATACCTATACCTCTGTATATGTACTGGGACACTCCTCTTATTATCTATAGCATTAATGTGACACCAGCTATAGAAGTCTTTGTGTTACTATCATTCGTTTACCTATTCAAGCTTGACTATGTGTGTGTACTTGAACGCGCACGTATAATGTTACCATTTTCCTAACGAACAGTATTTTTATAATGAGATGTGTTTGGTTCTGTCTATTTTTTGTCCAAAGAAAATGTTTTGATGTTATTTTTGCTTGGTTACTCCATTTACATGAACATTTGGACATAGATATAAGTTTCTTGATGTTTATGCACCATGGTGTGTGTACTGGAGTCATTAAATATTTGTTACAGTTAAGAGTGCATTGTAGTCGATTTAGTGAAATATCGGTTCTTTGGTGATAACTCTCGATCGGTATGAGGTATCAAAATTATAGTACAGATATTTGTAATACCTTCAATATGATATAAGCCATAACTCTCAAACTCATATCGCGTGATTGTCAACCGTATACAGCTTGAAAAAAAACTTGTTTCAGCTGTATATGCGCTCCATAATTATGCGATATATGTTAAATCTTTGCACTTATGCAATCTTGAAGATTTAAAAATATCCGTTTTTCCCTCCATTTGAAATTTGATATCTCATACTATTCGAAAGTTATCATCAACAAATTGATATATTTCGCTGAATCGACTCCCATTGCACTGTTCACGTGCTCCGTCGTTCGTGATCGCTCGTGTGGCACCGCGAAGCTGGCGGTCTTATGAATGAGATTTAATATAACTCATTGAAAAAACTGTGAAAATTATAGTGATAATTCAGAAGAGATGAAAAACAATTCCACAGTTGCGATAGAGGAAATATCTTCAAACTTTTTTTCGAAATATTTTTTCTTCGAAATTTTCTTTGTTTTCTTATTTTCGAAATTTTCCCATATCCTTAAACTTGATATGTATTTGTTTAGGGGAAGAAAGACTTTTGATCTTCTTTTTGAAGTTTTCCTTATCCTTATTCGATTTTCCTTGTCTTACTTTACAAATCTGAAATCTTCCTCTGTTTCTCGACTATTTCTGATTCATATATTTTCTTGAATTTATATTTTCAAAATTATTTTGTTGTTTTATTCTCGTGATCTCCATCAACGTGATTATTCAAATATTAATTCCGTCGTGGCCGAATGAATATGTGTCATTTGGATCCCAGTAGGCCGGCCTACTCACTATAGTGATCGACGGAAACCAGGAAAAACTAACAGGTCAAGAGGAATGATGAACAAGTGGGGGACAATTGATCAGAAGTAACTCTCCAGGCAGGACTTACCTTGACACATATTAAGCAGTTGATGGCCTATTGAACCAGAAGAAACATTAGTTTCAATCAAGGGTGGTTTTGTGAAAGAATATCAATTGGACGAGAAAATTTGGATAAATGTAATATAAACACGTGTCAGTTGGCCGTTTGTTTACTCACAGAACTCTTTCCTCTCCAATGCCTATGTTTGAATATTTCACTATCCATAAAGTTATTTACCTCTTAAGATTTTACGTATAGTATGCCTAATACCAATAACTTGTAACAGCCGTGTTCTTCTTGAGAATTACAAGTGAATCTACTCTCAAGACTATCCAAGATTTCATTAAAAACAAAATATCGACAGAAATTCAGATATTGAAACCTTTTCTACGCAATTGGAACTTCACACACTAGGTATAGAAATATATATATATATATATATATATATATATATATATATATATATATATATATATATATATATATATATATATAAAGAAATGCATATATATATATATATATATATATATATATATATATATATATATATATATATATATATATATACACATATACTATTATTGTTGTTTTCGTGACAATCATTCACATATCTGTCCATTTGAATCCACTTTCGAAGAAAACAATCACACCCGGATCTCAAATGCAACATCCGCGCAATCATTCTGATTGCGATTGCTTAGTATTTGTTTATAATATTCCATGTTGACTCAATCAATGCTGTGCGGGTTGCAAAGCTGTTTGGGGGAAGGTTTCAACTAAAAAGTAAAACTATACAAACGCACAGAAATGGTCCCTTGGGTACTTCTATTTCTATTTTCAACAGTCAATACGATTTGCTTTCCTTCCCTGTTTGCACACGTCTCCAATGTGTATCGTGGCGTTGTGAATCTGGCCGGAGAGATTAATTCAACTAATGCATATTTGGTTGACAATTCAGTATTCAAAATATGCGTTTTTCTCTTGACAGATTGTACAAATACAATACTATACACAGAGAGGAAGGGATATATTATGTGACTATGTATCCTATATACTATTTTGATGACTGTATTTTTACTCCACTTTGTTGTGTGATGTAATATATAAAGTGGTCTCCTTTTATTATTCAGTTACCGGTACCGAAGCAATGCACATTGGAAAGAATTGTTGCATACCATTTTTACGACTGATTTTTGTATATATTTTTTTTGTGCCTTCAGATTGCTACGGAATAACGTAGATTCATCAAGGCACAAAATCGTCATAAGACTCAATATATGCAGGATAAATATGAATATCGAAAATAATACATCATCCTGAATCTTTTGATTTCGGTTGATTATTATCACCACTATTTGACGTTTCTTCAAAATTTCATTTGAATAAGATTAGCCAAATCTTGAAAAATCATCGTATTCATCCACAAATGTGTGTTCTCACACAAGAGCACCAACGATCTTTCTACGCGGACTTTACATTCTTTTTTCAAGCAAACTATATTATAATTTATATGCTTATATTATTGTTTTTCTTGCTGTACATGTATGTATATGAAGATGTATTGAGAGTACATTCATTTCATTATTATTCATTATAGTTGTAACAGCCGATAATGTTGATCCTGCTTTGAAAATGGTCTAATTTTCTTATCGGAAAAAGTGATCAGTTTCATGAGATTGAAAACTTGATTGGATTCGATACACTATTTTTGGTATTTACAGAAAATGTAAGTAATGGGATTGAAAAATGAACTCGATTCTCCTTCAATCTTTCTTTTTTTTTCTTTTTCAAATTTTTTCAAACTAAATAGCCACTGCCATCTCGTTTTTATGCCATCATGTGTGTTTCTGAACATGCCATGGGATCGTCATGTGTTAGTGGAATGGGCATGGTCCAACTCAGTCCAGTGAAAACTTTCAATGTATCGTGTGAATATATATATATGAAAAATCAGGTCTAATCAACACGATCTTTCGATACTCAGTCCAATGAAAAGTGATACCATATCCCACTAATTCAGTTCTACTTTTCGAAGTATTTACTGAAGTAGTGAATACAAAAAGGTATAATTCGACCAAACGATGATTCAATACGAAAATAGCATCATGTTGAACTGATTCAAAGTGAATAATTCATTTCGTCTTCTAATCTATAGCAACGCAGTAAATTTGATATGATTATGATCTGGAGAAGCTACCCACAACGTAACATTTTCAGTGTCAAAGTAACATAAAAACAATCGTAGTGGTTTTCCACGTGAACATATTGTATTGAAACTGCTTCACACCATTCAGAAAAGTATCTTCTGAAATACTGTCGATCCATAATGAACATTGACAATGTTACATGTTATTTGAATATGTAACGTTACGTGGTGAGGTAAAAATCGATGAGAAAAATATCGAGTGTTACTGTTGAATACAACTGATCTTTTCACCTTTGTTATTATGAAATTTGACTCACTATAGTAGTATTGAAAAATATTGTCTGCATCAAATGATGTATTTATTGATTGTATATCTTGCACTGTTGAAGCGTTTTGACTTATGATCATTTGTATCTGTGAAATCCCCCTGGCGGTACCATTTTGCCCTATTGAGACTGAAAATGAAAACGATCTGTTATTCGTTCTAGACGTTTGTTTTCAAACCAGTATAATGTTTCGTTATTTGTTGAACACTATGTGATCATGCTTTCATAATACCTCATCCAATTAAAACTAATTATATAGGCCTATAGTAAGAGTAAATTGATAAAATAATTTATCTCTCCAATCATTGAATGTTTGCTATATTTGTAGTTGGGATTACAGACGTTTCGAGCTAGAAAAAAAAAGAAAAACACGTGCGAAAAAAGATGCTCACAATTGACATTACCGTTACTCCTATATATTCAATTTTTGTCCTTCAAATAACTTGCCAACAATCCTTCATCACGTCGTCTCCATTTGTACATAATTCAAGCCTTAGGCGGGTAGGCCTATTGAGTGATGTGAAAAACAAAAATTTCGCTTATAAATAATTGATGTGGTCAAAGTTTATTTCTTGGTCACTCCACATTTTCTTAACCTACTTAGGCCTATAGACCCGATACAAGACAATTATTTTTTCGAAAACAAAATCATATTGATAATGATAGAAATGAAATTGTTTTGCTTCATTTGTTCTTTTAATTTTTAAAATTTGATTATAGGCCTAAGGATCTGAGATTTGGAGCTTGATTTTCCGAAAACTGTTGAACATATTTTCACAGTTCTTACTGAAAAAGAATTCGAAACATTCGTCCGATATACACTTTCAAAGTTATAGGTTTCAATTTCCTCCAAAATGTTTGTCGTTTTTTGTTCAAAACTGTTATGTTAATTTTTTACAAGATTTTGATTTCCAATGTTGAAATTATCGTTCTAATGAACAGAAATTTTCAATCTTATCCCTATCTTTTGATCAAAAGTACTACATATTCAACATTTGAAATTAAATTACTCCCAAATTACTCCGTCGTCATAGCTGAACTATTTCAAATTAGGATTATATACATTTCACTGTAATGCAGTCTCCGTAGCTGTACCAACAAATGAAGGAACGGTGCGCGCTGTATCACCCGTGATAACCAAATAAAATGCAGATATAACTTGAGCCAAGTGCAAAACACTAATTGATTTATATGGCGTTAAAACAATTTTGTGTTTACTTGTTAAACTTGAAGTTGATTGATAAGCAGTAGGCCCTATATAAGCTGAAACATTTTTTCATTGAAAACAAGTTAATATTTATACCAATATAAAACTCGTTCATGGATGCCTAAAAGCTATCATTATCAGCATTCCAGATGGCTTCACATTGACTTCAATAATGGTAGCGATTTTTGAAAAATGAAAGTCGATAGATGACGCATCTCTTATCTGTTCTGCATACGCCTACTTCGCGAGTCCCGAAACACCGCTTTCTCTCAACACGAAATTTATTTCAGATTCTTTCATTTTTCTGGGGTCCCCTCCATTTTGCCATTTTGTTTGCGTAACAGCTCACGTATGTCTATAAAAACGCGATGGATGTAAACAAACATTTTTCCTTCCGAGTCTCTATGTGCAGACGCTTATTACGCTGGCGTAATTGTTTGACAACTAGACTCTGAATGAATGTGCGGAGAATTCATTAAATTGAAAATCGAGTTCATCATTTAATGACACCTTTTCTTTCAATCTCCTTTTCAGTAATACTTTTTGTGTGTTGATTATTTGACCAGAAATCAGAACCTCCACCTGTGAGTTCGCCAATCGCCACGGATTAATATGTACATTAAAGAAGTAATATATAAGAATCAGAAAAAACGTCATGATTGACAGCGGTCAGAGATGAATTCAAAATATAGAAAATCAATATAAAAAATTAAAATTGACTCGGATTATATCAATTGAAAAATTTGAATCATGCAAGTTTTTTACATCTGCTGTTGAAGAAAATAACTGAACATTGCCAAAAGATTTAGTTCGAAGTGGAAGATATCAACGATTGTATATTTTGGTTTTACAATTGATACCAATGATGGTATTGTCCAGATATAGGGTCTATCTAAAAAACGGTTCATAATTGTGATATGCACAGATATATCACAAACACGGTTCATATACTTGTAATAATTATGTTCAGGCCATTTGGAAACTGAACGACGCTTTCATCTGCGGCGAAATAGTATGGCCATGGTCACAGACAGCACAATCCTGATGTCAAAGTTCATTGTTTTCAATGTAAATTAGTCCAGAGATAGCTATTTATATTATTCACAACAAAGCCTATAGAAGTCTGAATCATTAAGACGTGTCGCTTCTAAACAATCACACCAACTGATCCTCGGGGTTTCGAGGATATTTTTTAATTTCAATTGTTGTTCATTTAAAGATGAGAAGAAGAATTTTTAGATGATTCCAGGGAATAAATGCTTGATCACAGACCACGCTTAATGCCATTCCGTTCAGTATAATTATCGACTTTGTTCATTCACTTCATCTTGAAAGAATTCAGCATATTCTGATATTGATATATTATTGGTGGAGGAGCCATGATTTTGATTTCCTGCAATATCGTGAGTAATGCAGTCAATCAAATGAAGTTATGAATTATCTGCTTATCTTGTAGATGAAACGAATTGATTCTCCAAGGTGTAAGTGTTCCAACAAATTTGATTATTTCGTTAAAAACCTTCCTGAGATGTTCTGCTTTATATCCGATGACTTGATTAGTTCCAGTCTCGTGATTACGATCTCCAGTGTGCTTGCATTGGGAGTTAATAATTAACTCTTTTGAACGAAATGAATATTATTTTATCAGTACACATTTTGATCCACGTGAGAAGATAGAAAAGAACTTGACTATGTACGAAAGAAATGTGTTTTGTTAATTTGAAACACTGCTTTGAAATCTGAAAGACACGTTGGGCGAAGGTTTGAGTCCCGCTGTAGACACATGCGTTTTTCTAAACGGCCTTCCACCTATCATCACGTCATCGTTCCATTATCGCTCACTCATTCATACACTCACATAACCAAACTCTTGACAGGAACGTTAAGCTCGATGAAAAAAATACACGCAGCATATACTTAAATAAGTGATAATTAGATATTAAAATGGATAACATATTATTAAATAGTTTCGATTTTAATAGGTAAATATCATCACACGTGTCAGTATGGATGAAGGAAGGGTCACATTTGTCACTCAATCTTAAACGCGTATTATTTGCGGGTTTCCCCGCTATGGATGATCGCTAAGGTAGGTTCGTTCGGATGGGGCACCATAAGTCAAACACTACTGAAAAGTTACTGAATAGTACTGAATAATTATTTAAGCCTTTTTGATGGTTCACTATCCTTTTATCTTGTTCTTAGTAACACCTGTCTGTTTATTCATCGTTGACTGAAAAAGTGTAATACTCTACAAACACTACGGGGCGAGCAATTCGCTGCAGTCAGCTAAACATGCAAATATTATGGAAAGGTGTTGAATCCTTGAAAACCTTATCAGTGAAGTTGTACATTTCCAGCACCTAGATTTATGTGTCGTGTGCCTCCATTTATGTATAAAGTATAATTCATCATCATCAATAATAACACGTCATACTGAGTCTTGTGATGAGTTCTCTTTTCATCAATCGTAGGCTTTAAACTTCAACTGTTACAAATTAATAATGTATAATGTCATGACTGCTTCACCCATCTTCTCGGAAATATCATTTCAAACATCCTTGAGGATAATTCAGTCTTTAGTCTTCGATTATCAATATATATATATATATATATATATATATATATATATATATATATATATATATATATATATATATATATATATATATATATATATTTTAAATCATTTTATATTGGCTTTCAAACGACGCACTCTACCGATGACTACGATCTATTGGCGTCGGTGAATGATATGAGATGAAAGGCTGTTTTATTAGGTGTTTTTGGATAATGGGAAGGAGTCGGTCGTGGCCTGTTTTTAATAAACTTTCTCAGTATTGACCTGAACGACAAAAGGAAAGTACGATAAACGCCCGTCA
>OZ023327.1:26282811-26318795 GCA_964007535.1 Brachyptera risi
GCTATACCCCAAGAGTAACTGTTATTTCATGTTGAATTGTGTCGATGGAAAATAAGGTCGCTTGCCACACAGTGACTGCTCAACTCATCACATGACACATATAAATAATCCAATAGTGATTTGGGTATTTTGGCTGGAAGCGTTACCGATTTACCCCTACTGACTTCAATTATTATTTTTACCATCTGAGCCACTATAATTTTTCATCTGAAAAAAGTGAAAATGTCTACTATTTTTTAACTATCCAGGACAATATTATTCTCAGTTTGTTGGGATTGTATGACACATTTCTATGTATAGATATTGTAAGTATTACTATTATTACGTATCGATGATTTCTCCAAGAACATAGGCTATATCAATGACATTACCAGGCATAAAGTTCTTATTTATACAGTAATCGTGTCGCATAAGGTAGAAGTGTCACCCGATGAATTCCTACATGTTCCCTTACTATGTCAATGCTTGATTATATAACCTCTCCAATAATTATGCAGTTTGCAGGCCAATTAGCTTCTGGTATTTGAAGGATGACCGTAAGTCTACAAGAAGTTAATGTCGTCAGTAGATAATAGAATTAAACTGATGAATGATGTTGTTTTTGAATTGATGAGTGGTTTTCGTATTAAGTAATTAATCAGATACGTAATTATAGAAACTGAAAATTGAATTTATAAAGGTGGGTGTTTGAAAAATTCGCCACCAAACCTCAAGACTCCTATCATAATCTCGCACAAATTCATAAGTAAAATTCAATCATGAAATATAAGTACCATATTGGTATTATTATATTATATCATATTTTAACATATTCATCTGATCTCGATCTGATGCTTGTCTGCTCGAAACATTCTGTACGTCCAAGCTTGTTACCGAGCCCTAGTGAGGAGTCTGGACAATCTGGCCACTGTATGGCTACTTGTTGGCTTTTTTTATTTAGTATATATTTCATAGTAATACAAATTGTACAAGTAAATACAAAAATATACATTATACAATAAATATTTCTTATGTAATTAAAGTCTTGAACTTATAATTGAGTATTGAAATTGTTCAGTACAATAAAGTGAAGTAATGAATATTTATTTGATTAAAGCTACTATAGTATGTTAGAACAGAATGCACATTTGCAGTTTCTTGCTCTTTCAAAATCAGTTATATTATAAAATGCATGTGAAATTAAAAATCATTTTATTCTGAGTTTAAAAACATGTCTTGGGCAAGTGAAGTTTTTCAATTTTTCTGGAAGACTATTAAAAATATGTGTACCTGCATATATAGGACCCCGATCTGTCATTTTTAGTCTATTGAAACCTTCGTAATTGTTTTGCCTTGTAAAATTGTGTCTTTTAATATGATTGTTAGCGATTTGTTGTTCATTTGATTGGTTCGTCACACAGTGAGATTAGGTTCAAATTTGCGTCGTTTCTCACTTCAGTCACTCGACTCGCTCAGAAAATGAACGACCGGCCTACTCTGATCGAGACAACTTGATACGCATTCTATTACCCTCACCTCACTGTCTAGGCCTTGCTACACGATGGCGAATACAAAATATTTCCTCGAAAATGTCCAATATTTTGTTCTATAATGAATAATTCAAACTATGTCATATACAATCAAGAATTATTTATCACCGGTTCATCCTTCATTCAATTATTATCAATTCGTTCTCAAATGTATCACTTATCAATTGATTGGTATTACTTTGAAAAACAGTGTTATCTATTCCTCAGTGCATCGTGTTACAAGACCTAGACAGTTGGGTGAGGTTGATAGAGGAGGTATGCCTCTTTATTGTGTGATCAATTGGGATCTGCCAATCTGGTATTTCTCCAATGGCCCGAACCCTTCAGATATCTCTTCCAACGCTCGCATACTTCAGTGTAGGGACAATCAAAGTAAAAATTAGGGCCATCAAAGGAAGCAATTAGTGTTCAGGCCATCCAGGACCGGGTCATTGGAGAATCTGTTGAAAACTCTTCTTACACCTCTAAATATTTCCTCTTCATTAGTCTTGAAGACTTGTGATTAATCGATTGGTTGATTTATTATATCTTTTTATGGTTGCGATCGTGATGAGCGTGCGTAGGAATAAGCTTCTGCCTATTCCTATCGTATTTAAAGAGATATAAAAATCAATTTTTGAAGTAAAATTGAATTGGATTTGACATGCGAATCTCAGATTGCTCTCAATCGGTATTTCAAAGGACAAAGGATCACGTTTTTATATACATTTTGGGTCAAGATTCAATTACTTGCACCTTTTCTATTCGTATTTGTATAACTTTTCTTCGATTTTATTTCGAATGAGTTCAATTAGGATTAGATTAAGTTCTGTTATTTCCATTAACTTCGGTTCACTTTTATTTGGAGCGTTGTGTCAAATTTTGTTATCTTACATGAGTTCATCTTTAATTCTTTCACCATTTATGTGATGCGTCTTTTTTAAGGTGTGGGAGTGGGACGTTTCCATGTATCAGTTACCAACGAAAATTCACACATTTTATGCTGGAGAAAAATAGTCCACCATTTTTTATTAAATAAATCATTATTATCAAGTTCGTTGAAAGCTATTCAAAATTTGAACATGTCTTTTCAATATGGCGTATAGTGTGTCTATTTCATCCCTCAAAATGAGCATTAAAATATTGAATAAAGTGTGTACTATGGCTGGGTTGGCGAGGGGAAGAGGTGAGGGGGAGACGGGCAGAGAGAGATGGGAAGGAAGAGGGTGACGGTTGTAAGACAGCATGGAATGTCTCAAAATGAAGAAGAGAAGGTAGAAATTTGTCGAGATGATAAATGACAGTCAAATAAATACCTATTAGAATTCGGAGGAAAGACGTAAAAGGTGTATACACACTGTTATATCTATATAGTACGTAGCGTAGTTTCTATTTATCATGTTGATATTAACGACCTTCTGACAACGAGATTTCGATATGAAAGAATCCTTCACGCATGCTTTTTATTCTATATTACAAACGAGAAACGATACCTAATGATTTTTCATTTTGCATTGTATATGAAGCGCAAGATTGTTTTGTTATTAAAACATATTCCAAGTTACATAGATCATTATAGTCACTCTGGCGAGAAGATGGGAGAAATAAATCATACACTTTCAAGTGTGATTAGTACAGATGGAACCATCAACTATCTCCGTCTTTTTAGATAATGAAATTTGCGAAAAGTTCAAACAAATACGCAATATGAATTCACTTCATCATAAATAATTTCAAAGAATAGGGGCCGTAATTATTTCATTATATAACAAGTGGCATCAAGCCAATCCATTTTGAATCGCACATGTTGGCAATGTAACATTCAAATATTCTATTCAATCAGAAGCAATATAGTCATTTCATATTTTAAGTGAAAAAAACGTGTATACTTTCGTGTGCGTCAGAGTTAGTGTAGCGTTTTCCTAGTTTTATTGAGCCGTTTCAAATACAGGTCCAATGCGCTATTCAAATTTTACCGTCTAAAAATAATTTCTCAAACTTGGCAATATTTGAAAGGTATCACGCTAATTTAACTTGTATTTACGAATAATTTAACAGAAACAGTGAAACTTGAGTGTAAACTTTCAGGACTGGAACAAGACATATCTACTTGACAGAATTTGTACGTCAACATAATATGTATTTTTATTTTCATGTTACGTCAGTTCTTCCTACTCAGGTGTATATTTGGATGGAGGACGGAGAAGGCATCCATTCGGTCCAAATCGGGTCATCCTGTTGTTTTTTTTATCGTATGCGCTCTACAGATCGCGTGCATTAAAAAACCCGAAACGCATGAAACTTGTTCTATAAAGCCATATTACTCTTGAAATTTAATAATTTTCGGTAACATTCTGGCGGGTAGATTTTGAGTACTTGATGACTGAAATAATGAATGAAAAAAAAACGATAAGAATGACAAAAGAACATGGCTTCATTCAAAAACACTTGCATTTATAATTGAGAAAAAAGTGACAGATATGTTTGACAATACACAAGTTTTACGACTATCGGTTTAGGATTATCTAGGTGTGTATAGATTTTTAGTGCATATTTCATCTAAACATCCCGCTTAACTATAAGAACGGATGGTGTGCTGCGTTTTGCTTATAAGTTAAGGGGACCCTATACTCACAGCATAACATTTTCAGTCCCAACAATACATATAAATGATCGTAATGACTTTTCGAATGAACATATTGTAGTGAAATTGATTCACATCATTCAGAGAAGTAAAATATTATTGATCCATAATGAACATTCACAAAATGCTACGTGTTATGTGTGTATGTTACGGAATATGTTGAGAGGTAAAAATCGATAGTTAAAATATTGAGTATCACTGTTAAATACAATATCTTTCCATCTTTGTTATTATAAAATTTGACTCATTAGTATTGAATAATATTGTCTGCATCAGATAACTGAATTGATTGTATTTTACCTTGCACGGTTCAAGTTTTGTGTTCATTTATATCTGTGAAATCATCTTGACAGAAACTTACTGTTCTATGGAGACTGGGGGAAGCCTCAAATATCCATCGCAGTTCAATTTTGATGTCTTGCCTCTGTGGTTGGTGTTGAGGTGTATTCATACATTATATAGGGCATGCAGTGATTAGGGTTGTTTTGTTCGATCAGGGTGATGGGTGGTGCCAGTTTGTCGGTAGCATGAAGAGCGTGTCTAATAAATGTATGATCACGCATTAGTATAGTCTTGCTCCCAATACACAGATATGGGATAACGATAAGCTTCGCCACTTGCACACAAGGTGAGTAAGGGATATAACCTGAACTTATACGGAGGTTTTTGATTTCGATAGGATTCAATAGTCACTTTATAAGCTACAGCAGGTGTTCGAAAACGAGATCAATCGTTCGTACTGTTTACCATGCGCACCGATTCAGCATACGTGAGTTAATTTTACCAACATTATTTGTAGACGTAAACGCATTAGCTCATTTCTTAGTAGCAAAATGAAACAAGAATTAGATAGATATTTCAAGAACTACGGTCGTGAGACCAATGTGTGCGTGGAAGCTTCACACCCAACAGACGCTATCCGACTTCTTTATTTCATTATCACTATAGATATAGAGGGAGATCAAGTGCCGGAATTATACCAACTTAAAAGTAGCTCTAACCGGCAATTAAGTGTTATCACCATGGATACCAAAGCTAACTGAAGTTGGTAGGCCTAATACCTGGCACAAGTCGAATTAACTTGAGAAAACGGCAAGGGTGAGAGATTTCCCAACGCTTATTCTTTATGAAAGTACATAATACCTTTTTTTGGAAAAAGTATAGTTTGACTTCTATTAACTAGTTACAAGTACGGAGATGTCAGGTGATCACCATGAAAGTTGTATTGAAGTTCTTTCATCAATTGTTGAATGCTATATATACAAAAATGAAAATGAGTGGAACTAGTAGACATATTAAAGATGAATTGCATGCGCCGTCGGGTTGAATCATTATCCACACCCCTATTCAGTTCTGTACAAAGATGTTCCTTCTCATTCATATTGTCTCATTATCATCACCCGTAATTCTCTATCCGGTTCATTATTATACCATGTGGTCATAATTATCGTGACTCTAGTTTTCTGTAACAAATATTATGTATACATCATTATTCAAACATAACAAATTACAATACAATTCTTACTATATACGTAGTCGGTTATTGTTATTGACACAAAAAAAGAGATTAAAAACAAATGAGATAAAATGGATTTTCTCGGTAGGCCAATAGGGAATAATATATAATTAACTTTGTCATGAATTCAATGAGAACGTGCTTTGTTTACCACTCGACTTCATAATATTTGAATTATTAATTTAATCATCCATTATTGTGACTAAACAGCTCACTTTTTTCTCGTATGACTGATATATTCATTTTTTGTCAGCTTTGGTTGAGTTAATATTAATGGACCAATCAGTCATTTGTCCTGCATTGACTTGTGAGTATTCGCATGCTTCGAAGTAAGTAGAATGACAAGAATGAAGATAATATCAAGGGGGTTGATTTAGCGAAATTTCAGCTTTCTCATCATTAAAACTTTCTCACGCGGTCTTAGCAATATCAAATTTTCATTTTTCATTGATGAATATCTCAATATGAGATATACCTGTAGATACAATATAAGGGTGTCTCCAGTCTCCATGGGGAAAAATTTCTCGCCCGAGTGATTTCATTGGTAAATAAATGATCGTAAAACTGCACTTGCCATCGATTTGTATCTCACCGCTTACCGTTGCATACCAGTAACATGCAACATATTGTAAATGTTTATTATTAGTCGACAGTATTTTGGTAACTACTTATCTGAATTGTGTTGGGCAATTTCACTACAATATGTTCAGACGGAAAGCCAATACGATCGTTTATACATCATGTTGGCGCTGAAAATGTTACTCTATGGGTATATAGGTCCCTCTTAATGAGAAGTATTCAAACTACATCCAACAACTTCATTAAGTACACCACTAAAATGTATATATTGCAGTTCCTCACAATTGAGTTGAATGGCTGGTATACACATTTCTACTTATATACAGAACCCGCACAGTAAAAATGTTGTCGTTACCGGCAAAAAAATCCACATCGCTCGCTCTCTGTTGTCCGAATTCTGAAACGTGAATTTTGTATTCGTATATGGGATCAAACATCTACAGCTAATTTTATACGAAGATCATTCCTCTTGTGTAAACTTTTACCGATCTATGCGGAATGACGTGAACCCAATACCTGACGTGCGTGTATATGTGATGTGTATATACAGCTATGCAAATCACATTAAATGTCTCCCGCGAGAACAGATATAATACAATTTAATCCAATGAAAAATATGAAAAACAAACACCAATTGAAAAAATTATATAAATTCGGATTCATGAACAATAATTACAATGATTCGCATTACAAACGAATATCGACAATTGGCTAGCACGCTTAGATGATAATCGTATAATCAAAGCATATACACACACACAAACACACACACACACATATTGACACATATATATATATATATATATATATATATATATATATATATATATATATATATATATATATATATATATATATATATATATATATATATATATATGAACAAATTTAACAGATCAGTCTGATTGTACCAAATCAATAACGGAACAACGCTTCCAGAATTATAGATTTCATTTGCTGAATTAAACATGAAAAGAAATTGCACGTCAATCTTGTTTATGTATGTATAGTTAATTAACTAATTTAGTTTCATTTTGAATCAATACAATACAATCTACCCGTATATACATATATATATATATATATATATATATATATATATATATATATATATATATATATATATATATATATATATATATGTATGTATATATATGTATATATATATATATATATATATGTATATATATGTATATATATATGTATATATATATATATATATATATATATATATATATATATATATATATATATATGTATATATATATATATATATATATATGTATATATATATATATATATATATATATATATATATATGTATATATATATATATATATATATATATATATATATATATATATATATATATATGTATATGTATATATATATATATATGTATATATATATGTATATATGTATATATATATGTATATATATATATATATATATATATATATATATATATATATATATATATATATGTATATATATATATATATATATATATATATATATATATATATATATATATATATATATATATATATATACACATATATATACATATATATATATATATATATATATATATATATATATATATATATATATTTAATATTTATTCATTACCAGAAGGCTGTGTACAGTAACAGAATGATATATGATATAATATATATATATATATATATATATATATATATATATATATATATATATATATATATATATATTCATATATGATAGATGATATCAAGATGTCCGACCAAGCAATACGCTGGATGAGTGAGTTGAGGTGTTTCATATGTATTTATTCCCATACTATCTTACATGTGCATCAGTTGATTTCTATTCTCAAACTATCACATATCGAATATTATACTCTTCTCGACGTTTTCTTCGCATGTTTTCCGCTCATTCCGCAACATATTGCTTTCTAAATCGCAGCTCAACATTTTCTTTTGGTCGTCCATCACGGGAAACGAGCTTCGAAAAGAGAAACTATTGTTGCTCGGTAACCACAACGATATTGAGGAACGCCTTCCTGTTGAATTCGCAGGTCTCACTGACGGCCATTATTTCGGCACACAGTTTTAGCACCTAACTTTCGCACATCATAATATAATCTCTTTTCACCCAAGATTCGATCACAGATCGTACGATGCCAACTGCCGTGTGTAGGCTATCAAACCATGCACGTATATAACCCATACTCACGCATACTAACATTGCTCGCCTGCTAGTTGAACGTCGAAGAACGCATCTTTAATCTGAATATAAACGTAATTCTTCCGATAAATGCATGAATAAAATGATAATATGCCATATATTTTATATTTTCAAAGTGTCACGGAGTGATTTCTTGTGCCCTGTATCCTGTAAGTCGATATTTAACTGACATGAAGTGTGTTTGGATTAAAAGGGAGCGTATCAAGACGCTTAGATACTCTGTTGATGGCATGTTTATTAGAAAATTGCCTAGTAGAGCTGGGGGTGTATTTTGCATCTTTGGAGTTGAAGTGAACTCGATAATACGAGTCCCAAAGAGAAGGGGTGGAGTTTCTGAAGTATAGGTAGGTGTAGTGTATCGCCTTCTTTGGGCTTTAATCGCGCCGGGGCAGATCCAATATCAAACGATGTTTTTAGAAGTTGAGAACACCATGCAGCAACGTGTACGTCTTTAGAACACAATCGGTTTGAGAGAGAAAAAAAGTAGACATAATTATTTTGGCATTCAGCTGTGTAATGTCATGCTTGTGATGTGCTTATCTACAACCCTTTTTAGAACAGATTAAATTAATTTTCTCGTGATCAAAGCCACATTTTTTCAGCGATCTGAGCACTGCACGCGATTCCCCTCATTCGTCGAGCTGTGTCGTTGAACCTACTCGATAAATGTGTGTAAAATCACACGGTTTCTTCAATCGTGTTCCAATGATTTATTCACAATACAAACTAGGAAAACGCAACATAGACGTTGTACGATGAGTGAAATTATACATAGAGTCTTCTAGATCTGTGCGTGTGTGCGTCTGTCTATACATCTGTACAGCTGTCTGTCCGGTAACGCTTCTTGCGCGCGCACCCTGCCGCGTGTTGGCGAAAGGCCCCGCCACATTTCCGCTTGTCTCCCCCCACCTAACCTATGCCGCCACTCCTCCCACCAAGTAGCTGACATTGTTAGCGCGTAATTGTGTTTATTCATTGCTCACCGGCACACTGAGGAGGACTGCGTATATTATTCGACAATGTCAAGTGATGTGCTTCTTCATTCTGTTCCTCATATGTCGGTGTCTACGATACTCTTTTTCAGGTATTTCCAGGTCATGTTTTCATGACGGGTCCCACTAGTTTTATATAAAATTACTGGATAGCTATACACACATTTACACACACCTTGATTACGATACTGTCAACTCACTCCCTCCGCGTTTCATCTATTGATAATTTTAATCATTTTACTATCCAATCCCTAATTGATTGTACCTGTTGATTATGTTAATAGCTCTCTAAATAGCCTCAATTAATTGCAAAATATGTCACATAATAATTAACAAGTTCAATGCGGCTCATCCGATGTATGTGAAATTTTGGAATGTGGTTTCGAATTCTTGCGCTTAAATTCCATAGAAATATTGAATTAATGAATTGTGTTGTTTCCTCTCTCGAGGTTTTTTAACATTTCGAAATTCTTTTTCTCAAAAGTGGTTCAACCGATTGCGCCTTCAACTATAGGGCCTATAGTATCGAGCTAGTTAATGACAAACGTGCATGCCAAGTTTCATCAAAAAAAATCTCGTTTGACCTGTAGAGCGTGAAAAAAAAAGGAAAACAAACACAGAATCTTTGTTGCAGTATTTCAGTTTGATACACAATAGTGCAGTTTGTGTTCAATTTCACAAACAGATTCAGTCTGCATTCTACGTAAAATCGAATTGTGTCAATTAGCTATAATATTGTTCATAAAGGTAAAACATATTGCTAATACGGGTTTGTGACAAGTTGATCGCTCACTGCACGAACTGATACTTCGTAGAACTATAAGTATGGTCATGTGAATAATCATTCTTCATATTCAATCACAGATATCTGTGATTCAATATGTATGCCTATATTGAGTTGAATAGTTATCAAGAAAGATGCGCTGTATTTGGATTGTATTTTTATTTACTTTGAACGCACTATTATAGTATATGTGGGTACACATACAATGTGCAGTAAATTCAATCCATGTTATATTACATTCATAAACCATCTCTATTATCTATTATATCATTTCACATTCACAGTAACTCCTCTGATCAAATCGAGTAGGCGTTGACGAAGTATAATCTTCTAATTTCAGTATCCGACAAAAAAGTATCACTTTCAACATGACAATTTTAAAACTAGTATCAAGTAAATAATTCAATAAACCTGACCTCTTCGATATTGTTCAATTCAACAGTTCCGCGCGATTACAATTATATCGATAACTCGTCTATTGTTTCGATCTCATGCTATATATTGTCAATATTTCTGAAGTATTATTTTGTGCTCAACTATTCTGATTGTAGTTGCATGTGGGATTGTTGGTGATTCATAACTGACATATAACAATAGGCTCACTTGAGGAATTCTGTCCTCCGTCGACTGCCGTATAGTCATCCATGTGTCGAAAAATCGAATCGGCCATTTACCAGACCACTTCAGTTTTTCCAATTTTAATTTTTTTTATCGACATGTCACATTCAAATAACATACATTCATATAGATAATGCCCATTTGTTGGAAACAAAACCTTCAAGCACGTCATTATTGAAATGTACAAATTAAAAATTGGTATTAATTTTCTTAGCAAGCATACTTGAATGAATACATATAACATTCATTCAAGATATTGAAATGATAAAATAAAATTAACAATAGTAAAATGTAATTTAGGCTATATGAACGAAATATTGGGGCGTGAGGGATAGAAAATAATTATGTGAAGCCCACGTACGAAGGGAAGTTATTGTTTGCTGGCTGACTAATATCTGTGTAATTCGATGAGCGAGAGCGAAGACTCCCATCGTACTCTAATGGAGCTTTGTCTGTTTTTTTTGTTTGTTTGCATGTTTACGCACTCCACACATCACCCAGTTTGATTGATCAACATAAAACTTTTTATAGACGCGCAGACTTATCTTAATCATAATTGTAAAGTGCTTAGGTCAAATAGGTTGGTCCATTCAACAAACAACATCCATCCAACAACATCGTCTGCATGGAGTGACATAGGGAATTGGTCAACTGTACTAAAAATCAACTGTGCTAAAACTCAACTGACCTGAAATTCGACCGACTGTACTGACAACCTATAAACCTGTTCTATAAACCAACGGACCTTGACTTATATTTTTGAAGCAATCTATACAGAAGTAAAAGTGGGGGACGTTGTTCTTTCTTCACCACAAATTGTTACCACCCATTGAATGTCTTATGGTTTTTTTTTAGTGATGGTCGAGGTTGGTGATGGTGAGGTTTGTTTCAAATGAAATTTGTGAAGGGGGGAGCCAAACCTCCACTTCAACTTCTCTACAGGTTGCTCAAGAAGGTTCAAACCTAGAAATTTTATGAATTTTATGCCAGTTGGTTTTTAGTCAAGTTTACTTTTAGGACGGTTAGTTTTTAGGACAGTTGAGTTTTAGGACGGTTGGTTTTTAGAACAGTTGATACCTTCTCAGTGACGTAGTTCGACGGTCCGACGGGCTGACCTAGGAAACCAAGAACCAAGAAAATACCACAATGCTCTGACAGTGTTATTACAGAATGCGTGCTCGAGTATTTCCGGCTCACGAATATCTGTCTCATCAATAATGTTAAAAATGTATGGCAATGTTTCGACTTGCTTAATGGGTATTCCATGTCTGAACATTTGACTAACGCAGGGGCTGCCTTAATTTCTTCTGCCTCCCTGGGATTCGTTTTTCGCTCGGCTGTCCGTTTACCAACGATCAGCTCCGAGTCAACGAGTTGGTCAACGGCGCGAGTAAAGACGGACAAAAGAACAGCGAATGTGTTTTTCACCACAATAATTTTTTCATTGAGAAAACGAGAGATATCAAAATTACAGATACTAAAAATAAAAATTGACAATACCAAAAATAATCAACTTTAAATCACACAAAAAAAAACTCGTGAGAATGACAAGGAAAGTTGCAACAAAAATTTGTAAGTTTGTCATGGATAATATAAGTGAAGATATCAGTGAATAATGGAGCTTTACGATGAATAACTATTTGTGAAAAAAAACGCACACTTGCACATTGTAATGCGATTATATGAAAATACAACTAATTGAGCAACACATACCAATGATTCTGAGTGATCACAACAATGTGCATAACTGACTTTGCTCAAAAACGAAATTCAAGAATACATAATCAAAAGATAACCAATACTTGGACCAACCATCCTATTTCCATAACAATAATAACCTTCATCTCATCATCCCACCATCTCATTAGTCATCCATCCGACGCCAATAGATCTTAGTTATCATTATAGTGCGTCGTTAAAATCCAATATAAATAAATGAATTATATGTGAACATGGAGATCACAGTATTATAAGGTGAGAAGTAATCACGATACAATTTCTGTCTTGAATTCGTAATTTTGTTGCGGCAAACACCATATATGTTGGTCCCACTTGATTGTTACCGTGAGTGAGCGATGTGTGGAATTGTCAATTGGTCTTCATTTTTGTTGGAGCCGATTAATGCGAAAATTGTATACTCACGGAATTCGGTTTTATTAGATTGTCTTTATTCGTTTCATTTATTACGCTAAGTTGATCTCAAAGTTTTCATTCGATCAAATTTTTGTATCCAACATGCACAGTAAAAAAGGGGGAGGTGGGTATTCAAAAGTTACTTTTCTGTATAGCTGAAATCCTAGAAAAGTCAAGATATAAAACGATCAATTCTTGCTACTCAACTTCTCGTATCTTTTACTTGACTCACGGAGACAGGTGGTCGAGTGGCTATCATGCTGAACCGCCATCCAAGAGACCGGGGCTCGATTTCCGCCATGGTTGACTATCCTGATTGAGGTTTACCGTGGTTTCCCTCTGTCTTTCGGGTTCATAATGGCTTGGTTCCTTGAACAACTGGTCACGATTGACTCTTTTCCCCCATCCAAAATCATCTAATAGAATAATCTTTCAAATCATCTTCCAATCATCTCATTCATCATTCACCGACGCCAACAGAACTTGCCATCATTAAAGTGCGTCGTTACACGTAATATAATTTGAATGGAATTGCGTATATTTCAAAAGAGTCAATGATTTGTTTCATTCATATATACTTATTCTTTCATATAGTATTTACCTCCTGAATTTCAAAACTCTAGGCTTATACACTTTTTTATTCAAAAGTATGTTGATCGCAAGAGACTATACATACGAGTCTTTGCGCCGGTAGGCAATTAGTAGTAACAATTTCACTGATAAACGACAATCATGTCAAAATGTCATAGGACCTACTATAGCTCTATCGTATTGTTTACAATCGATTCTCAACCTCTACCTTTCTTTACCCAGTAATTGATTGTTTATCAAACCTGCACTCGTAGTAATTGCTAACGATGCAGTTAATTGAACAGAATTTTCAAGCTATCTCCGTATTGTACCCCATGGATAACAAAACATGATAAGATCAGCACTCGAGCTTTAGCATACGAGCACATCTTTTAGTAAACCCGATTTTCATTCACTAAACTTCAAACCAATTCAACATCCTTTCCAATTGAATTGTGTTTTCGTTCTCATAATTTGTGACAATAATATTAGTTTCCAATACGTTTAATGAATTAATACAAAAATGAGTGAATTGTTTGAAATAAAATGGAAAAAATAGAAATCAAGAATAAAAAATTAAAACACATATGAAAAAATGACGGATAAAAATCAATGGATGAATGAATAATTGAATAAATTAATTAATAAATAATAACATGAATCGATATAAAATCTATATGAAGAGAAAAGCACCAGCAAAATCAACAATACTATGACAAAGATAAGAACAATGAAGAAAGAAGAAAGAAGAGAAATGATTGATCAAGAATGAGAATGATAAAGATCAAGATAATACAAGAAGATTGGAGATTTTTTCTCTCCAATGTGAAAGTATGCATTGTTAATTATCCCTGAAATATTGTTACAAACTCAAGTTGTATTGTTTGTTAAATGAGTCATCTAATTTTCATTTTTCTTTGGGGTGGTAAGATTGCTCTTGTGACGTGCCCCGTCCAGACGATCCTACCTATCACCCATAGCCTAAATTGGGGAACAAAGAATTTGTGTCAAGTTTCGATGTGGAAGAAAGTAATGATGATACATTCACCGGTGATGAAATAATTGTATAAAATACTATCATCAAATAAAGATTGAAAAGTGTCGAGACAAATTGAAATTATATAGGCCTATTGTCTGTGAGATTGTTTTCATCTCGTATAAGCAAGAAGGCAGGGTCGGACTGGGGGTCAAACACGGCCCGGGCGTAAACGGCGGCCCAAATGTAAGATTGTGTGTGTGGGGGGGGGAGGGGGGGGGGGGGCTTGGGCAGATATATTTCATGATCATACTCGGCTTGATATAATACAAATTGCTATAATCAGGATATACACACTCACTCTCTCATATCTTCAGATTACCAACAGCTTTTTTTAGCGTTGGTGCAACATCAGCTACAATATTGGATGGATGTGTTGCCATGAGATTGCAAAGAATATCATGTTCAATCGACATAAACATAAATGATTCCAGGTGATCTGCTGTTAGCGCATTCCTGCACCGACTTTTGATAATTTTCAATTTTGAAAAACTTCGTTCACACGCAACTTGCGACGAAGAAAGTGTGAAGATAAGTTTGTATGCTGGAAATGAATGTTTTCGGTTTCTCGCTTCTCGAGAAGCATTATCTACAAGCACACTTGCAGTCTTTTGACTTCAGAGCTTCGTTCGCCCATTCGACAAAAGTGTCAGCAGCTCGAACCACGGTGCCGAATCTCTAGTCAAACTTTTTAATTCGGCCGTGGTAATACTGACGATCCAATACGCTTGAAGAACATCCATGCCACTTGCAATTATTGAAGATATGTTGAAAGATGTTCTGTGTTTGAAAATGCGTAGGTACATGTGTGCAGGTACAACTGTTTCAAATTTTGTTACTGTTTTAACAAACTCCGAGCAGTGTCTCTGCATGTTGAATTAAATTGCGTTGAATTCGCAAGGTGTTCCATAGTTAGCATAAAGTCACTATAGCTTATTATAATTAATTAATTATATATAAAACTATTCTTCTCAGCTAAGAAAACACAACAATGTTCAGATGAACAAATTCATGTTAAATGAATTTATACATATAATAATGTATGACTATTGACTAGTATGAAGGACTAGACCATATTACCGGCCCATAAAGACACTAAACAGGCGTGCCAGCCCGAGCCTGCAAGTAGGTATAATATATGTTGCATAAGGGATGTTCACATTGTTCATTGGCAATTAACAAAAGGTGTTAAGTTCTTTACATTTCCGATTTCTCCTCCATTTGGCTTAGTATTAACTTTTAATTTATGGCCGGTACAGTCGAATGGTAAAGAAGAGAATGGTTTGCATAAAGGATAGACGAGCCAGTCTTTAATGAAAATCTCTTGAAATGAATAGTGCGATATGACGGGCCCTTGCCTATATCCTTCCACTCGGCCCCGAGCCAGTCAAGTGGGGCAGACGAGCTATAATACGGGCAGCACAGCGCAGTGTTGCAAGTCCAAGCAATTGGGGTTACACAGGCACCGAATTATGTTGATATAAAACAGCAAGCTTGTAGTTCAGGCACGTATTTTACATGAGGGATTAAAATATGAAATAGAATTATGTGTAGTATAATATTCTCCAGTGTATATATCACAAGTAGAACTGAATAAATAAAAAAAACATCATTTCAAAACGAATGATATTGGTTGAGATGAGGGGTGCTATATCGTGAATATGGGTGATCCAAAACGCACGTTCTGTAATTTAGGAAATCTTTCGAAATATCCATTGAGAGGCAAAGCTTCGCCTTTATAAAATGTTCTTACCGAAACTCTCACCAGCCCCGCCACCACCTTGCCCCCCCCTCCCCCCTCGAACCGCCGTCACCGCCGTCGCAACGCTGTACGTATATGTATGTACGTACGTACGTCCGTCCGCCCCTTGCCTTTCAGAAACAACAAGTTTCGGCGGCGACGTGAGGGGACTTGTAATCCCAACATGGAACTAACTGTTAAGAGTCAGTTCAGTTCAGTCTTTATCTCATGCATTTCCACGCAGAACAAAGACACGTTGCTGGCTGCCGCCTCTACTTGCCTGCCCGCCTGGCTGTTGTGTGCATGAAATGCCTACATTACTTCAAATCCTGCCTGAATTTCTTACACAGAGGAAAATTTACGGTTAAAACCGCGAAACCTTTTCTTTTATTTCTACTTGTTTATATAAGAGAGAACAGAACTTTCTAAAAAAGAAAATGATAAAAAATTGGTTAGTCTCCGACAGCTAGGCTACTTGTAATGAATAATAAAGTTAAACAAGCTAAAAAAAAGAAGAAGTAGGGACGTATCATGCAAACCAGGAACTACAAACGCCGAGATAAGTTATTTAGGTCTACTTGGCTTACATAATGTAATTAGTTCGTAATTAGCTCGCCGTTGTTTTCTGTGTTTAATGATATCATTCTGTTTCTGTGTGTTGCAGTGGTGGTCGGCGAGCCTTGCGACCACGAGGAACTACTGAGGTGTGCATATCCTCTACGGGTATTGACGGCGGGAAATGCCGAACTGGGCTTCGCTGCGAAAAAAGAAGAACTGGTTCAACTCTGCCCGTAAGCCATTTTCGAGTTCTTGGGAGTATGACTTGTGAGAGCGTGGGCTCGACACTCGCCTGAAAATCTTCGATTTATAATGTATATTTGTTTTTGTTCATGGTGTTCAAGGTGAACCAATTGTCAGTGTCGACATGACTTATAAGCCATCGCAGTGACTTTCCGGGTCAACATAGAGTGAAACTGTTTCACATCGTGCAGAGAAGTACCCTAAAATAATGTCGATTAATAATGAATATTCACAATATGTTACGTGTTATTTGTATGTCACGGCACGCTGTGAGTCAAGAGGCAGAATGATGTGAAATTAATATAATCATTATTAATAATGAATTCTAATATTTTCACTAGTGCACGGCTAAAAAATGTATTGTACTTGATACTTGATGTATACCTGCGATATAAGTTGAGTAGAATTCACTTATTTTTTTTTTTTTTTTTAATAACATCGAAACTTGATACAAAATCATTGTTCCCCAATTAAGGCTATGGATGAAAGATAGGATCGTTTGGACTTCAAAGAATTCACTTATACCATTTTGAAGGTATTATAAATATTTATGTTTTCCGGCGCTCACTTGAATTTCGAAATCTTATCCTGCATTCCAAAGTTATCACCAAAAACTGATATTTCGCCAGATCGCCTCATGCGTTCTCATGGTGGAAACATACTGAGTTCTTCAGAAATGAGACCTTATGCCCAGGACATCACAACCCTAGAACAAGTTTCTGATGAATAACGACGATAATTATTTCCCTAATTTTAGAGAAAACTAGAAATCTTTCTCTCAATTTTTATTTTTTTAGGTCCTCCAGAGACCATGAGTCATGACGTAGGTATTGCCGATTTTGTGTAGAATCACAAATAGCTCGATTATCTGTGATAGACTCATGAACAGAATCGAGTAATGTCTACGTCACGACTCAGTAAACGGGTCGAGTCTTTATAATTCCTGGAATTGAGATGATGTTTTCTAGTTAACTCTGAAGTTAGTGAAGTAAATATCGTCATTATTAATTAAAATCTAGTTTCAGGGTTAATGTGATGTCCTTCAAGGTTTTACAAAAATCGTCAAGTATTGATTGAATAAACCTTCTGGACCTTTCAATTTGAACATGTGTTATTTCATATCTGTTATGTTACTGTGTTTAAAGAGGACATTGGTGATGTTTTTGGTTCAAGAAAACAAATAAAATTGCAAATTGTAGTGTCCACGAACATATTAATAAGCTTATAGCCGTATTTGATTAATTTCATATAGTTTTTCATGCCGTAAGGAAATGACAGAATATTCCTCCAATTATTACAAATTTGAAATACGGAAGGACTTATTTCCAATTTCAATTCTCAAATAAATGCACATTACCAGTTTCAGTGATTTCAAAAATCTTTCAGTTCACTTACCCAACGTCATCAACCGAGATGTCGATTAGTTTTGCTTCTCAAAGCAAATATCGATTGCTTTATTCGTTTGTGTGTGTGTGTGTGTGTGTGAGGGAAAAAGCGTGGACAAGAATCCAATCATAAAAATTGTTTGTCGAGCAAGAGATAGTAACATGGAATGAAGTGTCCAGAGCTCTAGGATACACAGCCAATTCCCAATCAACAAGAAAGAGAAGTATTGCTTGACTGGAAACCGAGGAACCGAACATATAACTTCACGGCACCGCGCAACCAGAAGAAAGAACGAGAAACTTGCAGCGTTCAATTACACAATAATAATAATTATATTCTGATGGTATTTTTTTTTTATAGGTATAGTGTCATACAAGTTATTATTTCTTTCACCTTCAAGGTTCAATTACTACCTTGATTAAAACATGATCTGGATGTAAGTCAATTCAAGATGTATATATTATTTAAATTATCTTCATTTAATAATGGATCTACAAAAACAGATGATGATTTTATATCGACACATGTGGTAATATACAGTGGAACCCATATAGTTTAATTCATACACGGTTATATTGTAGGGTGGGGCCTATGTGATGAAAACAACCGACCGAGTTGATTATTTTATCTGTTCAGTTGTAAGCAGAGAGATGAACCAAATATACGTGTAGCTTGATAAAACTATATGACCTGTGTGAAAATATTAGTAAGAAAGTCTCAATTTCATCAAATATGAAATTTAACTAATTTCACAATAATTTCAATAACTTTCAAATAATTGATTGATAACTTGTGACAACCTAAGCTGTCACAAACGATACCAAAAAATATTCAGAACCAAAAGTTTCATGAAAAATCACGCTCTTAAGGTTTTCCCAGTCTTCTTAGGGCGGAAAGTTCCTGCCAGGGTGATTTCACAGATAAATGACCATAAAACCTGAACCGTGCAAAATCCGGAATCAACAAATTCAACACCTGGTGCAGACAATATTTATGGAAGAATGCTAATGAGTCAAATTTCATAAGAACAAATGTGGAAAAATCAATCGTATATATGTAACAGTGACACTCGATATTTTCGTCATCGGTTTTCACCTCACAGCGTATAAATAATACGAAACATTGTGATTGTGCATTATGGTAATTGACATTATTTTACAGAAGATAATTCTCTGCACGATGTGGAGCATTTTCACTCAATATGTTCATCCGTTAAGTCACTGGGATCGTTTATATGTAATGTTGGCACTGACATTGTTGAACGTTATAGATGGTTCCCCATTGAACATCTATCTCATCCCATTTCGTATATTCGCTTTTCGTGATCCAACCCTCGCTATCAAACAACAACAACAAAATGTGAGATTTCCAGGAAGTGAAACAAAACAATGCCCCAAGGCATTTTAATTGAATGCTTACGTAACGTCTCATCTCTGAGCTACACATGATATAATTCTATCTGAACTCTAAAGAGTGGGTTGTTGAATTTTTTGCACGTATTTTTTAGTGAGTTTTTGAAATATTTCAAAAATTACCACGAACAAGAATGTGTGTACACAATTAGCTATAATATTCTCAAATGACACGGACGAAGAGTTGGTTCTTATCGCTTATACACGTCGAAAATAAACTACATGATCACTGAAAGTTTAAATATATACATACATATATTACATAATATTTTCATCTGAATCGTCAACAAACTTTGCTGACTTAAATAATTTATATTCTCATAACTTGATGTGTATACATCTCGAGAGATTTTTGAAACAATTACTGTTATATAGGCCTACCTTCCCAGTTTCCAATTGCAATCATTCCGAAACTTTGATAACGTCATAAATAAAACATAAGGTATCTCGATTAAAAATAAAAATACAATTTTTTTTGCTCCACGGTTAGTCTCTATATAATCTAGATGTATACAGCCAAGCAACTGTCTGGTATGTCGTCAGAATCCTGATATCTCGTCATAAAGAAATCAGGAAATAATTCAAATCAACGAAGGTTCGTGCAGAAACGACCTCTTCCAACATATAATAAGACACAAGTTATTCAGCTATGACATAAACCATGTAATACCCTTGCGTGTTCTAGCAAAAAGCTTCAACAGTATTATTTTGAAAAATATAACCCTTCGTTCGAAACTAAAAATGATCCTTGTATGTACGAAATGCCAACATTAATGATTTCAATGTCCGTATAAAGTTTTGACATTTCATCCAGTATAATGATATCTCTATTAAAATACTCATTTCGAAAATAATCATTTGTGAAGTTTCTGTATAGATAACATCAATGGCTATAGGTTAATTGGGTATAAGCCTATAATAGTGTAAGCCCTTAATATCAAAAGTTGATACGTTAATCTAATGCGGGCACTTTCGCAACTTTCTTGCAGTGTGATATATCTTAGTGGTTTAATGACTATTGATTTCAGAGATATAATCACCGATTTTCCTAAACTTTCTTTGGCATTTCACGACTAAAAGCGATCAACACGAAATCTAACCAACATACTAGTGTAAGAGATTTGTTCGTTTCGGGTTTTCGACACTGACCTAGCCTGCCAACTCGTTTGCTGCTACCACCACCTATACCTATTACCTCTCACCACCTTCCACCTCCACACCTACCACCACCCAGCTATACTACCTTCTCACGTGGTTCGGGAACACGACGAGAAATGGGATTGAAGGCGTAGGTTACAGTGGCGTATCGGTGACATCTCTTAGTTCAAAACCATTAACCTTTCACCCATTCAAGGCATTTTTCTTTCACGCATACGTTACATGTAAACAAATCTACGGCTTATACTTGACTATAAATTACTATAAATTTTAGATACTGTAAGATTTCTAACTTCTCACACGAAATTTAAAAAACAAATCGTAACAATGATCGTTATAATATCCACTGTTTCGATTGTATTCTTTTGTAATTTCACTCATCAAGTATTAGTTTTTTTGTTAATTGTAAGATCATTTTAATCGCAATCCAATTGTTCTTTGTTAATGCTTTGTCGCTGTTCTTGTAGCATATAGAAACAGTATGTCGAAGACGTATTGAGAGTAGTTATGTATAGATATACATATCACAAGAAGGAAATGTCAATTTTACTCGGAACATTTACGAAACCTCCACGGTACTCGATGTAGTTTGATATGTCTATACTCTACGTACTACGGAGTTGAGTTCGTCTAATATACCAGAAGTTTGCTGCAGCGTGTAGCGAAACTGCGAGAGAGAAAGAGAGAGAGGGAGAGGGAGAGGGAGTGAGAGAGAGCGAGCAAGGAATTGGAGAGCACCTAATTGAAGTGTCAGCCCATTAAAGTAATTTCACCGAGCGCTACACGGTAGTAGCAAGTGTGATTCGAAAGGATCGGCCGCTGGGGAAGATAGAAAAAATGGTGAGAAAAGGGTCAAATTAGTCTACTACTATCCTCAAATAAAAATCCAATCTTTGCAACTCAACGAATTGAATGCTGATTTAAGGAAGCATTGGATGAATATTGCCTGTGAAACAGGAGATGGTATATCGTGAATTCAAATGGAACTGTCAATTCGTGAACATCCACCTTTCAATTAAATGTATCGTTTGAAGCTGCATGTTATTCTACGTGTTAGCGGTTGTCGAATTGGAAATTGTCCAATAGGTGGATGATGTGATGACTCCCGAGTCAAAAAATAACTGAATACACGACCAGTGTGGGGAAAGGGAGCTGGGGGGGGGGCATCCACATAGTCCATCGGGACAAAATTTGAAATAGTGCTTTTTTCAATAGTATTGGGAGTTTTCAATCATTAGTCCAATCGCTTATAAGGGCTGAAAATGACGCAGTACTAGACCATAATTTCGTATGGCTTTCAATACATAATACTACACGAGCAATACAGCAGCAATTTCAGAATTGTTTCGGCACAGATAATCGCGACCTGTGGTTTCGGTATTAGACTTGTAAATACAAATCAAGATGCATGATTGGCACATAAAAGGAAAACTAGTGACTGCCATGGTATTTTGTACAAGTCCTAATATTTATGAAAAGGGGTTTTTTTTCACTGCTTTGGGGACGTTTGTACAAAGTTCATTGCGAACTTATTATTCGGGCGTGGGAAGGAATCGGTCGTGGACTGATGATAGGAAATTATTCCAGTATTCTATTCAACGATTGAGGTAAATACGAAACCCCTCAGTCAGAATATAGGCAACCGGCAGGAATTGAATAACGGTCACCTGAAAGACAGTTTAGACCACTATCAAGTGATCTAACCCATGTCAGTGAATTTCTGGAATCTCTTGAATTATCAAATTTATGATTGGGAGATTCTCAATAGAGCGTGGGAGTCGATTTAGCGAAATATATATTTATATTGGGTTCCAAACTATAACTATTCAACTCTTATCGCATAATTGTCTAGCGTTACAGCAGGAAAAACCACATCTTTCAGCCGTATACACTTGACAATTATACAGTATAAGATGAATGTTTTTTTTTTAAATATCTTGGAGGTACCGAATTCAAAATATCAGTGTTTCCTTCGTGTAATAATTTTGATATCTCATACCACTAGAAACGTATCACAACAAAAAACTGACGTTTTGTTAAATCAACTCCCACGCACTCTTGACCGAATATTTTGGAGATGGGGGAATGGTGTGAGCGATCATTTCTCTTTCAGTGAATGGTATCTCCCCGCATCTCCCTCCACCCCCGATTCGACCACTGGGTGTTCGTATCGGTTTGAACAGAAACCGTTTCAACTTTGATTTAGTTTCATTTGTTTTGTTGCAGTGATCTGAGTAAAGGACTCCTTTGCATCGACAGCTATACTCGACGGTGTATGACTGCAGATATGCGGGGACATTTCAATCGACTCTATTCGGGCACGAAGATGGTTATCGAGGACCTCTGTCAAGAAGGTCCATATCAAGAAGGTGAGTTCACGCTCATTGACGATACGTATTTGATCAGTGTATATCGATAGACTTTATCAAATCGAAGTGCAGGCTATTCGTCGTCGGACCGGGAGTAAGTTTTAGATCGGTTTTAGTTTAGTTTGGATTAGTTTGTGATGAGTGTTCGGTTAGGTTACTTAGTTTAGGTTAGTTTGTGTCAGGTTAGCTTGACTATGTCAGTTAGATTGGGTTTTTTTAGGTCAGTTTAGGCTGCGCGCAAGAACAAGAACAAGTCCAACATCAACAACAACAACGTCCTCATGTGATGACATCCAATGAATAGCGACTGTTCTTATCAAATAGATCCAAGTCGTTCAGCATATCAAATATAAAAATCGAATCTATTTGCAAATGGAACTACGACGATCTCTCCATAGTAATCAAGTGAGTTGAATGTTGTGTGTAGAGGAAATTGCGGATGTTACCTTTTCTACCATATAGTCGCGTTCGGTGAAATGGTGCAAACGTGGTTGATCGTCTAGTAATTACATGAATTAATAAAGTCTTGAGGGCATGGTTAAGATGATCAATTGGGATATTTTGTGTTAGCACGAGGACATATCCTACTTGGAACTGCATAGTTTTCTGGCACAATCGGTCGAAAAACATATCAGAAAAATTAGTCAAGAGATTCGAGAACTCACATAAGATTAACCAATTGGAGATTTTTGTCGGAATCATGAAAATATATTGCTGAATCAATGATACACAGTAATACACATTCTATATTTTAATCCGACTTTCAATAATCATGAAGAACAAAGGATGTTCATTCTTATTATCAAAGTTATTCATATAAATCAAACCGGTGCAACCGGTGCAATCAACCGGTGCAATTACTTGGAGCTGCATAAAGGAGGCCATGGGTGACTAGGCTTGATAGTGTCAAAATCAAGGTGTGTAAATTCTGATTACATCTCATACAAATGTGTCGCTGTATGCCAAGTTATGGTACAATCAGCAAACTTCTCAAACGTGCACGTTCGACGATCGACTGTATAAACGTGTTATTCTCAGCATATTCCGATAGTTAAATTAATTTCAGAGTGAACTTAAAGCTCTAGTGGTTTTAATCGAATGTTCGAAATATAATGGTAACTTTTCACTGCTATGATTCAATTTGCGAACGAATTGGCGATACCGACCAAGATTAAATAAATGCATAATCTATAAAAAGAACGACAAAATGGCAGACGTCCTTTCTCGATGCCAATTTCACTGTGCATTCCAACCGTTCTTGATTGTTATTTTTCATATAAGACGATTTAAACGATGGGTCTTAGAAAGGAAGCCTTGCGTCGTATTTGCATCAATTTGAGGCGACATATTCAACGAGAAAAAAGCAATCACATCCAACTAGTTTTCACTCCGATTATAAGCAATATTCAACACGTGTTTCGAACTCAAGCTCGAATTAGCTGTATTTTTAAACCCTCTCAAAACAGTTATCAAAATTCAACATATTTCCCCCCGTATTTCCAAGTATTTTCCAATTTGTTTTTCAGCATGGTGAATATATTACACTGGAATTTTAAATATATTCGAAGCACAAAAACAGTCATTGTGATGTCAATTAAGAAATAATCAAGAATGATTGGCCCAAACATTATTACCATAGTATGTATTTCTCCACAAGGACCTAATTTGGCATTTTTCGTTAAGTTTAATCCTCCCCTATACGAACCCACGGGAAATCTCGACATATCATAACGTCAATTGTAGCCTCTTGATGTAATGGCAATTATTCCTCTTCGTCTGTCAGTCAATTAACTTTCTACGTTTCAACCAAAACTATCGTCTACCTAGTATCTATCTCTCGATTATTATTGTGCAATGCTTTATATATAAACCTCGGATTATTTCTCTGTCATCATGCGAAACTTATTCATGTATTATTATTTGATGATGTATCAAACACGCCTTGTTACCAACCGCTATCAGTCGTAAGATATAAGACTTTATAATGAATAAATTCGAAATCAATTTACTCGTGTTTATTAGAGGTATTTATAGGACTTCACAACTCTGAGAGAAGATTTTAATTGATGATGGACGATATTCATTTCCCAAATTGGAGAGAAAACTAGAAATCATCCAATTTCAGAATTTATAGTCAATTTTTTTTTTGGTCCTCCAGAGATGAGTCGACCATGACGTAGGCATTACCGATAATGTATAGAAACATAAATAAAATCGAGTAATGTCTATGTCACTACCGGTGCTCAGAAGAAGAGCCTGGTCCTGGAGGATAAATATAAATCAATTTCAATTTCTGAAATAGAGATGATGATTTCTAGTTATCTCTAAAATTAAGGAAATAAATATCGTAATTATTAATTGAAATCTAGATTTCAGGTTTTGACGTTCTTGAATATATGTATCCACTCATGAAGCCCGGTATCAAAATTGAAGGACATTGAACCATGGTTGTCAGTGAAAGTTGGGTTAATGTTACTATAGGTTGTCTCGCTCAGGGTAGGGGCGCGCGTTTATTTTCTGAGCTAGCCGCGTGACGTCAGAGGGTGACCATAAACGGCGCAAATTTGAACTTGTTGTGGCGAACCAATCATATTATCAACAATTCGCTGACCAGCATTCCAATAGTCACAGCCAACCAGTGGCGTAATTGTTAAGCTGACGTCACGCAGGCTCGGTAATGCACGGACTTACGGAATGTTCCGAGCAGAAAAATATCTGATCGAGACTACCTACTCACCAATATCTTATACTTGCCTTGAGCACTGACCATCTAGGCTCATATGAACTTTGATATAATTGCAAATCAGAATGTCAAATGTACCTATAGGAGTTTCGCATGAAAAGGCGGAAAAGTGTAAGCCCTTGTATTGCTCTTTGACGAACTTTTAAGCCAAGTTAACGTGTATTGTGGCGAAAGTAAGTGAATTGTGAAAGTGTCAGGGCATATAGCGTGGGTGGGAAGATGGGATGCCAGGTGCATTAGTGGGAAATCATTTATCCCTATCTTTCCTTCCCAATTCGTACGCGCCTGTGCCTATCAGTTGTTGAGATAATTTATTTAACTTATAGATGCAAGTATAGGCATATATCAACCGATGAGCTACCGAGTATATAAATCATTCGTCTAGAGAAATTATGAACATGGATTTGACAGTCGGGAAATCAGTTTTTTTCGCAAACAAATGAACCATACAGATATTTCTGTCCAAAATTCAACCAGTTTCATTGATTTAGTCGTTAAAATGCACATTTCTGTTTTTCCCATCATTTGGTAGCACGTATAGATAAGCGCACTTAAAGTAAGTGTTTTACATTGCATGTTAGTAGCTAATATTTTCTTGAACCCGTGTATTGCCTGCCAAGAGTATAAAATATGTCGTGCGATTTTCGATAAGGCTATTTCATCACCAATCGCACTATTTCTAAACTAGGATCGAGAATTGAAGGTTGATGCACATGTTTTATGTCTCACTCAATTAGAGGAAAACACATCACATGCTTTGTGAAGTGAGCGAGATATTCAAACGAAATGTGATAGAATCCTACCCTTTGGTAACCGCTCACAGATTTGCATACAATTTGTCAAAAATTGGCATTTATGTTCTCACAACATATCAAAATTTGAGTGTATTTTGAAGAAAATATATCCCACTTTTTTCGTCGTAGTGATCTCATGGGCATTTTCTAAATTTCAATAACAATTTATCAAAATCTACTCGATCGAGTGTTTAGCAAAAACTGGACAGTTCTATGGGTAATAAAGCATAAATACAAGAACGATTAAAAACGAAGGGAGAAAAGTTAAAAACAGAAGAATTCAAGAATATGAAGAAAATGAAGATCAAGATGATGAGAAGATTGAGGATGTGTTCTCCCCAATGTTGATGATGATAATAACAATGATGATGATAATAATAATAATATAATAATAATTTTAGTATCTTAGTATTTTAGTAATTGGATTTAAATAATACGTACATACAAGATTGATCAACACGCTCTTCCACAAAGCCAAAAAGGCTTATCTGTGGGATGAAAAATAAAATTGATAACTTGGACGAAAATGAACCAAGAAACAATAATTAATCAAGTTCACTTGATATTCACTTTTTTCTTCACTGTCTTATAAATTGAGTAATAATAATATATATATATATATATATATATATATATATATATATATATATATATATATATATATATATATATTTATCAATTGCTTCAATAAATACACATAAATTACAAATTAGACATTCACTTGTCAATTTCCACAAGGCCCCATAAGAACTTGACTGTGGCGTTATAACTGATATAATTAAATAAAAACTGTCTTTCTTCGTACAAATAAAATAAAAAGTCGTTATTTGACGTATTTGAAATACCGAATAAAATACAATGATATATAGTGACTAGATCATGGCTATAACATGTAGGTGTTGAAAAGTAATAAAAATGTCGAAATAATATTTGAATAAATAAAATAATCAGAAAACAAATTAATTCAAATGTAAATTTGTTTCGAGATAAACTGATGAACTGAAAAACCAAACATACTCTATAAATAATTCAACAATGGTCGGTATATTCACCGTCCATATTGGAAAGAATAAAAGTTTTGATTTCTCTTTTGACTTGATAAAACTTTGAAAAGTTTCTCAAATTATTAGGCAAAGACTTGAAGAATAATGGAAATATGATAATATTATGATGATAATTTTTTCTTTCTTTCATTGGTTTATCAAGAAAACAAAACATACATTTATGTTGACAATATCCCGCAAAGATGCTTTATGAATCTTGTCCGTATAGGTAAATTGAACAAATAATTAATATTTGAGTAATAGTATCTACTCATCAGCTCGAATCTTCTCGAATGATATATATATACTTTTTTATATATAAATCTTTATTGAGATCTCTGCCCATGTACATCGGGCTTCCTATCGACACAGAATAACAAACAAATTAGAATTCAGAAAGGATAATAGGAACATGAAAATACAATTTTGAAGATGAAATTGATTTAAGACTGAAATATTGAAGCTAATTTTGACTGTATAAATGATCTCTGAGAATGAAAATTGAATCGCGTAGTACGCTCAGTACTATGTTCTTGATGATGGGAGATATACCAAATTTTATTAAAGGTTCTTCGAACAATTTTGGTTTCGTACAGTGGTATATAGTGTTTTACGGTCATAAAATAACCAAAAAGCCTGAAACAGGCTTGTCTGTGGGTGTACACAAATTACAAAGTATATGTACAGTACATGTGAGACATACAAATTATATTAAGTAAAATATTAGAAAAAGTATCATGAATGGTAAAAAGAACAGTTTAATAATATTATAATAATCAAGTGCAGGTTCGTGTGAAAAATATTATGCTCAGGTTATAATTGATGTTGAGTGATGTAAGTGATGTTGAACACAAATAATAATAATAATGATAATAACTATCATTATTATTATTCTATTTTGACAGATTGATCAGTGTACATTGTAATATTGTTATCGTCAGGAATGTATTGAAAGGCAACTATATTGTTAGATCAAGAATTGTCATTCTGTACATCAAAATTTTGAATATGATTCAGAACTCGTCACATTATTTAAATACAAAATATCAATAAGAAAAGGAATATGAATTATTAAAATGGAAACCAATATATCTCTTCAATCGATATATGAACAGAATTCAGGAGCTGAGTGAAAACAATTATCCAATAGATATTTATTCCAAGCCGCCTTGAATAACCTATGATCTTTTGACAATATTTCATGCGTGCTTGTAATACGTTTACATTTTTTTTTGGCCAGCAGCGATTGATCCTCTGTTAAAAACACATTGATATTTGTCAATACTTCTTGAGTTCCTCTTTCCTGGTATGATGATTATGTTCATTTTGGTATTCTATAGTTAGATAAGAGTGCTCAATAATAAAGAATTAAACTTTGAATGTATTGATATGGAATAGAAAGAATTTTGAATTTATAATAAACAAAGGTTTGCAAGAAGTGATTGAAACTTGTGCAAGCAAGATGGCGCAAGGCTCTCTCCTGAAGTATAAATGGTTTCATCGTTAGTGCAGAATCTCCCCACAATTCAATTGCATATTTCAATTAAAAGTTAATATAATCATAATATACAAGTTTGGCAGTCAAAATTACAAATGTCCTTAATACGTTTCACCAAGTAGCAACCAGGACCCTTACCTAATAAATTCGGTGCTAGTGCTAGCTAGCTCCAAGAGGCTAGGACTCGTGATTGGTTGATGTAGGCCTATACTAGGAGAGCTACTTGCCATGGCAACTGTCTGGTCTCTGTGTATTTCCATTGTTGTTAGCACAAAATCCTAGCCCTGCTTATGAGGTGGGCTTCGAAATGTGATGAACTTATTCAGTCCAAGAGACCGTTGATTTGTTTTTCCAAGATTTTGTCATTGTTGGTAGCTTTTTTAGTGAACATTAACCAATCAAAGTCGTAGCCTCTTGGAGCTAGCTAGCTCTAACACAAAATTTCGAGTGGTTTATTAGGTAAGGGTCCAGAAACTATCTTCTTGAATATAATATTTATGTCGGTAATTGCCAAGAAGTTGGTACCATCTTCAACCTTGATATTTCGTCCATTCAAATATAGCAGTCGATAAGAATTCTCGTTTCTCACGTAACATTCCAAAACAACGGATTTTTTAGAGTTCAATGTTGAATTATTATTTCTACTCACCTTAGACATTTTGACTTCAGTACTTATAAAGTGTTTGAATGGTTGACTATTCCTGGAATTTTCAGTCCTGGAAAAAGTTGGATTATTAACTGAGTCAATGTTTAGCGTCGTATTGTTATTTGCCATTTTGTCAATTACCCTACTCTTCAAGTGATAATGTTGATTTGTGAAGGATAAGCTTGCTTTAGTAACATTTGGAACTAATTTATTTATTGCATGTAAACCATTTATTCGCGTTTAATATTGACGTGTTCATGTTCATTGTTTGTCATAATATGTGTTATTTTGTTACTACTATAGGTGTACCGTCAGCAAACATGGTCACTTTCGAGTTTGATATGAATTCAAATGAATCATGCATATAGAATATAAATGCCTGGAGGTCAAAAACCGACCCCTGTGGTACACCGTACTGTATAACACCACTTTCTGACTGTACTGATTTGGTAGAGCCATCATCATGATTATGCCTAATTTCAACTTTTTGATGTCTATACACAATATACGACTTAATCAAGTTACCTGCCAGTCTGCTCATGCCATAATTTTCCAGTTTTAGCAATAACATTTTGTGACCTAAACAATCGAAGGCTTTTCTCAAATCGCAGTCCAGTCCTAATAGTCTCTCATCATCATATATATCCTGCAGAATATACGAAATACTGTCATTTATAGCATCTATACGGCAGAGGTGTTGTTCCTTAACTCAAATCGATTGCTTTTCAATACCTTGTTTCTTTCCATAATTATATTTATCTTATCTTTTTTAATTTATTAATACACTTTTGAGAAAATTGTAAGTAGATGCCGAGGCATATAATTGTTCATGTCATTTATATCTTCCTTTTTTCTTGTAACACGGTTTCAACATAGCAACTTCAAGATAATCAGGAAAATACTCCCTGGCTTAACATTCGATTAATTAAATATGTGAGTATGTTGACAAATACTGATGATCCACCGTGATACGCTGATTGTGGGAAATTGATTGCAAAAATATCGGGCGTTTTACTATACTTGCAACTGATCGATCTTTTAATTTCTAATATAATGAAATTTGACTCGCTAGCATTTTCGCCAAATACTGTCTGCATCTTACAACGTATGTTTTAATTTTGTATCTTGCACTGTTGAAAAGTTTCACGATCATTTATATCTGTGAAATCACCCCGGCGGGAACTTTTTGCGTTATGTAGACTGGGGAGTTATAACTTTCAAACCCATTCCAATGTAGATTTCTCGTTAAAATAGCATCAAGTTTGGATACAAAATCATGTGCTACTTAACATGCATCAACATTCACATGATGATTCACAATCTGATTTCAACTCCGAAAAATGAGAGTTTCAAATACCAGCAGAATTAGATACAGCGGTATCTTTCGAGTGTTTTTTTTTTTCATTTATATCACTTTTTCAGTATTGACAAATGAAACTGTGTACATTGGAATATAGCTGGTATTTACAGAAAATCGTCTTGAAGAACAATGTAAGTCAGTTCAGAGTTATAACGCGGACCTGTGTCTTCGCGTATAGTGATTAAGAAATCAAACGTCTGCCTTCATTCCATGTTACGAATTGCCATACCATATAGCAATGTAACACGCATTTTCATGCCATATTTCTTGATAAAGCTCATATTCGCCGGCACGGCAATAACCCTATAGAGAAACTGGTATGAGCATATGTGTCCAGGGAGAGGAGTGGAGAGGAGAGGAGGGAGAGGGGGGCCACTTGCCCCCGCCTTCTTTGGAGATTGTAATATGTATTATTTTGAAACTTTGCTTTCTCTCATGAACTTGGCCAAAATCCAAAACTCACTGTGATCGTCTTTGATAAAATGTTTGATACCTTAATGGAAAATGGGTAAAATGAGTAGAAATTAAATATAAAATCGATTAAAATATTGATAGAAACTGAGTAAATATGGAAGTTATAGACATCAATAGAATTAGTCGAAGAAATTGAACTATTCAGTTATTCCGTCTTGGACGATTATTTACGTGTCAGAAAAATAACAAATCAACTGAATTATAGTTGAGGAGATTTCCCAAAACAGCGTCAAATAATGCTGAACTCTAAAAATTCTCTGCGGGCCCCCCTCACCCTCACCCCATGTAGCAAGCTCAATAAAGACTTGTATGATTCTCTCCCTGAATATTTTACTTTCGACGCCTAGGAATATGAGAATATTTTGTATATCTCCTTGAAGCTTGGAAAAGTTTGATTCATTAATCTGATCTGAAGAAAAAACTTATTATACAGAATTATTTACTTCTCGTGTTTGCAATCATATACGGATACTGGATACTAATTTTCTAATTATAGAATGACGTTCAGCTCATCATTGCCTTAACTTATATCACATACATATAAACTAGAACGTCGTTTTCTAGTAATTGAAGTCGTCGAAGCGGTCGTGGCCTATATTGTAGGAACCATCCCGGCATTAGCCTAGACTATAGAGGGAAATCACGAAAAAACCCTATAAAGATGAACGGTGGCGGGGATCGAACCACGTCCGATATGCCCCTTCACCTCCTGGATCACATGAAGCGAGCGCGTTAACCACTAAACTGCTTGTGCCGGTAGAAAGCAAAATTGTAAATCAAAACGTTATACATATATTTGGGGGCTCTTGTACAGCTTGAAGCATAAGTAAAAGTCTCTTTGCTAACTGGTCAAACCAGTCCATGTGATATTGCATAGGATCCAACAGGTATCAAATTACAGAAACGGACTTTTACTCATGCCTCAAACTTTACATGTATCCCAGCCGACGGAGACGGAAAATGTCAACCCTTTGTACTGTCCATTGATCATCTCAGAAGCATATTTAAACTAAGTTGGCGTGTATTCTGACGACCGTGAGTGATTGTGAGGATGTCAAGTTATTTAGAGTAGTGGGGAGGGGGAGGGTCATACACATTAGTAGGGGGGGGGAAGAAATTTCCCCCTATCCTCCTATCCCCCCTCCCTCCTCCTACGCGCCTGTCGATAGCAACCGATTATTGTTCAAATTTGTTCCAGAGTTTCTGCGTCACGCTCCCTGCATGCGCCTAGTGAAGAGCGAGTACGACGATTGTGCTACGCATTACACGCAGATGATCCAGGATGTCAACAACCCGGCGAGGAATAACGGGAGCAACCCGGAAGCAGAGGGCAATGCGCAAATGCGCACAGTTTGCTGGTAAGTTCAGTGTTCAGACAGTCTAATTCGAAACACAACTAGGCAAAACGCAGCACACGCATTGTAAGATGAGCGCGATATCTGAATAAGGTATCATCAGGGTCGCTAAAGTAGTTTACCTTTGCTACTTTATCGACTCTAGTATAATCGAAAACTCTACACACTCTGACTCCTGTAAAATTTACTCCATCTGGTAAATATCGAATCTAGAAAGCAGTGAATCTCAGCAATGGTTCTGCTATTATTTCTATCCATTTGTTGAATAAAAAACTTGTATTAAATTATTTTCTTCAAAACGGCTCTCCCGAAATGCATACAAAATTGTGATAATGTGTCATTATCATGTTCACATTCAGGTTTTTTTTTCATTCGTGAGATTTTATGTTTTTAAATTTCCGCCCAGTCAAATGTTATGGAGTTTTTAGAAACTTTGAGATGATATTTCTCAGGAATGGTCCAACCGATATATTCCAAGAACTGTACAGTCCTAAGTTGGAAAAGTCTAGGTGCATGCACAGAAAAAGTTGTATGTCTATCAGCCGAACCGCGCGAACCGTGCAGTGCTTACAAAAGAAAAAAAAACAGACGAAGCTTCATTAGAGAAGAATGGAAGTCTTCGCATACGCTCATCTAATAACTGAAGTTGACGAGCAATAACCAATATATCGATTACGATCAATATTTTTTCCAAACGATACAATAATAGATTCAATTTTTTACGATGCGATATTATCGGTTAACGGCACTATCTATTGAACCTCGCACAACGTCGCTCACTTCCTCCAAGCAGTGACGTGGGATCGAAGGTATTATAGTCTTCTATTGAACAGTTCTCTGGACTCAGTGACAAACGCTTTTTTAGCGACGAACATAAACTGAAAACTTCAATGCGATACAATTTTTGGACATACGATACGATTATCGAAGAGGAGAAAAAATGTCGAAAAAATGTACGATTGATTATCGGCGTCATGCGAACGATAATATATGTTCTTCATCGAGTTACAATCCTATTATTAACTATGTCGGGTTGCCGTTCGATTTCGATATTTTCGATCCATTCGGTTAAGTAAGACTTCGTGGAATATTCGATTTTTGATCAATTCGATAGTTCAGGGCTGCGATTCGATGACGAATTGTAATATTCGATATTCCATCAATTCGATATCGAAACGATATCGATTTATCGAATTGAAAAATTTGAATGGTTCAAATGGCAAATAGGTCAAATGTGACAGCCCAAAATTGGCTCAAATAAATAATGCGCGCGCTGTTTCTCGTGGCTGTCAGTATGGTACCAATGTATACTGACCGAACAATATCATTTCCTGTTCGCTTCCCACCAACCTACGAATTGTAGGATAAGAAAAGGATAGAAAATGAGTGGATAATGAAGTGGAACTGAAACGGTACTAGATGATCGGGATTCATGACTTCCAATCGCATTTGATATTTTCGATTTGACGTCGATTGAAAGCTGTAAATATCGATATATCTCGAACGATATGCGATATGGTATTAAAGTTTCGATATCGTTTGCAGTTGTCATATAGAACGATTACTCGATTGAGAAGTCACAGGCGTTCTCTAAGCGTGCACCATCTTTCACGCCGTGAATTCTCACGCCCGTAGAATTAGGATTATAGTTCTTTAAAATTTTGTTTCTGAAGAAATTAGCTGGATTTACGACAACACAGAATGTTGATCACGTGCACGTACTCAACTTGTCGGCGATTAACCACACGAACGATTCAATGCGTTGGAGGAATGGTCGCTGTAGCTCACTGAAGCGTCATTCAGGAGACTAGAGTTCGATTCCTGCCATAGTCAACCATCCAAGCAGAGGTGCACTGTATTTTCTCGCTGTAGCTTAAGTGAATACTTGGGTGATTGTTCAAAATACCCGTAAAAGATGCATCTTCCATCTCCTCATCCCGACGCCAATAGATCATCAGTTATCATCAAAGTACGTCGCTAAACCCAATATGAATTAATAGAGATAATGAAAAATATGTTTCACGGAAGTATTCTGGGGGTTTCTCTCATTCATTGACGAATAGATTTCTTTAAACTCGACGGTAGGTGATGGCCAACAAAGTTTCACGGCTCACTTTCCGTACACCCGGCATCCGACTGACACTGCCGCTTCCGCAACATATAAAAAAACGACCTTTTCATTATCCATTAACCCCTACCCCTTACCATTACCCCTAACCCCACAATGGTCCACGTATCCAAATCAAACAAATTAGGAAAAGTACATACGTAACACACAGAACCTTTTTATATTAAGTAGAATCCATCCATCCCTCCCCCCATCACAATTCCCATTATTATCAGCATCATTCATTTTGCAGAATATAAATTAGATACTTGAGTCAATTCGATTGACAAATTGGAGCCTTTTAGAGAGATCTGGCCGACTACACGAGTGGTTAAAAGCCCGGTCGTGTTCGAAGGGGTCGAAGTTCAGTTGACGGAGAAATGAAATGAAACGAAACGGCTATTGTGTTCCTTGTCTAGGTTCTGATTCTTGATATCGCAGTTTTCGGAAATTTGAACGGAGTGTCATGAACGATATGGGGTTTCGAC
>OZ023327.1:26318995-26331495 GCA_964007535.1 Brachyptera risi
ATAGAATAAACGTTTATGTGACAACATTGTAACTATAAGGATGGGATTTCTCTATCAATCATGTAGCGTGGACAATATAGGAAGACAAGCAGTACGAGTACTGATACCTGTACTAAGACTCGATCTTGTTGAGGGTAAAAACAGATATCGCACTCACTCATTAAAATGATGAAAACTACATAAACCAAATAATGTTAGGGAGGTTTTTTAGGTTAGGTTCATTAAGTTCATTAGGTTGATTTTGATTGATTTTTGTTTTTTTGGAATGCCGAGGCACAACAACAACAACAACATCGATCGACAACGACGTCCTCAATGGGGGGGGGGGGGGGGGGTGGTACTTTTAATAGTTTGGAGGAAGCTGTTGTTGACTACAATATGTTATTTTCACCGGAATATTTTCACCGAATTTAGGTTATATTGAGTGAGTTCTGGGTTGAATCGGTTAGGTTGGGTTGATGAGTTAGTAAATTGAGATTGATTTGAGTTAATTTAGAGTTTTCAGGTTAATAGTCCAGCACCAGCGCATGCGCCCTAGTGGCTCTACTTCGATTAAAATTAAAGCAGACCATATTTTCAACATTTACGAACATGTTTATTCATGTTTTGTCATTACAAAAAAATACATTAAAAACTCAATTCTATTTGTGAATCAATTTCTGAACCGAATACCCTGACATTGTAACGCTTATTCGATATGGATTTTAAAAATGGTTAAAATACTATTTAATTAATCACTAAATTCCATTACACCCAAGGGTGTGATTAAATTAACCAATCCATTTCAGAACAAAAAAGTTGAAGAAAGTTCTCGAATAGTTCTAAATGTTATTTGTATAACGTTCACATTCTCGATCACGTATCAACATCTTTATTAGTTGTACGTTCTCCTAGTTGCTTTGTACGATAATGACTGCGATGAGGCGTGTATATAGTTAGCTAACGCCTTTATTAGGTTTACGTTTTCTTTCATGGGGTTACTGTGCGATGAGCAGACTAGGTGTGTATAGTTAGCTGTTGGCTTTTCACATCTTTTACTACCACGTTTATCGAGTTTATTCCTGGTTTCATCTGTGGTTTAGGTGTTTATTCTTCTGTCTGATACCAACAACGAACCAGGGGTGAATAAAATAGCAATGACACCCATTTGGCTTGGACAGTGAAGGCATTGCCTTGGTCTATTTTTAGTTGACAGCGAAAGCACTATATATGTTCAAGAATGAATATTCTATTCTATTCCATATGAATGAAGTATCTATTTAGTATAGGAGCACCTACTCAGAGCGTAACATTTTCAGTGTCAAATAAACGATCGCAGTGACTTTCCGGATGAACATAATTTTAGTGAAACTGCTTCATACCATGCAGAAACGTATCTTCTAGAATCATGTCGATCCGTAATAAACATTTACATTGTAGGTTACATGTTACTTGTATGTAAGGGTATGCGGGGAGGTGAAAATCGATGCGAAAATATCTAGTGTCACGACTACATTCAAGTGAACTTTCCACCATTGTTATTACAAAATTTAAATCATTGGCATTTTCAACAAACATTGCCTGCATCTTGTGATGTATTTGGTAATTTTGTATATATTCCACTGTTCATGTTTTCATGATCATTTTTATTCTGTGAAATCACCCTGGCGGAAACGCCCCTGGAATCAACCTAAGGGACGCTTTGAAGGTGTCTCAAACATATACGGTTAAGAATAATGTTAATTCCGTCTCATTTTGGACTACAGAAACCAAACGACATGTATAAAATAAATTTTAGAGAATGGATACGTTTCCAGTATGTCGGAGAGATTAATCAGGTTTTAAACAGATCGTTTGGTTTCTGTACCTATCACATGAAAAAATATATCCCTCGCCATAGCCCTATGCTCGAGACTCCATGTTGATACTAACTTATTACTTTATGACGTATTTTCATTTTTTCCGAACAAAGTACTATAACTGTTTGCCAATGAGGTACTCGCGAACCGGTCTGGCTTAGCCAGTCATGGTACGGTCAGGCGTGGGCTCGGCTCAGCCTGCATAAGGCGTACCCAGTCTTAATAGGGCAAAAAGTAATCACCAGGTTGATTTCACAGACAAATAATCACAAAATTTGAACTGTGCAAGATACTAAATTAGCAAATACATCATCTGATGCAGACAATATTTGTAGAAAATGGTATGACTCAAATTTTATAATGACAGAGGTGTAAAGATCTCTTGAATGTAACAGTATAACATACGATATTTTTGCCATCGATTTTCATCTCACTGCGTACTGTTACATACAGATAACATGTAACCTAATGTGAATGTTAATTATGGATCGACATAGTTCTAGAAGATACTTCTCTGCACGGTGTGAAACAGTTTCTCTACAATATGCGGATCCGTAAGTCACTGCGATTTTTTATATGTTATATTGACATTAATAATGTTATACGCTGTGGGTTGGTTCTCCATAATAGCCTGGGTGTAGGTTGGGTCGTTAAGAAAACAATAATTATATCTCATGGTATTTGGTATGTTATGTCGTTGAATGGGATTGAATAAATAAGGAAGGAATTATTCTGTGGTATACTTTCAATGGATAATTCAAGATATTTGACAAAATAGACGTTCAACGATACGTCGTATCAACAAGATATTTATTCGTACTAAAACAATTTCAGTTTTCCTGAATTTTGGTTACTGGCCCCATACGTGAAACTGTACAGCTCTAAAATTCGTTCCTGTGATTTGGCTTCCTTGTGAGATTCTTGTGACCCCTGACACTTCTGGTAAAATGCTATATAAAACCAAAACGACTCTTTTAAGGTTTATAGATGGAATATAACGGGTAACCAGTGAGGGTTCCCAAAGGGGAGTCAATCGAAATGTGGTGTGACGGGGGTGGGGAGGGCAGGTCAGCCATTTTCTTGTCTTGTCAACAGTGCACGTAATAAAGAGGTGCTTTAAGGACATATATTATGCAAATGTTAACGGCAGAATTACTGTATAGGTATTGTTGTGAAAACAATTCATGGTGGAACAATTAATAATTTATTTGCAGTTATATTTGAGTATTTTTCTTGTACCAGAAAAAAATTCAGTGGTATCATTTTTTTCTGAAATATTCAAATACTCGTGGAAAAAACTCTTTGAAACACCAATGAAGAAGAAAACACAGATATATCAAAAAAGTATTCATTAGGTTCGGAATTTTGAAAATTATCGGGATTTTCGAACTTTTTTCAACATATCATTCAAGTTAGTTAGTGAGGAATAAGCCTACACGGTAGAGTAAACCTTTAGTTCAGATCCAAACATGAACTCAAAGGTGAAATACAGTGGTTTCGAATTGAGGTTTAAAATACTCCCAACCCTCTTGCATTTCTGGTCTGAAAACATGAAACATATATTCCTAGACATATAAATGTTTTATTGTAATAAAGATTAAGAATATCTCTGTTAATCAGGTACTTGGACTGTGCACATTCACATTTTACATTTTGCATTGCATTAACAGTGTACCTATGAGACAGGCTAATGATGAAATGTGAGTAAAACCGTAAAACCTGATAAAACCATCTAAGAACCCAAGTGGGTTTTGCGTATTATTTAAATCATTTTTTGAGAACACTGTTCGAGAAAAGTTCGAAAGAATGGGTTTTTGTGAACAACCTGTGATATCTCATCTACTCATACGTACCCACCAAAACCCTAGCTTATGATGGGTTCGTTAGGCTGTCCATAAGAGTCATGACCATCATGTATAGTTCACCATTTGCTTACAAAGTGATATAAAGTCCAAACTGAGACGGTTAGACCAGTGGCTAACTCGCTGATCCGTCGAGTGAAACCCGGGATCGATTCCCAACATGGTCAAGCATCCTTGCTGAAGTTTTTCGTGGCTCCCCTCTGTCATCAAGATGATAACTAGAATTGCTCCTTGAAGGCCACCACAACCCTGTGGCTACATTTTATCGAATAAAGACAATAGTTTTCCCATAAATTTAGAGAAAACTAGAAATCATCATCTCAATTTCAAAAATGGTAATCAATTTATTTGTCCTCCAGAACCCTACTTTTCTGAGTCGTGACGTTTAAGCATAACCCGTTTCTGTTCATGTTTCTGTTCATGTTACAATGCAAAATCAGGTAATGCTTACGTCATGACTTGGAGTCTCTGGAGCAAGAATAAATCAATTATGATTTCTGAAATTGAGGATGATGATCTCATGTTTTCTCTAAAATTAAATAAAAAATCGAGTGATCATTCATTTAAATCTAGTTCAAGGCTTGTGATGTCCTTTAATAATGGACTACGACTGTTTCCACCCCTCTACCCAAAATATATAATAAAATAACCTTTCATCTCATCTTACCAGCTCCTCGATCACTCACCTACACCAGTGGATCTTAGTCATCATTACAGTGCATCGTTAAACGCGACATGAAATGAAAGTTCGAAGCTATAATTGGTCGCTAACCTGTGTCTGTAACACTGTCAGTGGTAGAAGTATTTCCCATGGGTGAAGGTGTTCTATACGAGCTGGACGATATCAGCGTCTTTAAGAGTCTTTAAGGGTCTTTAAAGTCAGTGGCAGAAATATCGAGTGATACCGTAACATACATGTGATCAACATTTGTTATAAGAAATTGACTCATTAGGATTATCGACAAATATTGTCTGCATCAGGTGATGTATTTGTTGATTCTGTATAGTGTACGGTTCAAGTTGTATGATCATTTATTTCTGTGAAACCACCCTGGCAAGACTTGTATGCTCTATGGAGACGGCGGACGCCTTAAATGAGAAGCTCAATTCACTCGTGAGGAATATCTCCGTACCCCCTCATGTAATTACAAGTGCAAGTATTGAGTATCAAGGTACACTACCCAGGGGACAATGCTAATTTATTATTGAAATGATTAACTCTCAATGTCACCATCGCATATTTTCACAACACTCATGATTTTCGTTGTTTTAGTAAGTGCAGTGCAAGTTCTGGGGTTATCCACAAAGAGAAGCTTAGTACAGGTATTGGCGCGTGCTGCTTGTCATCTTATTGTCCACGCTAGATGATTGGTGGAGAATCCTATCCTCACTTTCACAATGTTGCCAGAATCAGATGCACGTTTATACGTCAATGTTCGTGAATTTACGGCGTGCCCAGTTAAAAGTTCCCACCTGGGTGATTTTTGTGTGAAAATATTGTGAATGTTTATTGATGATCGACAATATCCTAGAAGGTACTTTTCAGCAAGGTGTAAAGCAGTTTCACAACAATTCGTTCATCCGGAAATTTTTGTTCTGTTTTGTTTTGAAGTAATATTTTCTATACGATTTGTTATGCTTCAGTCGACATTGAAAATGGTCACAAAACATCATCTCGCGTTACATACGCGATTTGATTACTTCTTGAGACTGTTCTTGAGATATTTCATCGTTTATGGTGGCGATGTGTTCTTAAAACAACTGCCTTTGGGCTAAACTATTATTTAGGCATACAAGACCAGGGAAAGTCACGCCATTTTTTGTTTCAAATAAAGGTGACAGAAACCATTTATTTGTATCGAAACGGATATAAGCATGCTGATGAAATTCAGGTTATCTGATAAAAGAAGGTTTACTCGATCAATGTATCAATTGTCATCTTCATGCATACTATCTACTGGTATTATTGTGTGAAACGGTTTAACGTATTTTCCAACTAGTTTTTCCAAAATCTTCTCGGAACTCCCAACTTTTTTTCCATTTCAAATTTTTAATATACCATTTCAACATTGCTACATCAATAAATAACACACATTTTGATACACTTTTGTGGGTGGGTTCCGTTTAACACCAGCATACATACAAAAAAGGACAGACATATACGAATAGCGCACATCGAATTAGTCGAACCATTATGAGATTTCATCTCAGATTCTACTACATGTAGGCCTTATCCATAGCTGAACTTAATAATATAACACAAACTATATAGCATTATAATACTTGGAATGAGAAACTGAATTCAAGTCGGGCGTGGGTTCGAGTCCGCTTAAGACATGGGTTTTTGTAAACACCATTCGTATCTTATTCGTATCTCTGAATAACCGAGGTGAGAGGTCGTTTGGGAAACAATAATCACCATCACTTACATAATATCATACCGCTATCACAGAACAACGTGTAAATGTTTACATAGGGTCTAATTGTCATGTGATCTGTTTTTGACTAAGCCACTGCGAAGTCATTCATTTGGTCTGAATCAGGTCTTTCTCTGTTTGTTTCTTCTTATAAGCTCTCCTCGGGTCCTGAGGAGAGACAATAATCCACGCCAAGTTATTTCTAAGCATCACATATATCTCCCAACTTGGAACTGTCTAGTTTTTAGTGCGAATAGGTCAGAAACATTTCGAGAAGTGATGATTGATAATTAAAAAGATACTAAGAATATCACAGTGGAAAAAGTGAAAATAGTTATATTCGAAAAATTCACATACCGGTATTGAGTTGTGGGGACGTACAGCATGAAGCATAAGTAGAAGTCTCTTTGCTACCTGGTCAAACCAGTCAACCGTGTTATATTGCATGGAACTCCACAGGTATTAAATGACAGAAACAGACTTTTACTTATGCTTCAAGCCCTACAACATCGACGGATATTGCTGCTTGACAAATGTCTTGAGCATCTTACAACGTATTTTCCCAGTCTATGGGTAACGGTATTCACTCGGTATTTAAATATGTTATTGGCTATCATTTATGTCGATTTAGCGAAATATCCGTTTTTTGCTCATGACTTTCAAACGGTATGAAATATCAAAATTGTGATAGTAGAGAACACAGATATTTTTGATAGGCCTATCTTCAAGACGATATGACTGAGAATTATTCACATCATATCGCATAATTAGCAAAGAAATACAGCTGAAATGTGATCTTTCCAATCTGTATATGTTTGACAATTATATGCGATAAGAGTTGAATATAGCTATAACTTTTGAAGGCATTCAAAATATCTGTGTTTCCCCCATACTAAAATTGTTATATCTCATATACTGTTCGAAAGTTATCACCAAAAATCTTATATTCTGTATTCCGCTGAATCGACCTCCATGCGCTCTTAACTATATATAAAGTGGTACTGTATTTCGTGTGCAGTATATAGGAAAACGGTCGAGGTGCCAGTTTTCTGAAGCCCTCTTTCCATTATTCTATAGTTCAACAGTTAATGGTTCAATAGAGAAGGTACCAACGGTAATGAAACCAATTGTCGTGAAACTCGACTGTCCTGGAAATCAACTGACCTAAAAATCAACTGTACTAAACACTAACTGACCTAAGCTTCTACTTCTTGAGCAACCTTTAAAGAAGCTAAAAGTGCGAGACTTTGTTCCTGCCTCTTGAAAAATTTCATTTTGACACAAACCTTACCCACCTAACATTGAACATCGATAAAAAACTGAACATTTATTGGGAGGTGTAAAAATTTGTGAAGGGGGCCCATTCCTCCCCCTCCTTCCCCTCACTTTGACATCCGTACAGGTTGCTCGTGAAATATAAGTTTGGGAAAGTTGGTTTTTAGTACAGTTGGTCCAGTTTTAGTACAATTGACCAAAGCCGTTTCGAAATTATGTCCTATTTATTTGTTTTTCAACATGTTGGAAAGTATAATTCATTGTGAAATGAATAGTTCGAGGTTCAGGTTGAAAATAATATTGAAAATGTCGAAACACTATTTTCTTGTTTACGGCGGAAAATAGGATGTATAGGCCTACATATGTGTTCAAAATTACTGAACAGATACATTCAAATGTGGAGATCAATTATTCTCAATCTCAGTGGTGAGTTTGAAACTTCTTCCAGAGGATATGGTAACTCGAATCAAAGAAGGAAATATATATTCATCATGTAGGCCCTAAAAGAAACATGAACACATAGCCCCCCTCAGAGGAAATGTTGTGTTTATGCTTTTTTTGATCGTATTTTCGAGTCTTCAGTCTTTCATCTTCAAGTTGATTTGTCTATCAGTATACTGACAACCACACCGATCAGAACAATGATTATATGTAATATATAGGCACATCACATACAAGATTATGACATCATTTGAACAATGGGTTTGATAATAATACTTCTGAATAAATATCAAGATGATTCATTAGAGAAGTGAGAGGCTGTGAGACATGTGGTCGAGTGGCTAACCCACTGGACCCTCATTCAGGAGACCAGGATTCGATTCCTGCCATGGTCGACCATCCTGATAAAGGTTTTTCATGGTTTTCCTCTGTCGTTCGAGTTCATAGTGGGATGGTGTCTGAACAACAGGCCACGACAAACTCCTTCCCAGTTCCCACTATCTAAAAACACTTGATAAAATTATCTTTCATCTCATCATCTCATCATCCCATCATTTTATTCGTTATACACCGACGCAAATACACTCCAGTCCTCAGTACATTGCGTCGTTAAACCCAATTCAATATATATATATACATATACATATATATATATATATATATATATATATATATATATATATATATATATATATATATATATATATATATATGTATATATATATATATTTATATATATATATATATATATATATATATATATATATATATATATATATATGTATATATATGTGTATATATATATATATATATATATATATATATATATATATATATATATATATATATATGTATACATATATATATATATATATATATATATATATATATATATATATATATATATATATATATATATATATTGATATATATATATATGTATATATATATATATATATATATATGTATATATATATATATATATATATATATATATATATATATATATATATATATATATATATATATATATATATATATATATATATATATATATATATATATGAGAGGAAAAAGCTAATACCAGTATGATGAATAATGAAACTCGTACTATATTAATTTCAGGAAAAAATAGTAAATTTCTTTCGGGAGAATAGACTACCAACACTTCGGGGTGGTGGGGGGGGGGATGGGATGGGATGGGGGGGGAGATGGTGGTGTACAATGGCAATTTCTCTTTGTGGAATGGCATCTTCCTGCATAGCCCCCTCCCTCAATTCTCTAACTAGTCACACTGCAAGAAAGAACAAAGTGTATTATTTATCATTCTATGTTAAAATGATTGTATTTTGTTTCACATTTTTGAATACTAGAAGTATTACCCAATACCTGATGCAATGTTATTTGTATCAATAAATAATGGGTCACTGAGTAAGAGCGTGAGTGGGGTTGGCAATGTATAGATTTATGAAATCAGTCATTTGCTCTGCTTAGCTTTCTCAGAAACCAACAATATGTATCCAAATGAGCAATGACATCCCGAATCTCGAGTGAACCCATAATTACTCCATCAAACCTAATCTTGGCAACTCATTTTCTATCAATTAATTAATGAATAAACAAATAAATGAATGAACAACCAATTATCAATTAATTCAACCGCAGACGAATCAAAATTCTTGGCTCAATTGTGCGCCTATAAATTATTATCATGTATGTCTCTTGTTTGATGATGAAAACTACGAGTCAAGAAAAAGAGAGAAAAATATTATCATTATCATGATTATTATCATCATTATTTTCATAATTATCATGGATATTATCATTTTTATCATCATTATAAATATTATCATTATATTTATTATTTTACTTTATTTTTACTTTTTACTTTTTTTCCACTTTGATAGTGAAGGAATTAATTGATTTCATCACCCATCAAATAACATGAATAGAACTTATCAACAAACGTAGTAGAAATCTAGTTATTGAAGTTACCGCTTTCACTTAAGCAAATACTCCATACTTTTCCCCCTCCTATTTGAAACAGAGATGTCCAATGAAAAATCAGCTCTGGAATACATGAACCACCGTTACGTTCGAAAACATATCATGAGGATGGCCAATGTCAAATTATTTTGACAGTATATTACGCACGTGCTATACTACATTTTACATGGAATCAATACAGAATGAGACAGATCTATTCCAATGTGTACTACGTTGAAAGGGAAAACAACTGTTTGTTAGAGGCGTACAAATTATCAAGATGGATCTGTATCGAAGAAAACTCATCCATCACAATGCGTAAGACAAGTTAGAGCTTGGTCTTACCTATGAGTGGAAAGACTGCTAAGAACAAATAAAGAGACTGATTCTTGTATTCGGCAACAACAAAAAAACTTATCTTTTCGCCCCAAATTGAAATTGTTCTTATAACTTTTCACCAGATCTGACTTTTTCTGAGTACTTACTTCATGGCCTAGTGAAAAGGCATAGGTTCATCTTGTTGGTTACTCTTGAATTTTTCTTGAATTGTGAGATGAGAAAAATGTTGTGGAAAAATAAATTTATGATTCACATTGAGGTGTATATCATTGAAAGAGAGAAGAAAAATACACGTTGATATAAATTATGAAGCATCATCAAGAACACGAGGGTTCAATAGTCATCAAATATACAAATATTCAATATTTTAGATGATAACTTCAGTAACTGAAACCGAAAGGTTAACAACTCCTGAAATCTGGTGTTACTTGTCATAAAATCTTCTCAAGATCCCTTGAAAACTTCTTGAAATTCCTGAAATCCCTTAAAATCTGAAATCAGGTGTACGCCAAATTTACTAGTTTTTTACCCCTCGACTAAAACTCAACGAGTCCTGTTGATTTTTTGATGCGATCCTAGTCTCCATGAGGTGAAAAGTTCCAGCCAGGATGATTTCACAGATATAAATAATCATAAAACTAGTGAACCGTGCAAGAGTCGAAATCAACAAATATCTTTCTGAAATCATCTGATGCGAACAGTATTTGTTGAAATGCTAATAAATCAAATTTTATAATAACAAAGGTAAAAAGTTCACTTGTATGTAACAGTAACACTCGATCGTTTTGCTATCGATTTTCACATCACAGTCTACCGTTGACAAACATATGTAACCTATTGTGAATGTTGATTATGGATCGACATTATTGTAAAATATATACTTCTCTGCACGGTGTGAAGCAGTTTCACTATACAATATGTTCATCCGGAAAGTCACCGCGATCGTTTATTTGTCATATTGACACTGGAAATGTTACACTGTGGGTGCGCACTTCAAGTTCCGAAGAAATCTAAGTGTTAATTGTTGATCAAATTATCAAAGTAATATCACACTTCAACATTTGCGTGACTGTTGATTGTTACAGAATCGTATACTATACGTCACGATAACTCTTTGATCAGGAGTGTGGATCCTATTTTATCTTGTGGGCCGTGATTGTCGTTATCGATGAAGACAAAGTTTCTCACAAGTACGTGTTTCAAAAGATAACAAACAGTGTTTGACTTTATTAACTATTTGAAATGCCATTTTAATCATCTGTAACTTTATAAAATTATTTCTATTACTACATTGTTGAATATCTCCTGAAAACATCATTCGTTCTAATCTAACTGAATCTACTCCTAACTGGAACTAATGCTGACTAAATCTGATGCTAATTGAATCTGAATAGATGAGCGATAGCGAAGACTATTATCTCACTCTTATGGAGCATTGTCTTTTTTATTTGTAAGCACTGCACAGATCGCACGGTTTGTTTGATCTATGAAACTATTTATGGACACGTGGACTCATCCATGCCTACAACTGTATAGTAATGGAGTCAAATCGGCTGGACCATTTTTGAGAAACACCATCACAAAGTTTCTCAAAACCACATGAGATCAGGCTAGGCGGGAAAATATAAAAAAAAATATTCCTGAAAAATTCAAATTTCCACTGAATGTGAACACATACACATTATCACACATTGTTATGCTATTCGCACAGGCCGTGTTGAATAAAATAATTGAATGAATGTTTTTTAATAATCAAATGGATAAAAATAATAGCGTAACCATGTTGCCGAGATTCACTGCTTTCTGGATTCGAAACTTACCGAATGAAGTATATTCTATCAAAGTGTTCGATTATTCCTTATTCAGAAGTCTCGATCATTTTACAACGATATACTGCGTTTGCCTAGTGCTATAACTTAATCTAAATCGGAAAGAATCTAGAATGCATCCAAGTAGCTTATCACCCTTGGTGAGGTTTCAATTACTTTCCCCGAACTGAATATTTTGATGGATATAATTATATATATATATATATATATATATATATATATATATATATATATATATATATATATATATATATATATATATATATATATATATATATATATATATATATATATATATATATATATATAAATATAAATATATACATATATATATATATATATATATGTATATATATATATATATATATATATATATATATATATATATATATATATATATATATATATATATATATATATATATATATATATACATATATATATATATATATATATATATATATATATATATATATATATATATATATATATAAATATATATACATATATATA
>OZ023327.1:26336495-26345236 GCA_964007535.1 Brachyptera risi
TATACAAATTTACAAACGAAAAACAAACAAATGAGCAGAGAAAGAAATATCACGGACCGAATGAAAGTTTCCACTTACGCTCACCCTAATTTTTTTTGGCCACATGTTTTGGTACTGCTCAATTTTTCTCAGAAAAATATAATGCAAATGTTAGGTTAATGCTAGTACCTGTATATAAATTGATTATTGTTTGCTTAAGAGTCCACGGGAGTCGATTTAGCGAAATATCACTTTTTTGGTGATAACTTTTGAACGATATGAGATATCGAAATTCTAATACGCGAGAAACACAGATAATTTTAATAGCTTCAAGACAATGTAAGTTATAACTATTCAAGTCATGTCGCATAACTGTCAAGCGTATACAGCTGAAAAAAAAACATGTTTAGCTGTATACGCTTGACAGTTATGCGACATGACTTGGATAGATATAGATTATATCATCTTGAAGTTATTTATATTGTCTGTGTTTCTCGCGTATTAGCATTTCGATATCTCATACACCGTTCAAAAGTTATCACCAAAAAACTGATATTTCGCTAAATCGACTCCCATGGACTCTTAACCAAACGGCCAAAAGCTAAGTTATACAGGCAATATAGATTGACTTATTGTATTAAGGTTTGGTGAAAATGGTATTATGATCTATAAAATGGTGCTAATTTTTCTAGTCTATTTTTCAACGCTAGGTTGGGTGAATGCGTTCCTTTGAAGAATTGTTCGAGATTTTATTCGAGCCCACACATCCACACAACTTTGAGTTGAAAAAAAATCAAATTGAAAGAACACACACACACACACACACATATATATATATATATATATATATATATATATATATATATATATATATATATCAAATCACGGAAAAAACATTAATAATTATGCTAAAACAGGAATGTACTGGATTACAGAAGCATGCACCTTTCCATGGTCTGGGTTGGGAGTCAGGGGGTGGTTATAGCGGTAAGTTGTTATGGGGGAGTGAGTACTAAGTAGGGAGGGGGGGATGATGATGATTTGGTTGTCGATGGGTGATTGCTTCCTACTTTGGATTAGGGGTTAGCTCAATTGAGTGTGACAAAGCTGCTGCATAGATAGACATTTAGTTTATACAAATTGAAATTCAATATAATAGTTATTTCCGCATCTCTGCATCTCTTAATCTAATATTCAGATACGGAATTATTTGAACCGTGAGAATGGAATATTCAATCAAATTTTCGTTTTTCATACCATATTTCTCAAATTCTAGAATGATATAGAGATGGAAAAATGAGAAAACGGCCTCGTTGTCAACGCGCCTCTAAAATTGTATCTATAATCATATTAATACATATAGAAATACGCTATTCTCTCTGCCGATCGCTGCCTTTTCCACTAGTGTAGGCTGAGCTATGAAGTAAATATGGTTATATCTCTCAACCCCATTAGAACATAACATTTTAAACCCTTGAATGTGAGGCTTTCATATTTGAGTTTTCTTATTTCAATTCAATCGTGCTAGTACAACGTTGTAAGAACTCACTTAAAGTATTGTATGTGCTTTTTGTGACCATTTCTTTTTTTATTACATATATTTTCTTTTTTTTATATCTGATATTATGTTATGAATGATCAAGGTGAATAAAATACCATGATAATGTAGGTAATTGAAATGTAAGAATGGTCTTACAACTACCATAAAACTGAATATATATATCTATACTAATTCCATATTCTACACAATCATCGTTACAACACAGGGCCCACCTGATATTGAACTAATGAACGTTTATAATTCAACAACTAACTGCAAATCCAGTCGAATTTATATTTCGATTTTTCATGTATCACTTTCTTAACAATCAGTTTCATTTTTCATTTTATAACTAATTTCTTATCACTTTTAGCAACTGAATTCAAATTTTATTCCAGATATCTTGATCTTCATCTCAATTATGTGCAAGACGAACAGCCACCAATGAATGGATTTTCTGTCTTTCCTCTTCTCTCTCTCTCTCTCTCTCTCTCTCTCTCTCTCTCTCTCTCTCTCTCTCTCTCTCTCTCTCTCTCTCTCTCTCTTTCTTTCTCACACACTCACTCCTCGTCTTTAGATTAAACGAAATGTTATGAATAAAACAGATGATATATAAGACTTGAATAATGAAATATTAAAGAATGTATAAATGGTTTCTCAGAATCGGAATTGTACCTTTTGATGCCAGTAAAACTATATCTTCCATTAGATCTCTTCCAGAGCCGAATCTTGGTCTGAAATTATAAATAAACATACTGTTGTTTAAAATTGTCAACTGTAGCAATATACTTTTTCGTCCTCATTTTACTTTGTTTTATTTTCACTTTTGTTGCTGTCTATTTCATATCATCATTCTTTCTGGTTTACCTGACGTCAATTAAAACTTGTTCAAAATGAGCGAAACGTTTTTCAATTGAAGTGAGTATGTCGAACAATATCACTTGACTATGAATTTTCCTTCCAGTTCGAAGTTGGTCGAGTAGTTCGCTCTTTGCTTGCACTAAGTATCATTGAGTGTAGAAAAGGGTGTAGACATATAGACTACACCGAGCAGAGAGCGTAGAAGGCAAGCCTGTGACTATATATATACATGTAGACCAGCATCACGCGATACTAGGGCCAGTGGGAAATGGTACCAAACAATTCTAATCAATGCCCCGGATTTCTACTAACCAATACAAACGTTTCAAGAGCTTACCGGTTGCTGAAAAAACAACATGATTCTAATATTCACTTTCTATAAAATCCTAGTTGATTAATAAATGATCTTAAACTATCGAAAGGAATTACCGTTTCAATTGACTACTCTCTAACCGTGTAAGCGTCAGACTTACTCCAACTTCGGAGGGTAGGTCGGTTGGTAACGATCTGGATCGTCATTCAGGAGATCGGGGTTAGATTCCCACCGGAACCGAGAAGCGTGCAGTCACTGGCTCACTGAACCGTCAACCAGAAGACCGGGACTCGGCTCCTGCCGGTCACCCACTCGGACTCAGGTTTTTCGTGTTTCCTTCAGTCCTTTAAGTGAAAACTGGAATGATTCCCTATTGTCAGGTCTCGGCCGATTCCTTCCCACCCCAATACGAGAAGTTCACAGTTAATGTGTGCATCATTTCCAAAAGATGTAAAATAAATCATAAAGAAGGTAATTAATTCAGCGGAAACCCATATTTCACGAAATAAGTTACATTTGTTTTTTATTCTGTGTTAACAGTTAACACTAATAAAGAAGTAGTTATACACCAAAGGGTTTTACTACTAGTATAATGATGAACATGGGCATCAAAAGTCAAGAGTTTGTTTTTTTAAATCTGACCTGTTGTGGTTATAATGTTATTGCTGGTATTAAAATTCAGCCATTTCCACAATACCTACATTCCCATAATGAAAGCCATGATACAACTGACAGATATTTTATAGCTGTTTTCTCAACTCCCTCTCTCAGTTGACCAGCATACTCATAAAGTACGAGAGGATGATATGCATTGCCCCCTACTCTTGCCATATTATACCAAACATTCGCGTTAATTTGATCCATTTCTCTTATTGTTACTATACTGACAGTCATGGGCATCGGCAGCGGGGCTGGGGGGCCTAATTGCTTTCTCCCCACTCGAAGGTGTAAAAGTACTCGTTCAAAAATGTGTGATTATACCAATTTTAGTTCATTTTCATGTATATATATATATATATATATATATATATATATATATATATATATATATATATATATATGTTCATTTATTCAACTGGAGGAATCTGATAACTATGGGCCTCTTTCGTTGAAGCTGTTTGTAATAAAATATTGAAAAACTTCGATTTAAATGACCATATTTGAACGGAATTCAATCCAGTTCAATTTCTCTGTCTTGAACAATTGATGGCGTCGTATTGAAATTAAACCCCAACTAAACTCGTTGAAAATAACTCATATATCAGCATGAAAGAAAAAGCACATAACATTCCCGCGGGGCTGCATGAGTGCTCCACTCCCGAATTGCCAAATGCTAAACGCTGCTTTGTCCATTCCCTGAATCTTTTCTTGCCGACTAGTGCAGTGCAGCTTCAGCACCATATCTCGCGATCTTGGTACTAATGTGATCCAGTATATAGGCATATGACTATATTTTCATTCCATATCACTGCCACAGGTATAATATTATAGAGCAACAATCGTAGGGATTTTATACATAATTCATTCATCCTGTTCAGTTTTACGATGTTGCAATGCATTTGACGGCTTGTCTATTTTGAGGACTTCCAAATGAGAATTTCATAACTGACCATAAAACTTTTGTACTTGAATTTTTAATAGATTTGAAAGCATCTAGTAATTTTTTGTACCACACTGGCCACAAACGCGAGTTAATTCGGCGTGGAGATGTGTCTTTGTTATTGTGTACCTATATTGTAAAATGGTTATCAATAACAGCATACATTTACTAGTATAAGGTTAAAAAACAAAGATAATATATCCAGATTGTTAAATGAATATGAAATTCCCCATAATGATCAGATTTTCTATGTACGTAATCATGACTAGTTTCATAATTTATTCGTCAGGGTGAATTGTAACCATTATCCTACTTAGCTTACATATTTAAACAGCATTTTGCCTACGAATGAATAATTTCACTGATGGTAGTTAAATCAATTCGTTCAAGTAATACTTGAAATTTTCCTATACAATTTCGGTCCAGTGCCTTGAAAGTTTTGCTAATATTTCTATATTGGACATCTGTTTTTTTTAATCCATCAAAAAAATAATGATCACAAATAACAAAAAAAATAGGCAATCTACCACAACCAATGATCTCTATTACATGGATAGCGTATGCAGTTAGAGAAGATCGAAGTCAGGTAGGAGAAAGAGTTCTAACTAAGCCTAATATGTCTGCCAAAGATGTCTGCACTGGGCCATAGGCACTGATCTTTATTATAAGTTAGCCATGGGGGCGGCCATATTCTTGTCCGCCAACTTGATCGGACTACCGGACTAGGCCTACTGACACAGCTAGTGGTGATGAACTTTGGTCAAGATATTACTAATGGCTTTGGGCATCAACATTAGCGAGCAAGGCTGCTGACTGACATCAGATGTCGAATTGCCGTAGAAATTCTACAGAAAATCTGTAATGGGGCGTATATAATTTTTCCGATTATTTCTATAGTAGGCCTATCCTAGTAATTATTTATAGCCTCAGTGAAAAAATATCGGTTATATTCCTTATAAATTTCAACTGAAGTGTCGTGAAAAATAATATCCACTCATTGGTTAGTTGACGGTTGAAGTGAACACGCATTGGCAAGATGGTCGAAGAGTTGGCTCCACACCATACCCAGTACCGGTATCTAGCAATGGTGTCTCCAATGGTGGGTTTATAGGCCACTGTGATCAGCGCCATAGGCTTCCTGAGGTAACTTCACTCGCCTACGGGCAGCTCACTCCTATATACGCTATCTACTCAATACAGATCAGTGACCAGATCATAGGTATACGTTTACAAAGTATATTATCAGAAGAAATGATTTTTGGATCAGATGGACTTACGAAATCAGTTTTTTCGATATTTGTTGTTCGAAATTTGCAATAAATTATAAGGCCTTGACTTCAATTTTCTGTATCTAATTGATACAGTGTTTCCAGTTTCCTAGTATTATACATAACCTTGAACACCTTAAACTTCAAACCTTGAATACGGTACTAGAAACTTGGAACAAACAAGGACAGCCGCCCATTTGGCGGCCATTTGGTTTGTTATGAAGGCAAATTGGAGTCGAGTCGGGCGTGACGAGTAAATATATCATTCATACGTCAATCTCTTTATCTGTACCCCCAAATGGAATAACTGTTTTCAGGGTCATTGAGCAAGAAATTATCATCTCATTTAGGGTGTGGGAAGTATCTAAATTGATTCGATAATGGTATGGGTATCAAGAAAAGAAAATTTATTTTATCACAATATTCCTACAATCAATAATAGTCTGTCCAATAAAAATCAAAAGAAAAATAGTTGATCAAGTTATGAATAACCACAATTTTTGTCTCGTATAATCATGCTTTTTAGTTTTTACATTCCATTTTTATTCCTCTCACATTTCATCGTCAGTCGATCAACATGTCTCCTCTCTTCACTAAACGGCTAATGAAAGTTTTCATTTCACTTTTTACAATCCTGTCACCAAAACGGGTGCCTCGATCTACTACATAAAATATAACAGAGAAAACAATAAACTTATCAAACAATAGGCCTGAATGCTGCCCTTCGTTCGCAGTCAACTAAGGCACCGCTGTAGAAACTGAAGGCATCCCCAGTCTCCATAGGGCAAAACGTTCCCGCCAGGGGGATTTCACAGATATAAATGATCATTGAACTTTGATAGTGCAAGACAAAAAATAACCGAACTCATCATAGCATGCCGATAATATTTGTCGAAAATGCTATTGAGTCAAATTTTATAATAACAGGGCGGAAAGATCTCTTGTGTAGGCCTATAACAGTAACTCTCGATATTTTTGCCATCGATTTCACCTCGTCGCGTACCATCACATTCAAATAACACGTATCAAATCGTATCTAATACAGAAGTGTTTGTATTCTATAAATGATTTTTTGACAGATAAAGATTGAAATTCCATTAAAATTAACTTTTTAAGTTTTTAAATTTAGTGTGGTATGCGTATGATTCCATATGACTTTTCTGTTTTGAGTGTGAGTGTGTAATTATTTGTAAGTCTTCTATCAAGTGTGATATTTCACCATATTTGTATCTTTCTATTTATATGTATCTCATATTTTAGCGTAAATTGGAAATGTGACAATGCTCAATGTTGTAACATACAATCTGATGAGAAAATAAAAAATCATTATCACTATCATTATCATTATCATTATCATTATCATTATCACATTGTGAATGTTTATCATGGATCGATGGTATTTTATAAGATACTTCTCTCAATGGTGTAGAGCAGTTTCACTACATTATCTGTGAACGGAAATTCACTCACTGTGATCGTTCATATGTTACACTGACACTGAAAATGTAACGCTGTGGGTATAGGCTCCACTGAAGTCACCGTTGGCTAAGACTCCCGCGTGAGGCATGGGTTTTTGTAAACGTCCTTTCACTTATCATCACTTCATCATTTCATTATAATCTACTCATTCGTAACCCCATCTGACATAACTGTTGGTGGAGTCATTAAGCAAATAATAATTAATAATCAAACAATAAATCTATTGAAATAGAATACTGAATACTGTCTGTATATAATTATAGAGATTTGAATAACACCATTATTGGCTGTCAAGGTTTGAATAATGTATACACATTTATACCAATAGGTGTTTGGCACAAATGTTGTTCTAACTTTACAGTTACCATACAATATGCAATAAACACAATTACTTTTCGAAATATTGACAATGAATGAGAAATCGTTTTTGTGATGGATACATTATATCCGTAAGTGGATAATATGAGCGAACAAATACATATTATGATATTGAGGTTGTTATCAAATCATTTGTTTCTATATGTAATATGTTCCACATCACTAAACATCAGTTTAAGTGGTCAGGCGTGTAAGTATTCACGCCGTGAACTTCTACGGCCGTATTTATGAAATTAGGTATTTATTTCGATTTTCAATTTGTTTCTATAGATATAAGCCAGGTCTTATACGATACAAAAAATGTCTAAAACACGTATATTTAGTTCGTCGCCGACGTCGCGTGATTGACTATGCAAACGATTGACTACGTAAATCGTAATTGATTTGCTTGCTCGCTTTAGCATTAAAGTACAGAAATTCAGACAAACTCTAACGAATAGAGTTTTTGAAATATCAATATTTTTTTGCTTCATTTTGTTTCTGAAGAAATGAGCATATTTTCAGCGAATACATAATTTTTATTGAAATTACGTATTGGAATTATGTAGTGAACTGACATCGTGATACGAAAACGATTGATTTCGTCTCGGCACACCTGCCCGCTCTTGTTATAGTTTACTTCGGGGAACGAAATGATTGTTTTGCTTTTACTTTTGAATAATTCATCAGCTTAGGAATTGGACGCATATAGGATCCAAAGCAGTATAGAAAGGGTGCTGGGGAAAGATCACCTTACACCTGTGTCTTATTTAATCTGAGATTGGAGAGAGATGTTTGCTGTGTAGCCATTATTTACAGCGCAGGTAATATACGTAGATGTCTATTCTGTCCATGACGTCGATTAATAGAACTATACGCAACGTCTTTCGTATATGGATACACACAAAACTTACATAGGCCTATATAGTCAACTGTGGACGACAGTTACATTTGGTGACAGCGGCGCCGCTCGAGATTAACTTTCAGTCCGTATTATTACAGAACAAATACATTCTGAGGCAAGCCGATTTCTCTGAGGGGAAAAAGTTTCCGCCAGAGTGATTTTACAGATAGAAATGAATAACCGCTCGCATGTAAGAGAATATAATACGGAAGCATTCAAGAAGACACATCAACCTATAATTCTAAAACCAATTATCCACTACGTTGTACCATTCAAATAACTTGCATGTTGTAGGTGTCATTGAGCAGAAAATAATCATCACCACTAACCAGTTCCCTAGAAATGGTAACTTTTCCGGCAATATCATCAGAATATTTTCAATAAACTCTCCTTTCTATACATTATTATTTATTTGTAACTTGACATAAGTGTCAATTCCA
>OZ023327.1:26347936-26366085 GCA_964007535.1 Brachyptera risi
CCTTACAAAATGCGATATGGAATAGCACTCACTGATATTTTGTATTACCTGCATTTTATGATGTATTAATTAATTTTCGTATTTTGCACTGATCATTTCATGATCATTTATATCTGAAAAATCACCCTGACGGAAACTATTTCCCCTCAAGGCAAGATGTTCATTCTAATTGATTTTAATAAACAATGAAGAATTTGAAGAATGTGTGTCAAGTGTTTACTATTTCAAGAATACAATCAATGAATACTCGCTTGTTTTGGGGCTCCTCAGTCTGCATAAAGCAAGAAGTTATCCCGGCAGGGTGATTTCACAGATATAAATGATAATAAAACTTGAACCGTGCAAGATACAGAATCAACAAATACATCATAAGATGCAGACAAAAATATCTATCGAAAATGCTTATGGATTAAATATCATCATGTCAAAGATGGAAAGATCACTTGTATGTAACAGTAACACACGATATTTTTGCCATCGATTTTCACTCCACAGTGTACCGTTACATGCAAATAACACGTAACATATTGCGAATGTTTATTATGGATCAACATCATTTTAGAAGATACTTCTCTGCACGTTGTGAAACAGTTTCTCTACAATGTGATCATCCGGAAATTCACTGCTATCGTTTATAATCTTTATTGAGGCTGAAAATGTTAAGCTGTGGATGGGACCCCCTTTCTTTTCACCTGACTTTCTTCTATCTCTTCATTCCAAACAGCTGCTTCACTCCAGAAAAGCTTCTGCTGATTTTGAATGAATTTGTCATACATTTAGATGCACCGTCTTGGACGACTGACTTCGACAGTCAGCTTATCCGACGCGGATCATTCACATATATTATGCATAATCAGTATTTTGTTGAGTTTCAATTTGTAAAGTAGTTGTATCAATCCTTTTTTCATTATGATAACTGTTATATTGTATATTGGATATCGATCAGTTTGACGTGTTTTCAACATTAACTCTCTATGTCTGGAATCAATCTTTAGAAATACAATTTGAATTTATCTTCACTAACTTATACGATAGGTTCACAGAATATTTCTTATGTTTGAATAATTGGTTTCAACATATGGATCGGTTTGGTACAAAAGCATTCGTTTCATTATATTCAGTTCTGGGGCCTAGCGTCACATGTAGGCTACGTGATGATAGAACCTATAAAAAAAGACGAAATATTCAAAAATTCTCTCGTCTTCTTTAAATCTTGTTGAAGCTATTCATTATTATTTCCCAATTTCACTGAGACGAGTGGTCGAGTGACTAGTAACCGTCATTCAGGCGACCTGGGTTCAATTCCCGCCATGGTCGACCATCCTGACAAGAGATTTTCGTGGTTTCCCTTTGTCGTTGAGGTCGTCACTAGGATAGTTCCTTTACAACAGGCCACGACCAACTACTTCCCATTTCCCAAAAACACCTTATGAAATAACTTCTTCATCTCATCATCCCATCATCTCATCATCATCACCGACCCCAATAGATCATGGTCATCAATTTACAGTGCGTCGTTAAAGCATGTATATAAATGAATAAGTGTATTTCTTACACTCTTTTTCAAACAAAAAATAGCACACAATATATTGGCATTCAGCATGAATAAGAGTTTACACCTACTTTTGTACGTGTACCATCTTATATTATATTTAGGTTCTCATAGATTGTATTAATTTAGGAGTCAACACATATAATGAAGTATTTATGGAATATATGTTGAATTGAATGAAATTATATAATAATGTTACATGATGGAATATGATGATGATTCATATCAATATGATTTGGACAAGAAAGTGGTATTATTCTTCAGTTAAAGCTGACATCTCACCTCTACCTTACTTTTCACAACGAACTTGTTCGACATGTACCGTGGCGGCCATATGGGAAGTGTTTTTTTAATTTAAATTTAACTTAAGTCTATGCAAATTTTGCAGAAAATCTTTGTAGGTAGAGCTTGAACCAGGAGTGGAAGTCCTTTTCTGTTCGCCTGATACCTGTTGAACTGTATGCAATATCACAAGGGTGACTGGTTATCCAGGTAGAATAAGGACTTCTAATTCCATATCCCTTTGTGTGTTATTTTAAAAAAAATGAACAATTCAAATTGGAAAAAATAAAATCGTTAAAAGCCGTCTCTATATCATTTTAAAATGTGTGATAAATTAAATCTCTCAAAAATTTAGTTTTGTTGGATTACGTATTGCCCTGTTGACAGAGTAGGCCTATACTTTTCGTTAATTTTAGAGTTGATATGCATAACTTCACTCAACTGATATGACAACACAGAGAATACAGATTTTAAAATCTCCGTGATTCCATTTAAAGTAATTGATCCCTACGGTTGAACGAAGTAATGAATATAATCTACTTTTAATACATAACAGAGTTTATTTTGTTTTCAAGGGCGTGTTGGAGTCGATTTAGCGAAATATCACATTTGTTTTCGAGCAAGGATTGGGTAAAAATACTAAAATAGAAACACATCTCTCTTTAATACCTTCAGAACGGTATTGAGATGATTAACCTTGCATACCTACATTTCACGAGGTATACACACAAAAAAATATTGTAGGCCTATACTTGTGAAAATTATTATTATTATTTTTTCATTATTTACATCGAAATCTTCAATTATGATTGCTTCCCAATTAAGGCTGAGGGTGAGTTAGTAAGACCGTTTTGATGCGGCACCGCTTGGTTGTTTCAAGTCTTCAAGCCTGTCTTTGAATTGAATCAGGAAAAATTATACGATCGGGTAAATTTAATTTTAAAAACATACTTGATTTTATTGAATAATAAAATAATTCCAAATCATATTGAATAAATTATAGACTTTCTGATTAAAGTTTGAATAGTTTTTGTTTCAGATGATCAAATCTAACCAGTCTTCAATGTATTGATATGCAAATATTGTTATACGAAATTAGGTCATGATTAGGTTTACTGTCAACTCTTTCATCTTTATTGACGAGCACTTGTTATTCCATGATCCTGGTTCTCATATAATTGGTTTGCGGGCTGCATATTTGTATTGTTACGTTGAATTAGGAAATGTTGTATCATTCGTGTGTATCGCAGGGATTTATTTGTTTTTGATTTTGATTTACTTAGTAGATTTTATGAAAACAAATATGTTTAGTCAGCAAACCCAATATATATTTAGATACAAAATATATTATATATAACTTCATTCAATAACTTTATCATAATTTCATAATTTTATATAATCTAATTTATTTTATTGTAGTTAATAGACCAGTGTAGAGCTGGTGGATAATAATCTTCATTCTGTTTGTATGATGGGAAGGAGACGGTCGTGGCCTAGTATTATGTAACCATCCTGAACGATACAGTGTTTTTTTCATATTGGGTTTTAACGACGCACTGTAATGATGACTGAGATCTATTGGCGTCGGATGAATGATTAATGAGATGATGGGATGATGAGATGAAGGTTTTATGGGTAATGGGTAGGATAGTGGGAAGGAAGCGGTCGTGGCCTATATTGTGGGAACCATTCCGGCATTAGCCTAGACTACAGAGGGAAACCACGAAAAACCCCTGTAACGATGGACGGTGGCGGGGATCGAACCGGGTCCGATATGTCCCTTCACCTACCGGGTCACACGAAGCAAGTGCACTAACCACTCAGCTACTGTGCCGGTGATACAGTGTTTGTAAATCAAAATTGGAAGCGTATTTTTTCTCGAATATTTAAACTCCACTCTCAGAGGGGGTATTAGTTTCCGTCAGGAGAACTAGATATGAAGATGCAAATAAGTAATCTAAAATGCTAACCAGTCAAATTCTATAATAACACATGTGGAAAGACACATGTGGATGTGGATAGTAGAAGCGACAACTATTTTTATCTCACGACCGATCATAATATACAAAGAAGACAGGCGTACTTTTCCTAATAGCATGAAAAAATTTCACTTTATAATACAAAGTTGACATTTACATTTCGTAGTACGAAAATGTACAAACTAATTGTTCACGCTGAAAATATTACGCTGTGGGTAGATCTCACGAAAGGTATTAGATGTATGCGCCATAAGTTTCAATATATGCGTGGCATTGAATCATTTGTGTTCAGAACATATACTATTGAAGCTAAGAGTGCGATGAGAGTCCATTTCGGAAAATATCACTTTTTTTTCGATAGCTTTTGAGCAGTATCAGATATCAAAATTATAACACCGGAGAAACACAGATATTTGCATCACTTTCAAGATGGATACCTTCAAGAGACTGTACCTTAGATGACAACTATTCAACCCATGTCGGATAATTTTTTCAAGTAGGCCTATACAGCTGAAAAATCTTTCTTTAGCTTCATACCTGTGTAAAATATGAGATATAAGTTGAACAGTTTCTAAGTACACCATCTTTGAGGTATTAAAAACATCTGTGTCACTGTTGCATTAGAAGTTTGATAGCTCATACTGTTCAAAAGTTATCGTCAAAAAAGTTATATTTGACTTAATCGACTACAATGCGCTCGGCAGTCGATTTATCGAAATTTAAGTTTCTTGGTGATAACTTTTGAACGGTATGAGATATCAAAATTCTAATACGCGAGAAACACAGAAAATTATAATAGCTCTAAGATTATTTCAAAATTACGTTATAGACTATTCAAGTCACGTTGTGTAAATGTGTAGCGTCGACAGCTAAGAAAAACACATTTTTTAGATGTCGACGCTTGACAGTTATGCGACATGACTTAAATAGTTGTAACTTATATTAGCTTCAAGCTATTATGATCAAATGTGTATCTCGCGTATCAGAATTTTGATATCTCATACCGTTCAAAAGTTATCACCAAGAAACTGATATTTCACTGAATCGACTCCCGTGGACTCTTAAACAAATTATCCCTTTGAAGCACTAAAATATGGAACATAATTATTTTCAACCTTCATCTAATGAGTGATTTGAATGCATTATTCCATATATAAACAATGTAGGGCATATCCAGACGATACCGCAAGCACTGTTTAACAACAAGACCACAGTTTTTGCACAACGTACACAATGTAAATGAAACAATCCGGCGTGTGATTATCTAGTTCTATGCAACATAATAATCCGTCAAGTTTGGTAGATTGGGGTTGCCGCCTGCCATAGCCAGTCTAGTTGTTTTGCGGTACACCATTTCACCCCTGCACAGCGGAGCGGTCTGCGTTTGACAATAATACGGCAAAGGTACGTGTTACGTGTATATGTACAACTACATGTGGAAACTGTAAATTGAACTTGTCGGACCTGACTGACAGATAGGCTAGCACCTGAAGACTGACAACGCGCGACACATTAAACAAACGTTAATGAAACACTAATTATTTAGTGTCATGCACTCAAAATGGCGAGATACTGCATGGTTCCTTTATAGCCTATATGTATAGCGTATGTGTCGTATAATTGTAATTTCATAATACAATTAAGATATTAGTGGTTAAAAGTCATGTAATTGAAAATACAATTATTCAGTTCACCCCCCGTGGCTCATTCAGCTAATTCACTCCCTCCGAAACTGGAGTCAAGTCGAGTATGGGTTCGAGGCTCACATAATACATGGATTTTTCATTATTGATTATTGATTATTAATTTGTCGTCCGCTCATTCGGACCCTCATATAAGATAGTTAGTGGTGGGGTCTTCATTCAATTCAAATCGTGTTGACATTTATTTTGAGAAGATTGTTCTTCATTTTTAAACAGAATTAATAATATATCATCTCATCAACTTCACAAAAATAAAATTGCATATAGTACAGTGTTCAAATTTGAGATTCACTGCTAATAATATTCTATATGATTAAACATATACCATGCACTTATAGTGTTCAAGCTATCATCAATAAGAAAGAACATTTCAAAGGTTAAATGAAATGATATCCAAAAGCTCAAACTCACGCGTAAATGTAGGATTGTTTTCAGTAATGGTGAGGCAAAGTACAATAACGATGATTCCATATATTTTTCGAATTAATAAATTAAGGTTTTGGAGTAACAAATAATCGATCAGGAACTAATCCTCATATAGATAGGACTAAACAGCGGCTTTAATTACTTTGTTGTTAAAAAGCTTTCAACTTTAGTATATCTCAAAATGATTTGCATAGCAGATAAAACGTACGCTACGCATCCAGAAATGCAATTACAGCAGATAATGTTTCATATAAACTAATTAAATTGGTTTTATTTCATTTATTTTACTTTGGTCAAGTATAAGCGCCTATATATAAAATGGCAGAATTATTCGGTTGGCAGGTGGCTTTGGCATTTAGCTTGGTCAGCGAAAACAGAAGGGTAGTTGGAAATGGTAGTGGGACTGTGGTGGGGGGAGCGGGGTATGTGGGGTGTATGGAGGGGGTTGGTGAGATTAACTGGTCAGGTCATCCACACACAAGAATAAAAAAATTAATGGAATTTATTGCGATTTTTTGCCTATGATTATTACTACATATTAATCCACATCTCATTCATCCACACAAGATTTTTTCGTATAAATGCATTATTTCTGTTGATGAATTGCTTCTGGCGGCGATAAGGCGTACGAAACTCGGCACATTTCTAAAGGATAATGGACGAGCACTTTAAATAGGTTATGAGATTAATTGGAAGAACATTTTTCTCAAACGTACCACCTTATTTGGCTAGAAGACAGCCGCCAGTCTCACTCTGTCAGCTATAAGCCAATGCTTTACAAACTGAAAAGTCAAGTCAGACGTGGGTTCGAGTCCAGCATAAGGAATGTTTTGGAAACCTCATCCAACTATCATCCGCACATAGGCCTACGTACCACTTGAAAGCCTCAATATTGATGGGATGGTTAACTAAACAATAATCCCTATACCCTATACAAATATTTCAAAACTTGAGCGTATAAATGTACTAATAGTCAAATACATAATGCTGTAATGAGGGTGTATGTACGGCTAGAAAAATATTTAGTTCACTTTCAGCGAAAATCTAAAAACACACACGAACCTATATACTCACCGGGAGATTTTACGCATATTAATGATAAAAGAGTTTCAACAAAGCAAAACACGCAATTAATACACACGTCATCAGGTGGAGACAATTTGTACAACACAATTTCATAGATACAATTGTACAAATAAATGTGGGAAGGTCAAATGTATTTTATAGTAGAACCAGATATTTTTAGAAAAATGTTGACCTCATAAAGCCTGGTTTCCACTGCTAATTTTTTATGGGTTGACCGATGAAATCTCGGCCAAAATTTTGTTACCGGTTCCCACTCCGATTTTTGAACAGAACATTTGCGTGATGACAGCCACGGCTTCTTTGAATCCAAATGTGCAAACTTTCAATTCAAGAATCGGATGTAAATCCTTGGGCTCATATATATATAGGTCTACCTTGTTTTACATGTGTCTTTTGGAAGTACTTGAAAGAAGGCATGTGTGAAAATAAATCCGATGCCGTGTGGAGAACAGGAAGGCTGTGGCTAAAGACAGTCCACTTGGCAACATAACAACTTTTTCGGCACGAAATGAATTCGGCAGAAATTATCGAAGTTAAACCAACTTTCCCGAAATAGTTTTGGGACGAAATACGCTATCTTGTTTCGGTGGGATTCTGGATTGTGATTGAACAAAAGGTAATTTCGGCCGAAATTTCGTAGGTCAACCCGAAAAAAATTCGGAGTGGAAACCAGGCTTAACGAATCGTAATATGCATGTAACGCATACAACCCCCAGTGCAAATGTTTATTATATATTGACAATGTTCTATAATATACTTCTACGAATGATACGAAATAATTCAACTATACAATAGGCCGAAATTAAAAGCCACTACCTCAGTTTACATAATAGTGATTGTTGACGCAGAAGAATTTGAAGTTTGTGCGTGCAATATGATGCGCGCGAAAGAAACCTTCCTACCATCGAGATAGTAAAGATCCATGTGATCGAGACTTTTGAAAAATTAAGTTTCAACTACTAGATAGAAAGGTCCAAGAGGGATACATTCACAGGCACATACAGCTTTGTTGCTAACGCACTCGCTCCATGTGATCCCGGAGGTGAGAGCCATATTAAACCTAGTTCGATATCCGCCACCGTTCATCTTTACAGAGTTTTTTCGTGGTTTTCCTCTGTAGTCTATAGAACAAAGCCAATGTGGTCCTACAATATTGGCCACGACCCCATCCTTGAACCACCATCTTGGAAGCCTTAATCTCATCATCTCATCATCTTATTCATTTATCAAACGCCAATATATACATCTTAGAAATATTTCACAGTACTTTTTTAAACCCAACATAAATGAAAAAAGAAATACATTTTTCGATCATCGAAAGTGACGTGAACTCTAATTGAATTATTAAATACATCTGTGAGTTGTTACCAGCTACTTGCAAGTCATAAATACATCTCCAAAGTCACCTTGACGTGATTGGAATGGCGAGAAAATATGTCTTCAGATTGGATTTGATATTTCTCTCTATAAATGACTATATGATCCTATCTGTTTCGGTCTACTGCCCTTTGGGTATTGGCAAGAAATCGCGTATTGGATGGAAGCAGACGACATGAATGTTAAATTGTCATCATCTTTCAGTGTCAGATAGAAAAATGGAATGATTGTTCAGAAAACATCTCTTAAAAATATATTGGTCATCGGGGAGTAGAAGTCGTGATCTAGACCCTTCTTATAATGATTTTCTTCTTCATATATACGGAGATCTTTTGTTGTTTTCAGATCAAATTTTGTATTCATTCTAATTACCTCTTATAGGTGCATGATGTACATATTATGTGGTTCCAACGATTATGCTCAGATAAGAACACTAATTTGCAAAAAAAAAAAAATCAGTACAAGAAAAAACGTATGATACAATATATTTATCATGGACAGTTGCGGTCACACGAAATAGTTCAATTTGAAATTTAAATTTGAATTCAGATAAAATTTACGCACATGCAACTGCTAATTGTTTCAAAGATAGAATATGAGTAGAGTGCGTATGCATATGGTTCTCTAATACTAGTGCGAATAGCTATCAGTATATTACAGCATCAGCATCAGTATATTTTCTTCAGGATACATTTTAATGTAACATGATCGACCATTTTATGTGACGGCAACCGTAATGTCCCACATAGGCCTATAGGAGATCAAAACTTCGACAAAAAAAATGTCTCAACAGAAAGACAGATGAGAGAGAGAAAAGTGTATTATAAACACTGCCGCCAAAAATGTTGCGACTTGGTCAATGTATTATAACACAGACAATGAATTATTATAATAATAAAATAACGAAATTTGAACCAATAGTGTTGAGCAAAAAGTATGGCGGTGTTGTAGTACTTGGAATTGAGTACTTTTACTTGAAAAACTGTTGTGACGAAATAAAACGGACAAAATGTATTGATATTAATATTTTTCTTCAACTTTCATCCAATACATATAGGCTACCCGTACAAGAACAATAACACGCTCTTTCACTTTGAGATGATTTTATATATCGGGGCAGTGAAAAATTACCGATCTTCACAACTTTCTGATCCGATTTGTTTTTTGATTGACATCAGTTAAAGATTGTATGACGTGCCGTTTGACGAGTATATCATGGCTGGTCTTGTATACCAAAATCAGCTCTTATCTCGTGAAAAGTGCTAGATGAAGTCGTGCGATGGGAATCCGATGGAAGGAAGAGAGAGAAAGAGAGAGAGAAAGAAAGAAAGAGAGAGAGAGAGAGCGAGAGAGAAGAAAGAGAGGGAGAGAGAGAGAGAATGAAAGGGAGAGGGTGTGGAGAGAAAGCGAGACAGTGGCATGAGGAAAAGTAAGTGAGAAAGAGGTGAGATGAATGGAGAAGGAGAAAGTGAGAGGTGTAATATGGCTCACCAACGTGATTAGGTTAGGAAGCACGCACGATGTTGGTTGGGTCAATCACCAATCTGAAAAAATCTTGTTTCCTCAAAGTTACATCCCGTCTTATTCAACTGTGCTTTCCTATCCTCCTTCCCCCTTCCTCCCGACCACCATCATCATAATGGGGAATCACACAGGAGAAGATAGCTTTAGAGACTTTTCGAATATTTAGGAATTAAAAGCACATCTATTGAAGTTCTTGGTAGAAATTTATCGTATTATAACGTCGCCAGGGAGGGTAGTTGTCTTTCATCACTAGTATTCACAAAATAAATATATATTTGAACATCTTAAAATGAAGAACCAACGAAGAGATAAATCTCATATCGTTTCTTTCATTCATTTATTATGTATTACAATCAATAGACGCGTACGTACACGCCTTCCACCATTTGTCTGTTTTATAACTTTCATTAAGGACGACCTACTCGCAGCGTCACATTTTCAGTGTCGCAAAAAGTGTTTTCAAGAACGATCGCAGTGACTTTCATTTCGAACATAGTGTCTGATAGGAATGCTTCATAACATTTAGAGAAGTAGATCTTATGATATACTGTCGATCCATAATAAACATTCGAATTGAGTTCAAATTGAGTACATTTCTTTCAACATTCACGAAAGAAATGGTAAATCTACATTGTATTCTCTCTTCAACTCCATTATCATATTGGTCTATACTTTTTTCACATCTGAACATTGGAACATACGCAAAACCTCTTGCCTCCTATAAGTGTCACTTTTGTCTGTAAATAATTATGAAATGAAATATAATGAGATGTTATATTCCATGTCATTGTGTAGAATGGTATTTGTAATTTGGATGGAATATACGTTCTTACAATAAGTTTCAATTCTTTGACAAAGAAATCTCCTTATTGTATGCTCATCGAATACACACACACACACACATATATATATAAATATAAATATATATATATATATATATATATATATATATATATATATTTATATTTATGTACATGACTTTCTGTTGAAACGTACAGCATTAATATCATTGAAAAATACCCGCCTCGTTAGCTCAGATGGTTAAGTTCAGTTGCGTATCAAGCAAAAGGCACGAGGTTCGTTCTTCCATGAGGTGGTGTTTTTCAGTGATAATTATATCCATTCTATTTATATATATATTTTTTTTTTTCAATGTATATATATATATATATATATATATATATATATATATATATATATATATATATTTATATAATACCCTATAGCCTATAGATTACTTTTCAAAGCATAAAATTATTATACATTCATATTTCGACTTCGAATGAATAAGAAAACCGCTTTTCCAATAGTATCAAGAACCACGGGAGCATTACACCGAATAACATGTCTCAGACGAGCCGGCTGACAAATCTACAACACGGCCTAACTATAACCATCCTTCACACCGACAGTTCGTGAATTGAATTTTAGCACGCTCTCGTTGTTCTAGTCATTCATTCTGAAAAGCAGGCACCATTTGACTCATATGGCAAAACAAAATAGAAAAAGCAAAACAAAATGTCATATCAACATCATCCCTGGCAAAACCACACGACGCCCCACCTGGTAGACCTGACCCTTGACCCGTGTACCGGTTCGCGAGAATTTTCTGCAAGTTGGTTTTCAAGTGGAACTAAAAACAATAGCTGAAAGTTACAAAATGTGTGTATAGAAAATTTCATTTCTGTGGTCAAATTGAGAAAAATATATCAGATCGGTTATAGAGAATCAGATATGGAGTTGAGGTGTGGGACAAGGCTGCCGATACTTATATTAATATAATCATAAATAGTGTTGAATCCGAGCATACCTCAGGGGGTGCGGAGCCCCCCGCATCTCGTCGTCCCCCCCCCCCCCCCCCGAGATAAAAACATCAAGCACTAGGTATATAGTGTATTTTTTTAGAAACCTGTATTTCGGTTTCTCCTTGCTCCCCCGGAAAACACAAAAGCTTCCCCGCCACAAAATCTCTGAATTCAACACTGATCATAAATATGCAGAAATCAAATTAAAAAAATATTGTCCCTGTGAACGTACATGTTCTTCATGAAAATCTGTTCATTCATGGTGATATTTTATCGGTTAGAGGAATTTATAAATGTAAAATCATTATTCAATATTACTTTTCAGAAGAATATAAAGAATATCAAAATCATGACTATGGGACCAGAACAAAAGACTCTGGGTACTGTGTGCTCCCCACATATATTAATAACTATGGTAAAACACTATCAAATACATGAGTTAAAACTTTATTCAACGGCTTCTGTTCTATATTATTTTTGTTTCGTTTTTGTTTTGTATACCAATCCATGTACAATGTAATTCTTGGAACAGAATAAAATGAATTTTGAATTTGAATTTGATTTGAATTTGATAGCCGGTCTATACCTGTGAGTGTAAATATACGTAATTTAAAATTTATGGCCGAAATAAATGCAGTGTTAAGCGATGGTTGATAACGTTGGACTAGACTATTTCGTAGTTTGAATATTATTTTGTCAACTCTTTTGATATTTGTTTGTAAGCTTCTCACTATTTTCAGTGAGCTCAAGATGATTCGAGTTGATAAGTAGGTACTATTATCAAAATATTGATTATCTGTTCAATTTACTTTTTTGTTTTAAGATCTTTATTTAGCAAGCAATCTGCTACTTAAATTACACAAGTTAACTTTTTCTTACAAAATTACTAATATTATCCTTGAAATTACTTAATTTATCCGAATTCTTAATACTATCAGGAAGTGAGTTATATAATCTAATACCTTTATAAAATAAACTATTTTTGAACCTATTTGTATTACAAGCTTCCAAGTAAACATTTCTTGAATTCCTTGTATTATGTACTTGGTTGTCATTGACTACAATGTAATTTTTTAAATATTCTGGTGTATAACCATTGATAATTTTAAATATGAAAGTATACATAGATATTAATGTCATCTTTTCAATGCTCATCCAATTTAGCTCTTCTAGCATACTCTCTATTGGCGTGTCCAATTTTGTATTCAATATAGATCTTATAGCTTTGTTCTGTAGTCTTTGAAGTCTTTTCATATCTTCAATAGTAGCATTCGTGAAAATGGTATTACAGTATTCGAAATGGGGCTTTATTATACACTTATATATTAATATTTTTGTCCACTTTGATAGTTTGCTTCCTACTCTTCTGAAATATCCTATTTTCTTATCAATTTTTTTTGTTACATATTCCATGTGCTTTTTAAAATTTAGTTGACTATCTATTATTATCCCTAAGTATTTAAATTCATTTACACACTCAATCACAGTTTCATGTATCACTATTTCAATATCAGAGTTTACTTTTATACCTGTGCTAATACCACTCATTATCATTACTTTCGATTTTGTTTCGTTTAGTTTCAACATATTTACATTAAGCCATCTATTTACAACCCGTATTTCTTCATTTAATTCTTCTCTCACTTCATTTATATCGAGACCACTATTCGATATAACCATATCATCTGCGTACATATTAAGAAAACATTTATTTAAACAGTTATGTACATCATTTATGTACATAATAAAAAGAAGCGGTCCTAGTGTAGATCCTTGCGGTACTCCGTGTTCACACTTTAGGCTTTCCGACACATCTTGCCCATATCTCACTCTCTGAGTCCTGTCTGTTAAGTATTCTTCCATCCATTTCAATACACTTCCTTCCATTCCATAATATTTTCTAAGTTTAACCAGTAATCTCTTTACATTTATCGTTTCAAACACTCGTTTCAAATCTAGAAAAATGGCAACTGTTGTCTTTTTTTCACACAAGATGTATAAAGCATCTTCGCGGGATTGATACGAATGTATCTTTTGAGTTCTTCATAAACGAATTAAAAAACAAATTATTGCTGCTTAACGACCCCACCAACAGATGAGTTATACGGGGATACGATTGAGCGAGTAATAATGAAATAATGAAGAGATAGGTGCAAGGACGTTTACAAAAACCCATGTCTTTATACAGAACAAGCAACGCCCAACCTGACTTCAGTTTCTACCGCAGTGCGATAGTTGACTGAGCCACGGGGACTATTATTATTATTATCATCATTATAGTTATGATTATAATATATAGTTAGGACTATAGTTATTATAAACATATATAGTTGTTACACATAGTTATTAAAAACGTGGGCCACCGTCCTTGGTTTGACGTCAGGGAATTGAATTAAATTTTGACAATTACTTCATTCAAATAACTTACTTGGCTTTAGATGAAATTGAATGTCAAAGAACATTAAATTTCTTTCGTATGTCATCAGTAGTTGTGTATAATTCTTGATTCTATTGATTATTGCACGGACTGTGTACTTTCTGGAATTATGTTTCATATAATACAAATGCAAGACAAATAATTATTTAATTCTACATATTGGCCTGTAATGCAAGCTTTGTGGAGATTTATGTGAACTGTATGTGCATGTCTCAAATTTCTAAATAAAAGGACCATGATCATCATTATCATCATTATCACCATTAGGTTTATTATTATCACTCACACTCAGTAAATTACTCATAGTTTGGCTTTCAAAAAGGGAAAAGCACTCTTCTGACTTATTAGCTATATTTTGGGATTTCATGAATTCTAAATTAACATGAATGAACAATAGACGTAAATATGTGATAGCTTTATTGATAGATTTTCCTAGCGCGTTTGATACTCTCAATCATTTTAAACTAATTGAATCTCATGGTAGCATAGGTGTAAGAGAGCCATTGCTTAATTGGCTTCTGAATTGTCTCGAGAATGATCGCTTTATTGTTCGAGTTGATGATGTTTTCAGTAAACCGTAGAATGTTAATATTGAAATGCTACAAGAATCAATTCTGGTACCTATTCTTCACTTGATTTATAATAATAACTTATTCGAATGTGCTGAAAAATGTAAAATGTTGATGTACGCAGATGAAACAGTCATACAATGAGTTGTCAGTAGCAGAAGAAAATTTGCAATCAGATTTTACACAAAATAATGTATTGGACAGATGACATTGATCTAATAGTTAACGCTAGCAAGACCAAGAATTGATTCACATTATGCTATTCATTAAATGAAGATGCAGATCGTATCTATAAAATTACTTGTCATTCAACTAATTGCTTACATAATGTAACAATAATAACTCATGTCAGGAATTTTCATGCAGGACTGTCGGAAAAGTATCTACTCATATTTATTAACGCGTAAAAGATGATCGCCTATTCTTCCGAAAACCTCATATCGACTCCCTTTGCGGCCGTTTATGTTCATGTTTTTTTTTCAATTATTGTACAACTTGAAATATGTATTACCTTTCAAAACTTTAGAATCGGTATGGTGTGCTATTGCCGAATCAATAATGTTATATGGCTTACTAGCATGGGGAAAAGCTTCGTACGGTCATTTAAATGAGTTAATATCAATCCAGAATGAAATTATGAAGATTTTAACCCCGATACATACAAATAAAAGAAGGGTTTCTGATGCAATTTACCATTTTTTACCAAAAATGCAATTTACTTTACCATCAATTATACTATTTGAAAATATATTCATTTTGAAGTACTTCTTCTGCGATGGGTACAAGTTATTACAAACCCATAATATGAATACTCACCTTCAGCTATACAAACATGTCGTACGAAATGTCTCCTTATAAACATAAATACGGTAGCATACAGCTTTAGCAGTACTTACTACTTTCAACAAAATTCATGATCATAATAAGAATCTTGATAAAATGTTCCATTATTGAACCTGCATTCAAAAATTTGATGCTAATTAAACCCCAAGCTATTCTTTATACGAAAGTTTGTCTGAATAATAAAACTCGTGATGCATATGCTCAAATTATTGAAACTTAATTTCCAATTGATATTCTAAATTAGTATTTCAATGGTTTCAGTCATGGTGATGTTTCTGTATCGTATCACATTTTTTATGAAAGAGTAAATTGGGTTCATTATTATTTACATATCATTTTTCTAGTATAATTCTCAGGATTATTATTCAAAGACGTTCTGATATTATTATTTTCAAAAATTCTGAATTGTCAAAAAATGAGTATTTATGTTTTCGTATCAAAAAAATTATAAGTAGACCCCTATTACATCTACATTTGGTATTCCAGTTAGTATCTGAATGTGAGTTATTTATATTTGAAAAAAATCCAACGAAAATTCACTGAAATCACGTCAAAATTCCATTACAATGTATTTATACTCATGTTGACAAATCCTTAGAAAAATATAACTTCAAGGACAACGAAAGAGAATTTTTCTCATCAGCCAGCGAGTGTCTGCTAGGCAATTGCATGTTAGCTTTTGCTCCGTGAAATCTAACGACCGTACTTTAAAAAAAAATAGTTTCTAACTAAAAACGCTAGATATGCACCAACACAAAATATACGTTGCCAGGGCCCCTACTGATCTCGACGCGCGGCTGACCATCAGGACTTTTGATTCTTTTTCATTTCTCTGTTTCAATATCATTGCTTTCACGCCTTGAACCCTCACGGCCGTAGTATTTACAATATCAGTCTGATTTTGATTCATTTTATTACTAATTAAATAATTCGAGTTCCACAGAACATAACTTGGTTGAAATAAAAGTACTGAACTCGGCGCGTGATGCCTACGCAAACGATTGAGTTCGTCTCGAGCACCTGCCCACCCTTAACAACTATAGGATAGGCCTACTCCGTACGAAGCCTTAGGACTGAAAGTCTACAGGCTTATTGCCAACTTCATTTCTGACTTCGTTTTAATTGCCAAGAAGTAGAGAAAAGTGTGATAAAAAATAATACAAGCCCCTCCCCCCCCCCAACCCCACCCCTCACGGCATACCTTCAACTTAATTCAATCCACGACGAGTTTTTAGCTTTTTTTTTCACTTTTCCAAGAGATAAAACTAATTAACATCAAACTTGAGGCCTTTCTTGAAAATTGGAATTACTGGCCAATTCCAACACAGGAAAAAATTCTGGACATTAATTTCAATTGTTTCATAACATCTTAATCGGTACTGTCTTCGAGAGCGAACTATTTAACAACGCTGGAATTATTTACTCTTGACAACTACTTCATAATTAATGAAGTGGTGACATTATTTCGCGAATAATTGTATTCGGTGAGAAAATGTTATATCGTAAATTAGAAGAATTTCGCATCGGGTATCACTCACTTCGTTCCATCTGAATAGCCACGCAGTGCTAATCAATCACATTACAATATGATATAAAAAAAAAAAAAATATATATATATATATATATATATATATATATATATATAGATGTATATATATATATATGTATATATATATATATATATATATATATATATGTGTGTTGTGCATATGCACAACCATTATTGTATTCATTATCACTTCAGATTTCAAAATGTGAAGATGTATTTCTTTATTGCTCTTGAGAAAAGCTGCTAGATGGAACGTGGAGCTTTTTGAAACAGAATATCATCTCAAATATTCACACGACTACAATTCACCATCAAGAATGGAACATAAAACATATATATATATATATATATATATATATATATATATATATATATATATATATATATATATATATATATATATATATATATATATATATATATATATATAAATACATATATATAAATATATTATATATATATAGATATATATATATATATATAAATATATATATATATATATATATATATATATATATATATATATATATATATGTTATATATATATATATATATATATATATATATATATATATAAATATATATATATATAAATATATATATATATATATATATATATATATATATATATATATATATATATGTTATATATATATATATATATATATATATATATATATATATATATATATATATGACTATATATATATATATATATATATATATATATATATATATATATATATATATATATATATATAAATATATATATATATATATATATATATATATAAATATTTATATATATATATATAAATATTTATATATATATATATATATATATATATATATATATAATATATATATAGATATATATATATATGATTTATATATATATATATATATATATATATATATATAATATATATATATATATATATATATATATATATATATATATATATATATATATATATATATATAAATATATATATATATATATATATATATATATAT
>OZ023327.1:26368785-26388785 GCA_964007535.1 Brachyptera risi
ATGATTCAACAGGTGTGGATGGAACGATCTTGTCAGGATTACGATTTAATATATAAACAACACTTGCAATGAAGAAAGATAAGAATGTTTAATGGATTAAGAAGAAATGAAAATAAAGATTGCATATAAAAAAATAAAAACGGTAAACGAAGCCCTAGCTTGCTGTCGGTGTACAGGTTGCTCAACGTTAGCTTACGTGTTTGTCGAGTCTTCAAGACGTTGTGGGGCGAGGAAGACTGTCTGCACCCCTTAGGTGGTAAATACGGTGTTGCCAAATGGCCCTAACAGGAAGTTAAACTTTACATGGCGGCAAGTTGAAGTTAATTGAAATACAAAACAGTCATTGATTACATTCGGCCATCCTGGAAATGAATCGTCCTCGATTTTGAAATGAATTGATATTGATTGTTAAAATAATATTATGAAAATAAACATACATAAATGACACAAAAATACAGAAAATACACTAGATAAAAGAAGCCAAGTGTGCCGGCCGCTTCTTTATCCGCTGCGGTCTGACGGTAGGAGCCTCGAGTTCATCATCGTCGGATTCGGCAGCGTGATCATCATCGTCTTCGGAAGTTTCCTCATTTCTCCCCTTCCACAGTTTCAATTGTGATACGTGGGCTGTAGTAGCGTAAAAATGCTGGTTGTCATCATCAACCAGTTGGGTGACACGGTATGTGTCGCTGGGCAGTACCTCAGTCACAACAAGAGGGCCTCGGTATTTCGGCTGGAGTTTTGTTGGTTTCCCAGTATGGACAGGCGCACGCCTCATGACTACTATATCACCTTTTCCGTAACGTAGTCCCTTGTAACGGGAATGATCGAAGTAGGCTTTAGATTTTGCTTGACTGGTCACAATTCTGGTTCTTGCTTGCTCTTGGAGAGTTGCTGGATCCTCCCACCGCTGGTTTCCTGATTCGTAAGTAGCTTCCCGTAAGTCGCCATCTTCAAACCGCGGCTGATACCCATGTAAGATTTCGAAAGGGGTACGGTTCGTCGTCTTTGATACACTACGCAAAAATACAATTCGTCTTGTTCATCCCACTTCTGAAATGTTAACTATATCTTTGTTTATTACTATCGAGTAAGGTACTCCTTGTGAGATACAATTGAAAAAAAATGATTCAACAGGTGTGGATGGAACGATCTTGTCAGGATTACGATTTAATATATAAACAACACTTGCAATGAAGAAAGATAAGAATGTTTAATGGATTAAGAAGAAATGAAAATAAAGATTGCATATAAAAAAATAAAAACGGTAAACGAAGCCCTAGCTTGCTGTCGGTGTACAGGTTGCTCAACGTTAGCTTACGTGTTTGTCGAGTCTTCAAGACGTTGTGGGGCGAGGAAGACTGTCTGCACCCCTTAGGTGGTAAATACGGTGTTGCCAAATGGCCCTAACAGGAAGTTAAACTTTACATGGCGGCAAGTTGAAGTTAATTGAAATACAAAACAGTCATTGATTACAATAATGAGAAGGAAACAAGTAGGAAAAAAGATGAAATTATACAAATACAGTGAAATCTCTATCCATTGTTTTTCAATGGTCCAGGAAAATAAAACCATCCATGCAGGAAAACAATCCATCCAGGAAAATTTAACATTGATTATATGGGAGTGGGGTCAGAAAAAATGAATGATACAAGCAGGAAAACGATGGATCCGGGAACGATGCATAGAGGTTTCACTGTAACAATAGATATCTATTATTCAGACATTTTATTTTTGTATCAGCCAGTAATAATATGGCGATATAATTGTTTTATTCATGATACAACACGTAGAGCATACAATTTAAATTAAAACATTCAAATAGATTTATGTACGTAAGTTATACAATAATCAGTGGTGAAAAAAAAATATCTAGTGCAAAGAGAGCTACCGAAAATTCTTATTTTTTTAATTGCGAAGATATTTTTACAAAACAAGAATGAGTACATTTCAAAATCCGAGATGAAATAAAATATGAGTGAAACCAAGTAGATTAATACCTACATACGTCAAGATACTACTCTCTATCAATCAGCCATCTATTTGTCGTTTATGCGTATACAGTGAATGAATAACAGGCAGCAATAGCCATACTTGAGCTCATTAAGTGTAAGCCCAATATCCCGTGCTGTACGCACTTACATGACGAAGATTCAAAATCTACCACTAAAGAAAGTACAATGGAAGTAGCTTCTACACACATAGCTGTGCCACATAAACGGATGGACCCCATAAATATTAAATAATAGCAGTTGCGATTGTCCAGAATCCAAAAATCACAGGTTTCATCAGTTAAGGTCCTTGGTCCCAGAAACTAACAATGTAAACTACCAACAGCAGTATTAGAAATAATTTAAATTTTGGCATTTCAGTAGGCCTACTTATACATTTTAGAGCCAATATGTATAGCTTGAAACAAAAGTAAAAAACCACTCCATTTCCCGTTTGCCTGATACCAGTCAAATCCTATTTATTGCAATGCATACACCCCTCATCCATTCATCAATTCATTCATCTTGGAGGCACAGCATGCGGACATTTGGAAAGTATTTCTAATCACTGATTAAAAGATTGATTTTTTTCTGTACAAAGTGCAGATATTAATAATTTTGAAGAAAAGTGGAGATTCTTTTATTCTTTTAGTTCTCGATGTAGTTCTTAATAAGAATTTGATCGAATAGAGGGTCTATACCACAGAGGAAATTGATATAATTTTATATTAATTTCACATCTACAAAATTCCTGGGACTTTTTATAAGTGATACACAAAACTGGTCAGTTCACATAACCTATGTAGCCAAGAAAATATCGTTTTCACCATACCTACTGCGGAATCTCCGACGAATTGCAAATGAGAACGCGGTTGTAACAGCATATTAAGCCGCTGTATACTCGCACTTGTGCTACGGCGTAATATTCTGGGGTATCTCACCATATGCCAGTAGAATACTTATTGCTCAAAAACGAGCAGTACGAGCTATGGTTGGAGCTTCAAGTAGATCTTCATGCAGACCTATTTTTAAATGATTGAATCTACTCACAATGACAGCAATATACATTTTCCAAACTATCATGTTCATCTACACCAATGGACCTAATCAACTATCCAGCGAAACTTACGTAATCACCAGGAATAAGCATCACTTTCTACACCCGAACCACAATAAAATTGCGTACAAGTCAAGTCCGGACTATATGGGTGCACTCCTTTACAACTATTTACCAGATCAGATTAAAAACAGTAAATCATATACATAGTTTGTTCAAATCCAACCTTAAACATCATCTTACTACCACTATTAGCCCATATACTATTTCTGACTACCTTAGTGCATAGCTCTCTTTTAATATTCAATATTATTATTATCCTCTACTCATATTGCACTTTCAATATTTCTTACTTTTTTCAATATTGCCGATAACATATACTGTGTGCTTCTAATTTAAGACTACTTTGATCCATCAACCATATCAATATCACAGTTTGATTCTTTTTGTACAATATTTTATTTGTATTATTATTCTATTATTTTTTTACTATATATGACAAGTTCTATAACACAATTGTACATTTATACTATATTTATGTATGACACTGTGTTCAATTGAATAAAGAAGTTATTATGTTATCAATATATAAAATACAATGAAATTAAAATTGATGGATTGGCAAGACAAAATATGTATTCTTCTAATTCCGTACTTGAACATTGAAGTGTATACGCGGTTGGGTGGGGAGACGAAGTGTCTTGCGAAACATTGGTGATTCGTGCATCATCGGTGAGCGAACATTTCCGATACACAGTCTGTGCGATGAGTGGAGTTGGGGCTCAAACGAAAAGTGCCCATTGACACTTGTTTTGCTGCCATAATAAACACTGCATTTTATGCTTCGCGCATGCGTCAGATGCTTATAGTGACGCGTGGTTGGGCTCACCGACATTTGAGCCCCACAAGATCTACAGCATACAGTAGAAACTTGCTTGTCAAATACTGAACGATTTTTTCACATTTGTATTCAATATGAATACTATAGGGGTATTTTTGTACAATTTTTGAACATTAAATGTTTGTATTGGATGAATATTCATTTTGTCAATAAAAATTCAATTAATTACTGCCTTTCTGGAGAGCTGGTGGGGCTCGAGTCCCAGTGCCTAAATGGACCAGCCGCTCCTGACTCACATACAGATATTTTTATAACTGCAGCTGGTAATTGAACTTAAAGTGCTATTTCTGATGTTTTGAAATTGATATTAAACCATATTAGGCCGAACATGATTAGGGTGAATGGACAACTCGGGTTTTCCGGAATTGTCCTTGTTTTGAACTAGCTGTCCTCGCATCCCGAGAAATGTTCTATGATCATCAAATGCCCTCATTTTTCAAAACTGTAAGAAATACACATAACCGAGTATTGTTCAAATGTTGAAATTCTTCTTATAATTCATTTTCATTTTGAATTTTAAAAACTGCTACACAAGTCATTTTGTAAAATTTCAGGGAGTTGGTAAAACTGTTGTTTGTTGATTTTTATGGCGCAATGCAAGCTTTCCTTGCGTTTCTAACCCATCCAAAGTCGAAGCATTGCCGCCTTGCATTTCACACAGGCCCGGATTTATGAAAAAAAAATGACTTTCATTTCAAACTTCAATTGCAGTTACAGAAGTCAGCAGTGTGTGTGCATGGGCCTTCTGGGCGAGAGTGAGTCGCATGGATGTGATGAGATCAGGGCGCAGCAGGGCAGCACCCCCACTCCTTGAATAGTTATGACTTACATAGATTGAATATTATGATTTTATATTTGAATAATATAAAGAAATCCCCCCCCCCCCCCAAAAAAGTAAGAATGAGAAAAAATGTAGTTGCCAATATTTAAAACATATGGCTGAAATGAAATCTAGTCACAGTGTTTTTGTTGGGCTCACATAAGAACTATAAAATATGTGAACTAGATTGAAATTAGAATAGGATATAGACAATATAGTCGTAGAATCAATACAAACTGGACAGCCAATAGTTATCTATTTACAAAGTGCACTACAACAATATGGGCCGATATCTACAACTTACAAAATATAATCTAAGAATATGCTAGTTCGATTCCCTGAGGGGCTATGTGGGGCTCCCCCTTCTGGATTCATCAAAATATTGAGCGCCCTGGTATTTTTGTAGTGTAAATATTGCGTTAATTAGTAAGAAATCATCCATTAACCATTAGTAGTGTCGAGTAACGAGCTAAAATACGAGTCTTACACACATTTTGAAAAAAAAAATTGGCAGGGCACTAAATTATGTTCAGCATGGGGCGCTGGATTATCAAGTCCGGACCTGATTTCACAAACGGGATTTCTCTGTCTCACCATCTCCACACTGTAATTAGGACCAACCTTGAAGGTCAGCCGTGTCTGTATGGTGTCAGGAAGAATTACGGTATAATCATGAGGACAAGAAAGTTTGTTTTTAAAGATAATTCACACCAAAAATTGCCATACTTGAAAAGGCTGCAATATTTCTTGAATTGATTTTTTAATTTTTTTTTATATTGGGTTTTAACGATGCACAATACTGATGGCTACGATCTATTGGCATCGGTGGATGATGAATGAGATGATGGGATGATGAGATGAAAAGTTATTTTTATTAGGGGTTTTGGATGGTAGGAAGGAGTCGGTCGTGGCCTGTTGTTGAGGAACCATCCCAGTATCAACCTGAACGACAGAGAGAAACCACGAAAAACCCCTGTCAGGATGGTCGACCATGGCGGGCATCAAACCCCGGTCTCCCGAATGACGGTTCAGTGTATTACCACTCGACCACGCATCTCGGTATTTTTTCAAATTTTACGTCAAATTCAGATAGCTTACTAAATTTCCATAAGTTTTGCTGTCCTTTTGCTACAGATTTAATTAGAATCCCAAGAAATTTTATCACACTTTTGTGGAACCTAAAATATTAAAAATAATTAAACGGCAAGACTTAGGGGAATTTCAACTGTCAGATGACCTGCCCAAAAGTTTTGTTCATTAACTATGGTAAGTTTCAAGTGTTTAAAATTATTTTGTGGAATTCTCTCACTACCGGTACTCGCGTTTGTAAGTAATTTACCAGTTCACGGAAAAAAGGGACCAAATATATATATATATACCGTAAAAATAATACATATATATATATATATAGATATATATTTTAGTTCAACATCAATTCACGTTCATAGTACTTATAGTTAATTCATAATACGTATACAGTAGTTATTAGTCAGAACTCAGAAGTAGGTTTTCTCATTTTTCGCATAGTGAAACGGCCTCAACTTGTATTGATTAAATCCTACTGGGAATAGAGGCATACACAATTACTAGGCTATATATAAAATAACATACTGGTAGTCATGATTGTATATGACTGAAAAAAAGAACAATAAAGACTCACTATTTTGAGAATAAAAGAGGACCATCAATTAATAACCCGATGACTGTTCAAAAGAGTACAAATTCAGTTCAATACAGTTCATTTCATTTCAATATGGTTAATATTACATATCAAAAAGTCGAGTGGTCATCATCCTACAACCAGCACGGAATAACGATCATTTTAAACAAGTGCCTTTAGGCATGTACTGAACTTGGAATAACTGGTGTTAAGCTGTTCTGGTAATGAAGAATTCTTCCGTTCTTCAGTATTTATTCGAAGACACTATTCTCCTATCTTTAATTACATGGTAGGGTCAACTTTATTAGCAATAAATGTCTTTTTACAAAGTACCGGTAATACAAACAAAATTATAATCACAGCTGTATTATTAAATATTAATGTTAGAACCATAATGAAGTTGAAATTAAAGTTATTCAATTTAGTCCCCTTCAAGAGTAAGCAGCATAATGTATTAGTAAATACTAAAAACACCAAGTAGGCCTTAATTCAGAGGTGCACAACCTGCGGCCCGCCAACTAAATGAAATTTTTTTAAAATTTTCAAAGCATATCCCAATAATTTCACAGGGGATTGTTTTACTATTTTTGGCCTACTTTTATTATTAACTTTCTTTAAGAAATCAGTATTGAAATTATACAATAATGCGCACATCTTTCTGTAAAAGGTTCAGTGTGACTAGCATGTTCTCTGTGACAGTATTCAGTTGTGCCAACTCTCTGGTTCTAATTTGCTTTTCAAGTGAGGTTAGTTCAATATTATGTTGACTTTAAATTTCTATTGGTAATATGTTTCAAGGAGGAAACATGTCAGCTAATTACGGATTAGCAGGACGGACTCGATATTTCAAGTTTCCTTCAATTATTTGGCAATTGACAGTTTAATGTAGCCTACTTCATAAATATAGGCCTACTAATATAAATATAAAAACACTATGAATAGAAATAATTAGATATAAATACACTCGATACAGTAGGCCTATACTTTATTTTGAAATACGGGTACGTACGTAACTTTCTTGTTTTACTGTGAATTTTGTGTTTTTCTTCCAAAATGAACGGCGAGTAAATAATAATAAAATCTCATAGTATTTACTGTACCTATAGACTACGGGTTTGAATTGAATTTCAATATTTTTACCCTAATGCAACGTGGAGAGTGACCAGATTAGGCCCTAGCTGGTATGTACCTATATACATCTGGCCTCCAGAGAACTCATATAATTTTGCAGGACATAGGCCTATTCTGTAACCTGTGCAGCCCGCGAACGAGTGCAAAATGGATGAGATGGCCCTTCTGATAAAACAGTTGTGCATCACTGCCCTAATTGAACAGAAAATAACTTTCATTTCAAACTTCAATTGCAGTCAGCAGTTACCACTTAGCAGTTGCTCAGTTTCATCATCTTCGATTTTCTAAACTTTTCAACTTTCAAGTTTCAAAATTGGATATAGATCATATGTGTATAAAATGAATATATAATAATTAATAAAGTGAATGAAATATATTAAATTACATCGGGCCTATAAATATGTATAAAATATAGTATGAATATGAATACATATGCAACAAATCCCACATAGATTCAAGCTATTGATATTTCTTAAGCTGGACTTCCATGAGTTACGTGGTACACTATTTGCATAGAAAATTAACAAAGTGGATATTTTAGTCCACATATCGAAAAAACCACAAATCAGTGACGAGTGTCAAGCTCGGCCCAACTTTACCACTAAGCGAAAGCGAAACGCTAATCGCGTTTATGGAAGGACTGCTCAAGAAACACTTACAACATTATTACATCATCATTATCACCTGTATTCCTGTCATCTTTTTTAAAGTGTTTACTTGATGAACATCTTTTGCTGTCACGATTTCTTTTACTATATTTCCCTTGGTTCTCTTTCTTTTTCCTGATGAGTTCCAATAGCTGCTGATTGCTTGTAGCTCGTGTACCCGGTCCCCAATAAGCCTGAGGATTCTCTTGAAAACGCGACATTCCTGTCTGTCTTGAAACGGGATTTGCCTCGTCTCGAGACTCGAAACTGATTTCCGTCGACGATTCTTTCGACAGAATAGCGAGCGCGGATCCGACTAGCCTTTCTTTTCTCACCGGGCATTTCGTGTCTACCCACGCTCGCATTATATCCCAGATGACGCGCGGCGGTGCGCTGGTTTTAATAGACGTTTTATGGGCGTGTGAGTACGAAACTCTGTAACCAGCATTTATTAATGCTGACCTAATAAGAATACAAATCAAACATGAACACTTGACAGTTAACAGCACATAAATTGGGAAATATTTTCCATGTCACAAAGTTAATATTTGTTGAAGTTCCTAGTGGTTTTTTCAGTTCAGTGATTGGCTATCAAGGGTTACATATAACATTATATTTGAAGAGAACTGCCTTCTCCACATGGTATATCAAGTGTCTGCGCATTCATAATTTTTATTTAAGCAATTACCTTCAACAATATTACAAGATTATAGGATGACCATTGCCTATATGTCGGTGCTTAATGGAATTCTATTTCATAGACACGTCGTCTAGACCTCATTCCCTCCAGATAATTGTTGGCGAGATTGGTCTATATAGCAACTCGAATCTCAACGACATGAACTTATTGCACATAATGAAGTATTTTGAACTATTAATGAGATGCTGCAGGCGCCCGTGAGAGCATTCACGCCAGTAATTCATTTGACCATACTTTTTGAAACATCATTAAAATTCCATTTAATTGTATTTTATTCACATGTTACAAAAGAAACACTCTAGGTTTTCACTAATACAGAGATCTGATCAAATAGTCGGCAAGTAGGGCAGTCGAAAAACGTCAAAAACAAAAATCGCGTTTTGAAAATATCTGAATAGACCCTATGTACTTTTTCCAAGCGTTCGGAACTTTTTTCAAGTGTTAAGACTAGAGAACATTTCGAGTTAAACCCGTGACAATTCTTAGTCAAACAAGTGTTTTCTGTGGGAGAGGAGGGCACTTTCATTGTCATTTGAAAGTCAAATAAATTTTAGAATAACAGTACAGTGCCTGGCACATTGTTACTATAGTAACAACACATCCATCTTGTGTAGGACTAATCAACCTTCAGCAGATTTTACTTTCATTATACTTCTTCATTCGCAATTTCAACGTCGGAAAAATTGGTCTTGACCAGAAGTCAATGTTTAAGCTTAGGGCGGACGCACAATTGGCAGGGCAGGCTGTGAAGGGACATGGATTTATGGTAACAGAAATAATATTGATAATAATTGACAACATTATGTTCATGCTAATAGTCTTCATTCATTGGTAACTCTCTCTCCTCCCTCACCATTTCCTCAACCTTCTTCATAAGTTATAACATGAATGTTGACTAAAGACAGATGTTTTAAGTGTAAGCTATGTCTATTGAGCAATGTTATAGGAAACTCGAAGCAATCACCAGAAATCTCAACCCCTAGTGGTTATAGATGTCTACATTTTTGTAATCATTCATAGGACATGGGTCTGAACAAAACAATAATCAACTAGCCTGGATTTCAATAATTTGACAGTTTACATTGAAACAAATAATAAATACTGAACATTAGGAGAAGTTTAGTATAGTAGCAACGTTATATAAGTACATCACATATTCAATGTTTTGTGAAAAACTGTCAACATTCAAATGCCTAAATCCGTCCAACAGTTTAACCGTACCAGCCCCAATGTCGATCGATTGATTTCATTTCATTTACACACTCGCTTCAGCATTAGAAACTCAGTGTCATCATTCCTGTATGTTGTGACTGTCGTAATTGATCACCTAACCTAATTGTCAAACTTTTAATGTGCTATTTATAGCCGAGTAAAATTTAGGTGTGTGTATTTTACATTTAATAAAATCACTTTAGGCCTTCTAAATAGTGCAACATTAATTTCACTCTCAAGTACATTCATGAATAGTAAATTAACAATACGACAGGGTATCCATGATAATTGTTGCTTGCTTAATAACCCCACCAACAGCTAGGATATATGGGGGTACATATCAGCAGGTGATGATGAAACTATGAAGTGGTGATAAGTGGAAGGATGTGTACAGAAACCCATGCCTTATGTGAGACACAAACTCACGCCCAACAGTGACTTCACTTTCTTAGGTGGTACCTTAGCTGACTGAGCCACGGAGGATCCTATTCTTGGTGATCACTTACGACAGGTACAACGAACAGGAATGGAGCATGAATACAAGTTTCCAAGCCACGAACTCACATGAATGTAGTTTACCAATTTGTTCAAACGTTTCAAATATAAATTCCTATCGCATAAGATCTGACTGATTTTGTCTTTCAGGTCGGAGAAAACTGAAAACCAAGCTACCAAATATGACCTCTACTGGCAGGCAGGGATAGGTATAGGCCTACACATATCTGCGGCCTGAATATACAATATACATATAAAACCTACACATAATACGTGAAAAACAGATAAAATGTGTTTTTTTTAAGTAACCAACATCAAAATTGAAAAAAAAGATCAAGAGTGCAAGAGTCCATTTAGCAAAATATCAATTTTTTGATGATAACTTTCGAGCGACGCTCAGTAACTCGGTCAGCTGAGGCACCACTTCAGAGGCTGAAGTCACCGTTGGGCGTGGGTTCAAGTCCAACATAAGGCATGAGTTTTTGTAAGCGTCCTTTCACTTATCATCACTTCATAATTTCATAATCACCTGCTCATTCGTATCTCCATAAAACCTAGCTGTTGGTGGGATCGTTGAGCAAACAATAATCATCATAATCATAATAACTTTCGAACAGTATGAGATATCAAAATTCTAATACGGAGAAAACACAGACATTTTTATACTGTACGTTTAAGATGGTATAAATTATAACTATTCAACTGTTATCGCATTATTGTCAGATGTATCAGCTGAAAAATTTTAGCTGTACGGTAGATACCTTCGACAATGCTATATAAGTTGAACAATTTTTACTTACACCATTTGGAGATGTTAAAAATATCTATACTTACCCGGATTGAAATTTTGATACCTCTCATGGTTCGAAAGTTATTACGTACCAAAAACTGATATTTTGCTAAATCGACCTCATGCACTCTTAATAACATTAAATGGTCTGTCAATGAGACACTTGGTCTTAATTCACTTACATTGGAGTTGATTCAATTTCTAAGTTTGATGCATCAAAGTAATTGAGGATGTTTGATGGAATTGATGTATGTTTCAATTCAAAACAGTTTGGATATATTTTTTGTTGCTAAACCAGTCTCAAATAGTAGTAGGAATGAAATTTTGCTTACTCTTCTAACTAACATAAACTTTGAAGTACTGTGATACAAATCACTTTGAATATAGACTACGGTACTACTGAAAATATCACATATGCAACCAAGACGTAAGATACATACAAATTAGATAGTAAAATACGTACATATTATACTAGTTCTATATGTTAAGTATCGAACCTACCCAACCCTGCTGGCAGGTCACTTTCTCCATCACCTTAAAATGCCACAAGTGCATATGTAATGAAATATGAATACACTTCTGTGAACTCTATCTCACCTGAACTTGATCATTGCCATCGACTGCGAGTGAATAACTCCCGAGAGTTTGTCCAGAGTATAGTACAAGCAGATGTCATTCAGCTCCTCGTGAACCATTGATATCATGCCCGCCATCCTCTTACTCGTTCCAAACTGGACATGGTCTATCAGCGTTAGTAATCGAGATACAAACGGCTTGTCGTGAATAGGTTCGCTCCATATCGGTCCGCCCATCTAGACACAAGTTGATAATAGAAATATTACACACTGACATTAGGAATATGATTCACCGTTCACGAAAAAAATCTGGCACCAAGTCTACAATCTATTACTGAATAACTTGTGTCTTGCATCAATTGATGTGAAATTTCATGAAATTTATTGGCTTGTAATATTCCATGAAATATTTCAAATATTTCAAAACACACTTGAAACATCTGAAAATAAAGAAAAGCAGGCAAACCTCATGCAAACTTATGAAATTACACATGGTTTAATATTTTCTCAATCATAATCTTCAACTGTCACAGGTTTCAGCTCAGAATCATGCAGTATTATCAATTGAAGAATAAAAATCATGGTACCATTTAAGCAGTAACAGATTTTTGTTTTCACACCATGGCACTGTTATAAAACAAGATTCTCATAGTAGAATTTTTCAAGTAGGATCAAGATATTTCTAGGATAAGCCCTAATTAATATTACTACAAGAGATGTGAATCAATAATTCAGCAATAACTGGAAAAAGAATTGGGCCTACTGTGTTGACAAAAATCACGAAATTACTTTGAATCATTTTTATTGCCAATGGGTAATTTTCATAACATGGTCAGACATATTTTGAAACAGCATATTCAGACTAATTCACCAGTTGAATTAACCATTTCTGAAAATATTAGAGTAAAGCATGGTGTGATTTGTAAATCTCATTCCTAAGCTGCTTTGGACCGGTATTTTAAAAAATTGATGTGTTTTCTACCCTTGGCCTTTTCATACACTTTTACAAGAGTTTCAAAAATTTTGAAATATTTCAAGGTTGGTTAAAATATCAAAAAAAGAAATATTTCATCAAAATATCACTGTGTACGCCTATTCATTTACCGTGTGTTGGCTGCCACAGTGCTCGCACTTTCTTGATCCCAGTGGGTTCACAGCAAGACCGACATTTCCAGCTCCGGTCTCAAAGCACTGCCCCCGGTCACCAAGACGTTGCAATATTAGCATGTGGCAACCCACACAATGATATACCATGGAAAGCTTGCTAGAAATAATTGAAACACATACCTCTTCAAATGTCAATCAAGACGCAATTATTACTGCCAAGTGCTAGGCTAACATGCACCAAATACTTTTGAGAAACGTATTTGAAATAAAGTAAGTAAGTGAACCTCAATTCATTTATTAATTTATATTGGGTTTAACGACATACTGTAATGATAACTTAGATCTATTGGTATGCAATGAATGATTAATGAGATGATGGGATGATGAGTTGAAGGTTCCTTAGGTAATGGGAAGGATAGTGGAGAGGAAGTGGTCATGGCCTATATTGTGGGAACCATCTCGGCATCAGTCTAGACTACAGAGGGAAACCACGGAAAAGCCTGTAAAGATGGATGGTGGTGAGGATCAAACCAGGTCTGATATGCCCCTCACCTCCTGGATCACATGAAGCTAGCACGTCAGCAACTGAGCTGCGTGTGCCAGTGTGAAACCTCGACGAGCCGTTCCTGGATCCCTCGTTTTTCTGTTTCATTTTTTTGCCCCATCCTACTCCCATATAACCAATGTTAAATTTTCTTGCATGGATGTTTTTTCCTGGTCCCTTAAAAACATTAGAGGTTTCACTGTATAAAATGGAAAAGATTCAAACAAAAGATATTTGAAAAATGTTTGATGAAATATATTGCAGAATAGGTCAATATATGCCTGATTGAAATACAAAGGTAAAAATTTGTTTTTTCCACACATTTAGAGTGGAAGAGGCCTACATTAGGGGCCATATAAGGCCACATAATAGGCCTACATTACAAAAATTCATTTTTTTCCAAATGCAGTAGGCCTCATGAAGTTTACAAATAATTAAGAATGATATATTAAATTAGTAGTTAGACACTTGAATTTATTCAATTTGTCAACTTCTGTCCATCAATTTTTGAAGGACCAGGAAAAATTCCATGCAGGAAAGTCAACAGAGTAGAGTAGGACAAAATAAATGACAGAAGCACGGGATCTGGGATCGATGAATCGAGGTTCACTGTAATTAAAATAAAATTACACAATTTTCCATCTCAAAGTTGGGGTAACCTGGTCAACAATGTTTTTGCAAGATCCCAAACAAGTTCATTCTAGCAGCAAATGTAGAAAGTATTTGGTATTTTGAAAATAAAAATATATCAAAAATGAGAATTTTAAATGTATTTGAAATACATTGATATTGTATCTCTGAAATAGTCAACAAAATACAAAAAGTATCAAAAATAAGTACCATACTTCAAACATGTATATTTGATATAGTCCCAGGTTGCTGGTATGGTAATCAATAGCTGACACTTCCCATTTGGGAATGACTATCAACGACAGTCATCACAAAAATATTGGAAAGTTTCAAAAAAATCTTGATAATATACCGTACACTAGAAATACATATTTTATGATTCAATTCTTGAGCTTCTGTTAATATGTGTTCATTCTATCATCTTCAGAATATTGGGAATAGGAATGTGAGAATATAATAATAATAATAATAATAATAATATAATAATAATATAATAGCATAGAATATTGGGAGTACAGCCAGTGCCGTAATTAGGAATGTCAGAGCGCCGCTTCAGGTGCAAGTCTAATACGAATAGGCCTATAGCTAGCCTATTTGTCAGTGTGGTTACCTCAGTAAAAAAAGAGATCTATACAGGGACGTCGTTAGGATTTGTGTATTGGAGGGGCGCACAGGTTACATGAATAAAATGACTGCCCAGCTGGACACCTGCCTCGCGCGAAAAGGGGGTCTGAGGGGCAGAAGCCCCCCAGCAAAGCCCCGCAGGAAATTTTGAAAATATGGACATTTTTCAAGAGATTTTTGCGATTCACGAGTGGTTTTGGAGTCTTATAATTGCATCATCATGGACATTTTTGAAGCTATACTTTTGCGATTTCTCCCAGCAAAGCCCAGCTGGGAATTTTCTGAAATGGACCCAATATGTCATTTTTTAAGTCATTTTTGATATTTACAATCGGTTACAAGTTCAATGATTCAATCATTATGGACATTACCACAGTTATTTTTGATAGTGTAATCATTATGGACATTTTCGAAGCTATTTCTTCCAGTAAAATTCCCAGCAGTGATTTTTTTTAAATATGGTCATTTTTCAAGTGATTTTCGCGATTCACAAGCTGTTTCGGAATCTAATAATTGAAACATTATCGAAAAAAAAAGGAAGTGTGAAGTAGTAGAGTGTATACTGATACAATTCATATTAATAAGTCATCAACTCATCATATTTTATTGTGCACTTATTCGTAGGTCCACATTATATATTTTTAAATGAGGATAAATTATTGGGGGGGCACAAATGACGATTTGGGGGGGCGCGCGCCCCCCCCTGAGACCCCCTAACGACGGCCCTGGATCTATAGGCAACAACCCAAGGTTGTCATGCACCATCTAGAGACATGTAAAAATAGAAAATGCTATAAAAGCAATGAGATGTAAGAGCTGGAATATATGTATTTATAATACTTCTTTATGTTTTGATTTCATTTCGATTTCATTCTATTCAATGTTAATGCTTGATATACATACTGGTAATTGAATTGCATAACTGGATGTAATGAATGCATGCTTGTATTAGTTAAATTATATAATAATTATATAAATGAGAATGAATTCTGATACATATTATCAATAATATAAGACAATAAGGTGTGTAAAAAGAAAAAGGTGAATAAAACATGTACCCATTGGTTTGAAACTAGTTGATAAATGTACTGAAAAAATTGAAGCAAGGCCCACAAAAGTCGAAGCGTGTGTGTGGGAAAGGAGGAAAATAAATTGACCAGTATAAAGTATCCAAAAGGGGAAGAGTTACACATAAGAATAACTAAACATTTGATATAATTTCATCATGTTTTTGAAAAGGCAACAAAGTGCTACAAACGTCCGATTCTGATGTTCCAACGTATTGCGGTATTGGTGATAAAGATGCTGTGTTTGGAATAAAACCATTATAGATGCTATTTTCCCTAAAATTATATCAATTGAGGCGTAAAAGGGTGACGTTAGTTGAGGAATATGGGAAACCAAAGTGCAGCTGCAAATGCAGGTGGCAGACCTGCAGAGCGTAGGTTGAACCCACTTTTGGACACTATTTTACAAAACATATCAATTGGCGTGTTTCTCTTGTATACTATTCTACGTTAAATAATGTTTTTACCGGTACCGTAATGTTGTTATCCTACAAAACGTTGTTGCGCTACAAAACACGATGTTTCAAAATAATTATAGATGCGCCAAAGTGCTATTTATCAAATGTAAATGCCATGAAAAAAAAAGAATAGAAGCCAAGTTTACATGTCTTTGATTTCATACCTTAGAGTACGGTCGGTAGCTAGCGAGGTCGTATACACATTCACAAACAGTCGCACGTAGAAATCAGCACTGACCGAGAGTAAAGGGACGATATGTCGCCCATGTCTATTAGCATGCGATTCAATACACTGCAAGACAATCCTCAACGCCATCTCGTGACAAGAAGCAACTTTCAACGATATTGCTCCGTATTTACTGTGACACGTTTCTGGTGAATTGCCGGCTAAAACTGCCATATCTGTGCACGTGACCATTAGGAGACCCCCCTCGGCCACGCACTGGACGGCCGAGTCGAGGAAATTAGACGGACAACCGTACGGATCAACATCGACGACTTGAAACCTCTCGGTGCCAGCATATTGGTACATCAGCATCCTAAGAAAAGACAAATCGCTATTGAAGGTTGAGAACTTTTTAAGGCAGCCAGTCTCCATAGGGCAAGGAGTGTCTGCCAGAGTAATTTCACAGATATAAATGATCATAAAACTTCAACAGTGCAACATACAAAATCAACAAATACATCATAAGACGCAGACAATATTTGTCGGAATTGCTAATGACTCGAATTTTATAATAACAAAGGTGGAACACCCAAGGTGAAAGATCACTTGTATGTAGGGTAACAGAGACACACGATATTTTTGCCATAGATTTTTACCTCACCACATACTGTTAGGCCTTCATACAAATGGGATGATTGTAATCTATTGTTGATGTTTGTTATGGATCGACAGTATCTTATATCTAGAAGATACTTCTCTGAATGGTGTAAAGCAGTTTCACTATAATACAGTAAGATAGAAAGCCACTGCCAGTGTGAAAGCACACTCGTTTACATTTCACTTTGACACTGAAAATGTTATGCTGTGGGTAAGTTTCCCTTGAATTTGGATCCACCTTTCAAACGATTTTTTTCATTTTTTGAAGAGAAATGCTTACATAATAGTATTTCAACTTCAAGTCATACTGAATCATTTTCTGAATGTCTGACCTCTGAGCCTATGACGACATTCAGCAGGTACTTGAGCAAAAGCGTGAACTGTACAGCCGTCAGGCGGGTTATTACGCTTGCATATACAGTGGGATGTCAAAAACAAAGAAGATTAAAATCATGTAAGTATTTTTCATGAACCATCCCAAACATAACATCTGGATTTCTCACCAACTACAAACTTCCATGTGATGTTCATACACTTGTGACTGAACTTTTCTGAATACAGTATATCAGAATTTCTCACTAATCAGCGTGTCTGGTAGCTCACATGCAGGTATTGTTCTAGGTGGTAATGTCAGAAACCACACAATGACACAATGATGTCACGAAGTGAAACAATAATTTCAGTCAGGTTTTCATGATGCTGGAAAACAGTGTTTAGAAAAGTCACCAAGACTAAATCTTACGTCAACTGACTTAATTTTGTTTTACACGCTACTGATATGCATCCGAAATATGACGTATGGGTTCAACAAACTTAGACTCTTCTATCAAGGTCTCTTCACAATGCAACGCCAACTTACACTTGTGTCATTGAAATATTTGGCTAAGGGTGATTGATTTGCCAATCCTCAACGCATGTGATAACTTACTGACATGACTCATTGTCATAAGCCGTTAATTTTTTACACGCTACACCAAGGTCCAAACTTTCATGTATACATGGAAACCTCAATGCATCATTCCTAGATCAAACTTTTCCTCCTACTATCGCTCATTTTTGTTGTCTTACTCTATAGTCTCTAGGTGTATTCTGGAATGGTTCCTACAATAGAACATGAACGCTTCCTTCCCATTATCTACGAAACCTTCATCTCACCATCCCATCATGTTATCTTCATTAATTAATTAATTAATTAATTCATTCATTCGTTCGTTCATTCATTCATTCATACATTCATTCATTTCATTCCAATAGATTTTTTTTATGATTCAAGAGTGTCACGAATATCTTGACTCTCAATGACTTGACATGTAAGATGAACTATTTTTTATACACGACAATTTTTATTCATTAATCATTATTATTCATGTCCTTACATTGCATTTTAACACCATTTGTAGACTACTTATTTTTAATTCTGACTTGGTTTATACATGTAGGCCTAATCATGTTTTCATGAATCTTTAAATAAATACAAATTACAAATACAATTCAAAATGTTATTAAAAAAAAAATTGTCTTGCCAAATCTCAAGAGTGACTATGTAGAATATTGCAGCATGGATGGTTTCTTCCATGGTCCCTTGAAAAACGGTGGATCTAGGTAGGCCCTATTATTATACAGATCAAAATAAACTCACGAGGCATCATTATGGCTTGCAGTTATTAGATGATCAACTCCATTGCGTACCGCATTTGCTTGTATGCTTAGAACAGCACTCTCCGATATGTCATTAGCAACGATTTCTTTAATACCAGGAATCTCTTTGGCATAGCGAATACTACGTAAACCAGATGCCGACAGTGCTTCTAAAATAGTCAAACCGTCATCACATTTGGTACCCGCCACCAATTGCCTCAGATCCACGTCCAAGCCCGTTGTTTTTTCATAATGATCTTCTGCAAAGAGCCTTAGTACGGCAATGCTGAAAGGAAAACGATACTCAAGTTCTAAGAGTTCAAATGGAATCTGAAAACTACTTGCTACATATATCATTTTTGTAATAATCATTATTCAAGGTGGCAGGAGGGAGTAAAGTATGAGGTAGTAAACCGAGGAGAAAAATAGGGGAAAGTGGTAGAAGAGAGATGGTGAGAGGATAGAGAATGGTGAAGGAAACTTGGAGGAAGAGAAGAAGCAGAGGATAGTAGTAACGAAGAAGAGGAGGAAATAGAAGCAAAACACTGGCAGGAACCGAGATAAGAAATTTTTTTAGATTTCTATGTGTTTCATGGTATTTTTATTTGGTTAACATCATATCCTATTTTACTATTTTTCACTATTTATGAGTGTTTTTTTTCAGAGCATTTAGCTACCGATACTTGTGTAGTAGGCCAATCTCACGGAATAATCATGACTTCAAAGATTTTAGGTGTACTGGATAGAATATTAGTTCCGATGAATGTGTTTGAATACAAAATTAACTGGATAAAATCAAAGGTCAAGTTGAAAATAATAGGTATCGATTTCATCTGATAAGGCCTATCTGGCAAAAATGAAGAGATTTTTGGTTGAGTGGTGATAGCTCTGCTAGGTGCTAGGAGTTATTCAGTAGGGCATGGCTATCATGACTTGACCCAGGATACCTACCATAAGACCTTCGAAAACACATACACAATCTTTTCCATAAGACCTTCGAAAACACATACACAATCTTTTCTTAGTCTCCATAGCGCAAACATTTCCAAAAACTTAATTAGTGCAACATACAAAATTAACAAATGGGCATACATCAAAAGATGGAGGCAATATTTTTCAAAAATGCCAAT
>OZ023327.1:26390180-26457680 GCA_964007535.1 Brachyptera risi
TATATATATATATATATATATATATATATATATATATATATATATATATATATATATATATATATATATATATATATATATATATATATATATATATATATATATATATATATATATATATATATATATATATATATATATATATATATATATATATATATATATATATATATATATATATATATATATATATATATATATATATATATATATATATATATATATATATATATATATATATATATATATATATATATATATATATATATATATATATATATATATATATATATATATATATATATATATATATATATATATATATATATATATATATATATATATATATATATATATATATATATATATATATATATATATATATATATATATATATATATATATATATATATATATATATATATATATATATATATATATATATATATATATATATATATATATATATATATATATATATATATATATATATATATATATATATATATATATATATATATATATATATATATATATATATATATATATATATATATATATATATATATATATATATATATATATATATATATATATATATATATATATATATATATATATAAACTACAAACTCAATGATGGCATGAAGCAGTTTCACTACAATATGAACATCCATAAAGTCACTGCAATTTATTTATGTCAAGTTGACACTAAAAATGATACGCTGTGGGTGGGTTTGCCTAGAAACAAATATATTCATATGCCTAGCAACTACAAACCATTATCTTTAAAACACACTAAACATGCTCATTATAGCTTGATGATCAAACTAAGTACAGTATACATAGGTGCACCAAAGTATGATCTCTTACCTCAAGTCCCTGTTGAATTCTTGTACTGGGTTGTAAAATACATTGTTAGTCGATGTCATCAAGACTTCGGCTTGTCCCTCGGTAATGTAATCAGATGCTTTTCTATCTTCAACAACTCTCATAGGCATTTCAATATATTCTGTAGATTCCATTTCCTTATTGATTGGTCCACACTAGAAGCTTATTGGGGTATTTTTGAAGTGGCTATTTCTCAAATCAATAGGTCTACCTGTAGCATTGATTTTGTAAGGTTCCTGTAGCTAAATTTGTTTTAGCACATCATCTACTTGATGTACTGTATTGCATTGTATCTATTACCAGTTGTGGTACATATTATATTGTCTTAACCAGAACCAACACTATAAACTCAATGCCAGAGCCTAGCCAATGGTCGGTTGATTTATAAGCTCAGTTCGTCGCTGCTTCACATTGAAGCCAATCAAGTAGCCTAAAGCATTCAATGCCTAAAGTAGACATTGAGTTTATGGTTAGATCCTTTAATATTGACGATTGGGAGTTTCGCTCTGAAATTCTTTCAATCAACTGTATGTAACTGCTATGACAAGCTTCATATAAGGCAACCTCCCGGTTTTATATTAGATTAAATTAGTTTATGAAGGGTTTGGGCCTAGGTTAGGTTTTCATGGTTCGGTTGGATTGATTTAGATTAGACTGCCTTGTAACAGCTGATGGTTGGAAACCTTGGCTTAACCTCAAAAAGTAGTCCAAGTTATAACCAATTTGACAGCGGCTGCAGCCCTAATTAGTATCAAGCCAATATATTACTATAAAAATATATGTAGAAATGAACATCAACTACACGATGAACATTTTAAAGGAATTGTCAAACTTCTTAATCAGCCGCGCCAGCAGACGAAAAACAAACACATGGTGTCTTACCGAAATCAAACTAGCGCCCAGAGACAGAGAAACGGACTAGCGCCTGAACTATATGAAGAAACCATCGTTCTACCCACTACGAAGTAGTATATACTAATATTTTTGGTTCTACCGCTTCTACGGATATTTAGGAATAGCCATCAGTATTAGTACAGTAAACTAAAGCGTTATTTACCCCGTGTAAACAACCCCTTGATGAAATTAAACCCTAAAAATGTTCCTGAATACCATATAAATTCGAACTTTTCAGTTCTATGTCTGATCCAGGAAATAAGCCTCCAATGAAAAACGTTAAAAGCTCTGAGCGCTGGAAATTTGAAACTGAATTCTAGTAGGAGTTGTCAAATTTTCTGCACCGTACCTAGGATTATAGCTATCTACGTAGATAGCTATAATCCTAGACCGTACTCATCAACATGGAGTTGTTCCTGGATAACTTGACGGTCCGAATCTGAACCTAACTTTTTTTGTTCCATCTCTGTATTCCAGGCAACCACCCTCTTATGAAAAGTTGACATTTTAGGCTCTGGGCGCTGGAAATTTGAATTCCAATTTTGGGGATGGTCAACATTTCTGCACCATACCTGTGGATGTTTCTGGCATTCTGGGTACCTTGACGGTCCGAATAAGCATTGAGTTTGTTGGCCTACACTACACACGTAATGCCCCGATCCCAAAGTCCTAGGCCTAGGCCTAAGCCCAGGCCTAGGCCTATGTTGTTCACTTGACAGTGGTTGATGTAGGCCAGGCCAGCCCCAATGCTTTGTTGTTTCGTATTTAATATCAATCAATGCTGTAAGCCGTGCTGATCTTTTTTGGGCTAGGGCCTAGACCCTATTGTATGTTGGGTGTTGGATCTAGGCATTACAAAATCAATGACCTAGGGATGATGATAATTAGGCGGTTAGGCCCTATTGTTTGCTTTACGACCCCACCAACAGCTAGGTCATGGCACAGCTGACTCCCATGCCAGGGATCTATGGTCGAATCCCGCATGTGACTTATTTTTTATTTTATCAAATTGGTTCCTCTAGGAACATGGTCAATTATGTGGACAAAGGCAGGTTGCGGACAGTGGGTTTAGGTTAGGTAGGTCAGGTTGGTGTATAAACGTCGCGTATACCGCTGGCAGGCGGAACGGAGCTTATGAACATGATGTATTATATCATGTTCATTTGGTGACTCTAGAGTTTATATGAAGAGGTGAATGGTCAATTATGTGGACAAAGCCAGAATGCGAACGGAAGATTAGGTTATTGGGTTTGGTTAGTGTATAAACCTCGTGCATATATCACGATGCGTATATATCATGTTCATTTGTCGGTAACTGGTGTCTGGTGCCCTCTAGCACTGAAAATTACAACTAGACTATCCTCCCGAACGAATACTACGTCACTAAAATAAACAACCAATGACGACGCTGACCGTACGATCTATTTACGCGTATTCATACAGCTGACCGTACGATTATCCACAGCCTTCACAAAAACTCATGCCTAGTGCGGGACCCGAACCTACGTCCAACACTGACTAGGCCTAGCCTACAGTATCTGAAGTGGTGCCTCAGCTGACCGAGCTACCGAGGGCAGCTAATGACCTAGACATGTATGAAGCATTATAAAGCTTCAGATCAACTGATAGAAAACTGCGTCTGTTATTGGTTACCCATAAAAGGTTAAATCGAGCAATCGGTCTGTAAATATATGAATATGCTGTACTTCCCAGCATACACTAGGCCCAGCTGAGCTATTACAATTTTCACTTATTCAATTTCAATTTCTACACTGCAGTTAACATGCCCATACTGCCCAGGACCAAATTATTGCATAACACGTCCATTTCTTGTTTTTAGCTGCTGTCAGTTTGAAGCGGTATGCTGCAGTCGATGCCTTGGATATGGAACCGACTTTGAAATCGTGGGTCTCAAACAAAATTCACGGGAAGAAAAGAAGCTCTAGTCCGACAGCTAATTAACAATTAACCCGAATCCAAAACCGTAAAACTTCGGTTCAGCATAGGCCTACGGTAAATTCGTATTATAGCTTACAACTGGTTACTATAATAATCAAGTCATTTTTTGCAAAGTGTCTATTGCCAGAAATATTTCTGGCTCCAAGCACCGAAAAACCTATTGGCTTGAAACATTTCTGCTGAAATGCTATTAATAAGCAGAAATATTTTTTTGTTTTCCCGGCTCAATTGGCAGAAATAATGTTGTGACGTTACACAAATATTTCATAAATATGTTTTCAAACAGTTATTGGAACACATTTTTTTCAAACAAACAATATTTAGCTTCTCTTCTACCGCAATCATTTCTCAACCACAGCCTTCTTTATTTTTTTATTTTTTTTCATTGGGTTTTAACGACGCACTGTAATGATTACTAAGATCTATTGGCGTTGGATAGCCTTCTTTATTCAGATAATTTCTTTCTTATAGGCCTACTGTCCTTTCACTCGGGCTCTTTTGACGGGTTTGCGCATATTTGCTGGAGGGTCATTCCACATGAAATCAACTAAAATATTGGAGAAAAAACTTGTACCTCTTGGATTTTTATGAAATTTGCTATAGTTGTTAAAAAGTCAAGAAAATAACATACTTTTTTTTTTGTTCAGCTCTATAGCTCCAATAGTTTTTGAGATGCGGCAAGTTGCGTTTCACCAAAAAACTCAAATTTGGGTACGCGTTCCTTTGACCAAATTTTTTCAACTTTTTACCTGTTTGACCTGGAAGGCTATTTTTTTTTTAAATAATGCCGTGTTTCTAGTAAGTATGATTATGTGAAAAAAAAAACTTTTTTTTTCACAAAGTACATAAGATATATCTAAATTTTGACTTCAACAAAACATTACCCAAAATGGGGTATCTTTTAACCCCCCCCCCCCCCCCCCTTGAAAAATATTTTTCTCAGTTTGTTGGCTGTGTAATAAACTAAAATGTAGACTGTGGTCACCTTTGGTTTGGGAATATCAAATTATATGTGGTTTTATGCATAGGAAATGGCTGGAATGAACTCAATAAAGGTGCCTTATAGGCCTGTGCAGTACCTACTAAGAGAACAAGAACAAAAATTCTAGCCATTTCCTACGCATGAACCCACATATTATTTTTCAATTCCCAAACCAAAGGTGACCACAGTTTACATTTTAGTTTATTACACAGCCAACAAACTGAGAAAAATAATAAATTTTTTGTGATTTTCAAAAATACCCCATTTTGGGTAATGGTTTGCTAAAGTCAAAATTAAGATGTACCTTATGTACCTTATGTATTTTGTGAAAAAAAATGATTTTTTTGCACATAATTATACATACTAGAAAAACAGCATTATTTAAAAAAAAATAGCCTTCTAGGTCAAATGAGTGAAAAGTTGAAAAAATGTGGTCAAAGGAACGCTTACCCAAATTTGAGTTTTTCGGTGAAACGCAACTTGCCGCATCTCAGAAACTGTTAGATCTAGAGCCGAACAAAAAAAATGTTTGTTATTTTCTTGGCTTTTTAACAACTATAGCAAATTTCATAAAAATTCAAGAGGTACATGGAAATAGTTTGGTTGATTTGAAAGGGAATGACCGTGGCGAAGGCAAAAATGACGTAATGTTCTGGTATGTAGGCATATACAGTACTGCACTCTGATATCTACAGTTTCAACTTTGAACAACCGACATTCTGTCAAAAATTTTCAATCTCCTGCTACGTTATTGAGGTCATGTCATATTTACATTTTGACTAGGGCCTATAGGCTTACCCAGGCTTAAACTTGAACGGTGAATATGTTAAGTCAAGCAATGCATCATTCAAGAAACTCTCCTAGTGATATTCCGTGATATCATTGAATAAAATCGTTCATATTATTGTCATAAACAAAGTTACTAAACTCGCAGTCACGGCCCAATAGAATGCGCGTGTAGTTTAAACTCTCGTACGGAAATTCCAGAAGTTGTTTGTATCTTTGCAGATATGGAATGTCAAACAGACTGATATACTTGAATGTCTGTGGAAAGTGACGTCATGGTCTGGAAACAACTTTTGAAAACTAAAATACAGGTAATTGGACATCGGTTAACATGGGAAGTATACCCCGAGTGAAAGGGCAGTATCACTGTATCAGGGAAGAATTATCCAAACAAAAAAGGCTGTGTTCTCAACGTTCTTAATTAGGAAGTCTACTTCCTAATTTTCAACTTGATAATCATGTAGTAACCACAATACAATACAATACAAAAACTTGACAAAACTTTGGCATTTTCATAGTTATTCAAATGAGTAGGTCTGTGCTCACTGAGCCAAAATGAAATGCGATATTAAGAATCTACTACCGATATGTTGCCGTGGGCCTATATGCTTTTTTCCTAGATTAATTCCTTCCTGCAAATAGTGTTTCAAGTGCTTGGAGGCAGAATAACCGTGTGATGTCACACTAATAATACAGGTAGGCCGTACACTTGCGGTCACAAAATGTTTCATTCCAAAATTTCAATTTGAATAGAACCTACACGCATTTAGGCCTATAACTCTCAATTTTCTCACAGACTATGCGTGGAGTGTGTATCCACATTGTTTTCTAGTTTGAGTGTGTGTATTATCAGTACAATTTCTTCAAGATGGATTTAATGAAGTTTGATCGACCACATTATGTGACTGCAACCGTAGGCCTACTTGAAGGCAGAAATATGTCGTTCCAATACAGTAGACAGTTATTCAGGTGCTTGAAGCCAAAAATATTCCTGCCAACAGTTGTGACCTTTAGGGACTAAGATTAGGTAATCTAGAAAAAATTGAAAAATTGCAACTATTTTGAACCAATGCATTTAGTAGTGAGGGCTGTTATTATCCTGACAATATCCATTCATTAAGAATGCATCATATAATTTTATATTTATATAATTTTACATTGCTTTGAAAGAAGAAAACAATAAAAAGACTGAATTTACTATTGTGTCTATACTCAATAACTTATTAGGATATTATAGGCCTACCTCAATACCTACTTCACAGATGAATACCTACTTAATTAATGGCAATAATCGATTATCAGAAATTGGATCACTACCGGCATTGAGTATATAGTGTAGATATATACTCAATGCTACCGGTAATTTATCTGCATCAACCAGTAAATCAATGAAACGTTATTAATTAATCAACTATTATGATCAATTTGAATGTTTATCAATACATGTACAAACACCACACAGTTAGGTAGCACATTTTGAGTTAACGTAATTATTGGAACATATTATTGTATTGTGATAAATGTTTGTTTACTGTAATTGGATGAGTGATAGCAACGACTTCCATCCTATACTAATGGAGCTTTATCTGTGTGGATTTTGTTTGTTGGTTTGTACCCACTGCATAAGTCACACAGTTTAACCATTGAATTTAATGCCACCCTCAACATAGGCGTGCGCAAGAGCTTGTATTAGGTATGGCACCCAATCTGTGAATGCAATGTATCCATACCACAATGGGGGGTGTGGGGGGAGGGCTCTCCACTGTGCCCCGCAGGGAGATTTTTTGAAAATCGCGTTTTTTTTCATTTTCCATAGAAGCTGTTGTACACTGGGATAATTATACATAAGAGTAAACAAAGATTATTTCTTTCAAAGCTAACTTGAAATTCATAAGCACTTTGATATTTGGGAACATTTTGGGTCTTGGAGTAGATAGAAAAGAGACTTGAGGGACCAAAGGGTACTCTAATTGATGAAAAAACATTCAAGGGTATGAGTAACAGTTGTTATTTATTTAGCAAGTTCTGTTATTTTATATAGAATAAACATTTTCATCACGATATAGGCCTACCTATTTATAATGTAATAAAGTAATATGTAATAATGAGTAATAGTAATAATACTTATTTTAAAAGAAACTTTGATATCATTTTCACCGTGGTATTGTTACGGGAATTTTCTAAATTGTTGTAATCAATAATATCTCAAAATAATGCAAGATCTACTAGGCTGATTATTATTAAAAACTATCAGCTGTAAGGCAGTAGACGTGCTTGAATCTTGATAAATTCTTTGCCGATATATTTACCTGCAATTGAAGTAATATGACGACATCGGGCGGCTCCCACATTCTAACAAAATGTGAAGCATAGTAAAACTGGTTCAAACGAGTAGATTTCAATTTTCAAAGAAAAATAAAATTGAATACAGTAATTCTGTATTATTTTTACTATTAGTGACGTCTAAAACTGATTCATTAGTGTAAATATCACATGACAAATTTCATATTTTCAGTATTGAATGTTAATAATTTGTCCATTATATTGAAAGAAACACCACGGCGACCAGTGGCTTCTTGATTGATAAGTCATTCAAATGAAATGTGATTTTAGGCTGAAACTAGTGAAACGCATAAATTTCGGAGCTAATTAAAATTAATCTGTATGATTTAGTAATATTTGTATTCATTTATTTTCAATGATCCGTAGTTTGAACATTGTCGAAGTAAAAAGTATAGAAAAAGTTCAAACAGGCCAGGCCGTGTCTAATGTGTCACCTTTGGTGACCTTTGGTGGCCTGGGCCTACTCGGCCGCCCCTGTGCGCACGCCCATGACCCTCAATGACATTTGTGAGTGTGAAATAGATGGATAATGATGAAAACCAAATATGTAGGCCTACTATTTTTCAAATTACTTTCATGATTTAGGCCTAAAGAGTAAAACATTTCCAGATTAATACTTATTTCTTCATATCATTACCTTGTAATCATTATACCATAAAATTTTTCTTGGGGTATTTTTTATTTATACTAGGCCTACTCATTTCTGAAACTTGACAGATCCATCATGAATCAGGGGCAGGTCCAGGTCATATTCATGGAGGGGAGGGGGGGGGATTTTCATTTGAAAAAGAAAATGCCATATGAGAACAGCTGTGCATTGGCCTATCATCGCAAATTCGGCGACCCGCCGGGAGAAAAGGCCCCCTTCTGGCCCCGTAGATAATTTTTTGAAATTACACCCATTTTTAATACGGTTTAGCGTTTTTCAGATGAGGTTTAGATACCGAAATCATTTTACTTATAAAATTAATAATGGTGCCTGAACCAATATTTGTAGCTGCAAGGTCGTTTCGTGTTATTTTAGCGCACTGGGAAGGCACTCAATTGTGCGCCTCCAAAACTCAGCATGAATATTGAAGGTGAATGCAAAGGGAGGGGGGAGTCATGCCCCACAGGGACCTTTCTTAAGTTTTCCTCTTCTCAATATGATTTTACCGGTTTCAGGAACCTTTCTGGAATAGGCCTACATGGATTCTTCACTGTGATAACAAGACTGATTTTGCCAAATGATTGTTCCAAGCAAATAACGCTGAATTAATCCACCTTTCAATGACAAGAATATTGTAATAAGAACATTCATTCTATCCAGTGATGTGAATAGAATGAAATTCAATTTAAAGAATGTCGGTACGATTACTGATAGAAAGTCACATATGGGTGCCGATAGCGCCCCTCAAATTTGGCCACCGAGCAGCCACGCTCTTCGCCCACCCCTAAAAAACAACCTTTGTTGGTATAATCATCGTTATTTTGAAAAATCGTAATATCCAAACTACATAGGCCTTCTACATCTGAAATTTCGAAACAGTACGTAGAGTTCATTTCCAATGCAATTATGTAAAATATGGAATCTTGGCATCAGATTGCCCTAAGGTACGTTCATAGAGCCACGTCATTTTTGCCGGCCGACAATCTTGTCGGATGCCGTAGGATGCCAAATGATTTCTACCGTTCATACTACCACGGCAAAACGATCGGTTATATCGTGAACTCAAGGCAAATATATATCGAATCGATGCGATAACCATGGCAACGTGGACAGTGATCGAGCTTGACAGTCGATAATCCGTAAGAAAAACAAACAGTTTGAGTATAAAAGTGGACGTGATATCGTCTACGTCATCACGGCAAGTCTGTCGTCCGGCAAAATGTTCAACTTGAACCAATTTTCAAGGTCACAGTGAACGACAAGCCCGGCAAGTCTGTGATTGGCTCATTCATTTTGACGGCACGGCAAATTCGTGTTGCCGTGGCTCTATGAACATACCTTAATACTATATTTATTTCCTTCCTTCTCTTTTCACATTTTTTTTCTTTTTGTCTCCTCTTTTTTGTCGCTTCCAATGCATGGAGAGGAGGTAACCACCCAACAGCACATTACATTGCCGCTAGGTGACAGATCCATCATGAATAGGATAAAAACGGCACGTTGCATTGCCTAAAGGTGACTGATCCATCACAAACTGGGATAGGTATAGTGTGTGAGGTGGCAAGGAAGGATCAGATCAGTAACGTGGGATGGAACAGATCCATCCCTGCCGGGACGTTGGCATCAAAATATTAAATCCCTGGCACGTGTTTGTACAGTAACTTGGGAGTGAATCGTTCACTCCCTGGGACTGATCAGTGTTTATTGGGTATAGGTCATCCTTTTGAGTTTCAGCACAAAATGACCATTCCTTCGCTGCGCCTTCAAACTCTAACATTCATACGTGTAAATGATACCAAAATGAATATTCACAAGCATCTTATGATTTCTTTGAAATGAACTTGCCTCCCCCCGACTAAAGAGCACGAGCCGCCACTGGAAGCATGCTTGTTTTGTAATCTTGGCAATAAATCTCCACCCTGTGACAAGAGCTGAGAACACGCAGTAGTTTTTACGAGCACTACCAATGAATCCCTTGAACCGCGTGTTATGTCACTATACCATCAAGTACGTAGTTCCGCTCACGAGGAGAGTGACATTACGCGGAAGGGTACGGGTGGTTTCTTCCACATGAGATGTGGATGGAAAAAGCGGGCAGTCTTCAAGAGCAGTCTAGGCAAGTATGTCTGCAGCCATGTGTCTTGTTATTATCACTTAATAAACCAATGTTGACTGAGAATGTGTCTGCATGATTTAAAAACCTATCCCTACTTCATATCCCCGTATTTGACAGTATAACCAATACAGTGGAACCTCTTTAGTACATTTTTCAGGGGACCAAACAAAAAAAACTTACTAAAGTGAAAAACTTACTAAAGAAACTATTTAACATGTAGGAACATATAGATGGGATCAGAAAATAAGTCTTACTAAGGTGGAAAATGTACTTAAGAGAAACTTACTAACTTAGAGGTTCTTCTGTATGTTACACCCTCAGTGAACAAGCATAGCAGACTCCCATTCACATAGTGGCAACAATCGGCACTTGTTTTCCTACGTGGTGTACAGGTCAGGCAGTAGCCAGTTGATCTGAAACTTCTGGACAATGCTGTCACACCAGACCCTATTGTTCACCAGCAAATTAGATAGATAGATATAGATAGATATTTATTAATTTAGCATTATTGCTATTTTTTCTTTGGTTTACATATACAACATACAATTTTATAACACTTATTATACATAAATCATGGTACAGGAATAAAGAATTATTACATAATTATTCCTGTAGATAGTTCTTATTTTAAAATATTATACATTTATATTGAACTAAATATAGTACTGTACCTAGTTTTGTTAATAATTCAAATATAGGCCTACTGTTACAATGGTCTCATAACATGAACTAATTCACAAATTTATTTAAGGCCTATTTCTAAACTCTTCTTTAAACAACTTGGTCCCAGTATTTAATTATCTCGTACGCTTTAGGAACTAATTTACCTTCTTTAATGATTTTGCAACAGTCTCGTCTAAAACTCGTGATACTTTTATGATTTCTAATTAGCTTCCATCTTTTTTCCAGACAAGAGAACACAAGCATAGCATTGAGTTTAATGTTGAATCTTGATACGATCGAGATAGAATGTTCACAGAATGTTGATACCGTTCTAATACGTGTTTCTACCACTTGAGTATGAAGGAGTTTGGATCGATTATTTGAGTACATGAATTATCAAATTCCAAGTATGGCAAATATCGAGTTCAACGTTTGTTAGGAAAAATCAATACGTTGCATGGAATAACAAAGGATGAGTTATGTAAGGAAAGCTTGATAGTTTCAAAATCAAGGTGTGATGTAAATAGCGATTGAGTACATTTCTTATGAATATCTGGCTCATCTTAAAACGCATACGCTGGATTTTCTCAGGCTCTTATCTGTTGCTTTCTTAATACCTTTTAAAGCATATGTGCATGTGTTTATGCATGTTTATGCATATATATGCATGGCAAGTTTATGCACGTTTCAAGGTCAATGTATGGTACGTTTGGATTAAAGAGGGTTTACTGTGTAATGAAAAGACATTTGGTAAACCTAAATCCATGAAAAAAAAATGAAAAATGTTCTTTTTCTGGCACTTACGACGTTTTATAATTTGTGATTCGTACAAATGTAGGGCCTACCAAGTTATATTAAGCTCTGAAATCTCTGAATTGAACTTAATTCTGGCACTGGTAACTGATTTGCCTCTCAATTTGATAACTCTAGGTCTACACATACACAAAAATTCAACACAAAATTCTAGAAATTGGAAATGATACTTAGAAATTTTGCCAAAAGACAAAGGGTTCAAGGTGCAAATTAGTTTTTGATGTTTGACAGTCAATTTCTATAAACGGGTGCAAGCCATAATATTCCAGTAGGCCTACATTTGTAAGGATAAGCCCTATAATTCTATCACTTCATCATTAGATATTTTTGTCAAGATTGCTCTTGCCGTTCAAAAAATTTCTTTCGGAAAAACAACAATCAACCAATTATGTTTAGATATTTAGATAAATGATTCATACTTGGAGAGGAATATATATTTCCCATAATTTTTAAAACCAAAAATAAAATCATTTGATAACATTGAAACAAACACGGTTTCAGATTTGGCTAAAATTTGACTGTGGTACGATGAAACGACAGTTGAACCCTGAATTCGATGGAAATTTACAAAACATATTTGTTGCTTTGTATTCGATAATTTCACACAAGAGAAATATGCCAACTTGATTATTGCTCTGAAATCTTTCAAACAATCTCTCTTTTGAAACTGAGACCTGATGATTTGAGTTTCAATTTAATTTGCATCACTCTACACATGAATAACAGGAATTGGATATTCATCAAGAGGTCTTTTGAACCTTGAAAATTTGTCAAAAATCAATGGTGACATTGAATCTCGAATTTGGGACATTAATTCCTAGGAACTAGTGAGAGCTATGAGCGTGAAATTTTATGGGTCTAACTCAACGAACACCAAATCATTAGCAAGTTCCGTTAGGATTGCATTTGCCATAAAAGAGTTCTTTGTCCAAGAATAACCAGAAAGCTGCAATTTTCAATTGATTTTGAAATGGACTTTTGAAATAACGATACATAATTGAGCAATTATGTGCAGGTATTTAAACATACAATTCAATTCTAAGGATGCTTTTTGAAAATATTTCAAACCAAAAAAGACATCAAAAATCAAGTTGGAAAAAAATACAAGAAACAAAGGGGCGCTGAAGAACTATTACTGGAATAGAGATACAACCAAGAGTGAGAGTGGGCTCGGCGTGTAATAATGCCGTAGGAGCTACTATTTTAGGTAATTGGTCAGAGCACAGATGAGCTGTGGTTAGGGTTATTTGGTCAGGTTTTGATCGTTTCCTCGAATAGGCACATCCTCTTTCTAGGCCTAAGTAGTAAACACGCCAAGCCCAAGGACACTCTTGATAGTACATATATCTATTCCAGTATTCGCTCTTCAGGTGCCTCGAAAGAAAACGTGATTTTCTATCTAGCTAAAACTGTAGAACTATGAGAAAACATTAACAAACCTTGGTCCATTGAATATTGAAAGAATTTTTTTTTCTAGAACTTGGACATACTACAATTTTATAATTTTAAATATGACAAAATAATTTAGAAAGTTATTCCAAGCCCTAAATTATAAATTCAACTTGATTTTAAAAGTTGGATCAGGTTCTAATTTCAATTTGATTACTCTAAACCAGTACATAGGCCTACATGAATATAAATCAATCAGAAAAGTTCAAACAGAAAGACTTTCATCTATTTATTTATCTATTATTCTCCGTATGATTCATACATAGTATAAATATAGGAGTCGTCAGATTGATAGAAACTAAAAGTAAAACTGAACTTGGAAATAACCGTAACCGATACGCGTGGCAACACACTGAACCGTCATTCGGGAGACCGGGGTTCGATTCCCGCCATGGTCGACCATCCTGACAGGGTTTTTTCGTGGTTTCCCTCAGTCGTTAAGGTTGATACTGGGATGGTTCCTTAACAACAGGCCATGACCGATTCCTTCCCACAGGTTATCCAAAACACTTAATACAATAACCTTTCATCTCACCATCCCATCATCTCATTGATTAAAAACCAATATAAAAAAAAGAAATTTAGCCGTACATAAGTACAACACAAAACAGAACAAATGACACAATCAAGGATAGTTGCTCGAAAGATACTCGTTTAGATTATATAGAAAGGGTTCAAGATGAGATGACTTTTGAGTTTGGTAAGAAAAGACTTGAGTGACCGGAACTGGATTACGTGGGTGGACAAGTGATTGTAGAGGAGAGAGCATTAGTGAAAAGGGCTGCTTGTCAAGGACAAGTTGTGACAAGTGATGGATAGAGATTTTGTTTCTGGTCTGGTGAGGATGGATTGAAGAGTTTAGTGGGAAGAGATCGGAATGAGAGCGTACAAAAGAGCAGGCAGCTTGAATGAGCGTGGATGAGAGAGTATAAGAATCTTTTGGTCTATGAAGTGTTGGCGACAGGATGTACAACGGGAGATACCAACTAAATGTGCGTAGAGCACGTTTCTGAAGTGAAAAGACATGATTGGCTGGGGTAGAAGCACCCCAGAAGAGGATACCATAGAAGAGATGGGAGTGAAAGTAGCCAAAGTAAGTGAGTTTTGAGAGTATGAAGGCTGACTATTTGTTCGAGTCGTCTCAGAAGGTGGCAGCTTCTCAGGATCTTGATAAAGATAGTGTGGATATGGAGAGCCCAGTCGTGAGAAGGAGTAAGGGTGATGTCTAGAAACTCGGTAGAGGGAGTGTAGGGATAATTTTGTTCTTAAAGCTTAATAATTCCGAAAGAGAACTAAGTTTTTTGTTGGAACAATTTCTTGGCATTATTCATAGTTACCTAAATATATATTTTAGTCTATAACTTTGAATAACGGTAGCTCGGAATGAGTTTGGATTTTCGGGATCGTTTGGAATAACCATCACTAGAATATACAATACACACCCCATCATTGAATAAATGAATATCAGGACAAAATGAAATATAAAGAGCCCAAAACTCTAAAAAAGTGCCTTTTGTAACCAAATTTCCCAAAAAACAAATGAAGCTTAGTAATCAAGTTTCACATTGGTATATTCTATTTGAAACAGTGACCAGCTGTGAGGCCTCGAGATCCATTACGCCTGAGGTACACTCCCCCCCCCTCCTCCGAACCGTTAACATGCACGCTTACACTCTAACGGTAAGTAGATTCATTCAATTACACTCACCGGTCTTTTGTTATTGACATTGTCTCCAACATTGGTTATTCTTTCCTCGTCTCTCTTCACCCCATGACAGCTCCGTCGACTTCATTAGTCCGAGTCTTCTTCTTTAGTATCATTCATCGACCATCACTCTCACCATTAACCTCTTGTAGCCGTCTCCAACTCTCTATGCATTACTCCCTCTTAGCTGTCTTCCTTTCTCTGCATTATCACGGTAACCAATTGTTTCCTATCATTTCCACATTCTTCCACTCCTTCCTTCACCTTCAATCTGGTCTCTATACTGCGATATCTTCTCGAACTCCAGCGGCAGCTCCTCTTCTCTGGCAGATTGAGATTAAGAGATTTAAATGACCTGTACACAAGAAAATATAATACTGAAACATTGTCATCACGTTAAAAGGAATCAAAATGTGAATACGAATTCTACATTTACATGTATCCCATGAGATACGACAATGACTTGGAAAACTTTGAAATTATTCATTTCATTAGCCATTACTATGATATTAATTATCTGAATGTTCAAACCAGTGGTACTTAACCTTCAAGGTTTCACGACTAACTTTGCACCTGAAATAACAACTAGACCTACGACCGAATAATTTATGATCGAGTGTGTGGTAGGCCATCATGTTTTGTTTGCAGTTTAATAGGTTTATTATTATTTTTGTTACTTGGTTCATTATAAGTTTATAACCAACTTGACATTATTCTGAACTTTCATCAAAATCATCAATTTCATCCAATTGGATATTATACCCATCAGCCATCACTATACCATCCCATAACAGTTAACAAGAGAGAATCAATTCTATTACTGTCCAAGTAGGCCATCAGTTCCTGAGAAAATGTTGAGGGATTAACTGTACATTGTCACATGTATGCCTAAACTTATTTGAATTTTGGTAAATAATAATTTATTTTTTCATACATCTTTTGGTCTAGGACCGACATGAACCATTTCCAACCGTTCATGACCCAAACTCATTGGTCAAGAATCATTGCTTTGAAAAATGAATGTGAAAAATGTCAATACATTATAATTGTCACTACCGGTACTCATGTTTTTGCTTCTAGTGTTGGTTGAGTATGGTCTACAAAGTAATTTGGCCCAATCAGCGTAAAGTAGTTGGAGAGTATTGTGAGGTGAATTATGTGGAATAGACAACTTAAATATATATATATATATATATATATATATATATATATATATATATATATATATATATATATATATATATATATATATATATATATATACATATATATATGTTCACGTAGATTCTCGTGGCCAATATTGGATGGTGAACTAATTTCTACGGTGAAACCACGTACTTGAAAATTTGCGTTTCGACGGAATTTCACCCGTCATCCTCAGGAGTGTAGTTCGGTGAAAGCTCAGCCAACTAAGTAGCTCTAGCCAACTAGTTGGCTGAGCTTTCACCGAACTACACTCCTGAGGATGACGGGTGAAATTCCGTCGAAACGTCGAGACGCAAAATTTCAAGTACGTGGTTTCACAGTAGAAATTAGTTTACCATATATATGTATATATATATATATATATATATATATATATATATATATATATATATATATATATATATATATATATATATATATATATATATATATATATATATATATATATATATATATATATATATATATATATATATATATATATATATATATATATATATATATATATATATATATATATATATATATATATATATATATATATATATATATATATATATATATATATATATATATATATATATATATATATATATATATATATATATATATATATATATATATATATATATATATATATATATATATATATATATATATATATATATATATATATATATATATATATATATATATATATATATATATATATATATATATATATATATATATATATATATATATATATATATATATATATATATATATATATATATATATATATATATATATATATATATATATATATATATATATATATATATATATATATATATATTATTTCTCAAGTTTTCGCGGACATATGTGATATTATTATGTTGATTACCTTCAGTATTCTTCCGCTTCATGTTGAAAGATTGCAGTGTAGGCCGAACCCTTCACTTTGTCACAACTTCCCGACGTTTCGAATAGGTTACACTATCCATGTTCACGGTCTAAAACAACTGTCACGAACTAAATCGTACAGCTAACTGAATGTGCCTATCAAAGTGAGTTATGCAAGCTGTCGGGATGACTCGTTGATTGGCTCTCGTGGTCATGTGACACCAGTGACCAATGAGAGTGTAGTAACCCCCTTCTGTTTTGGCGCCAAGAGATATATGGAGTGCAGTTAGCGCCGAAGTACGATAATGGCGCTACGTTCTTGTTTCAAGCCTTCTCGATTTCGATCTCGTCATGGGTCCAAAGTTTGACTGAACAGGTTCGCTAGTAGTTGACCCAGTTAATATATGGGTCATAACGGCTTCGGACGACGCGACATCGGACTTTTCAATACAGCGTGCATTATTTTGAATCATTCTAGGCCCAGTTGTCATGGGAATGCGGTTTTTCAAAATAGGTTTCCATGCTTCCGCTCACCTCTGGCCATCGTCTCTTTTGTTAAGTGCTTGCCAGGGGCACTAAAATGACACGAAATGACCCTGCAGCTACAAATATTGGTTTTGGCACCATTTTTACTTTTACTCTCCTTCCCCCCATGAATATGACCTGGATCCGCCCCTGGTGCCTCCACTTCTCAATATATGCCTATGTGTCATCGTCTATTTCACGACCCCCTGGATTTTCCAAAGCCCCCCCAACAGAAAAGCCTGAAATCAACACTGACTGAAATCCAACAAGTAAACACAGCTAAAAACCTTGGTGTTTGGTTCAACTCGGATTTTTCATGGTCAACCCATGTGAATAAACAATGTGGAAAAGGATATTCCATAATTAAGTACTCATATAACTTCAAACGCTACCTTCCAATCCAAACGAAGATTTTACTTTGTGAATCCCTTGTTCTTTCTCTTCTAGACTATTGCGATTGTGCTTACACAGGCTTAAACAAAGATTTAGAGTACAAGATACAGAAAGTCCAAAATGCCTGTGTAAGATTTATATTAAATATATCTATTAGAGAACAAATCTCTCCCCATCTCATTAAACTAAATTGGCTCAACATGGAAAACCGACGCACCTTTCACATGGCAACATTTATACATAAGCTGCTGCATACAAAAACACCATACCAACTCTAAACTAGCATTAACTAAAGACTTACATACGCACCACACACGTCAACATAATAATTTAGTATACAATCACCACGATTCGAACACTACCTCATCTTTCTCAATAACTGGACCTAGAATATGGAATAATCTACCTAACAAACTAAAATCCACTACTTCATTAAGTCTCTTCAAAATAGAGTTTAAAAATGTCCTTATGCTAAAACAAGAAAAGAACATTATTCTCAAACCTAAATATAAACACAAAATACCTCATGAATGGACCATTTTCAACCTCTTGATATTCTCTCTTGTAATTATAGTTGTATTCAAGAGATATAGTGAGACATGATAGTGAAATCCTAGTGAAATTTATATCTCACTTTTATGCACAATATAAGATTTAATAGCTAAACACTAAAAATAAAATGTGATAAGATTTGTAAATTATTTATATGATATCAAGTTAATCTAAGAACAGATTCAATACATTGTTTCCTGTATTATTGTTAGAAATATCAGCATCCCTCCATGATTATTTTATTGTTAAAAGTAGTGTTCATGTACATAACTATGTTCTTACTACTGACTTAATTGTCCTAATTCAATCTCTATAAGCTATTTCTATCTTAGCATGTAGTTTACGATAATTTTTTACACTAATACGTTACGTTAATCCTACATCATATCCTAATGAATAATTATTTATTTTCTTGTCTTTCGTATTATTAAATAATTGTAAAGGTTAGGTGGAAGAACGGTCATGTGATCGAACCTCGCCCTTTTTGATTGTATGACGTTTGTATGTACATGATAAATAAAGACATTCTATTCTATGTAACATAACCCTAAAACAGATCGGCCAGCTCAGACCCTACGGAAACCTCTATCATTAAGTATAGAGGTTCCTCTATACTTAATGCCTCTATACTTAATGCAACGGCTATAGATTTACGGGGCTACCCAAAGAGCTTTATAACAGGGATTTACACAAAATTGGCGAAACGAGATTATTCGAAAATCGAAATGAACCAGTAGGCCTACTTATGGACATACTTTCCTGATTCCTGCACATACAGTTATTTCATTCATGTTAGTGTTCACTCATTATAGGCCTAGGCGTACCCTAGTAAGTCTGCCTAGACGAGCATGTAAATGAGCAATATAATGCTAAATCAATATCTACCTACTTCTTCTACTAGACTATAATGGCATACGAAATCAATGATAATGGTATCTTTACAAGTTTCATCACAATTCACAAGATACAAAAAGTTATTGACCAAATCATTGATGTTATTACCGGCACATGCAACTCACATGCAGCTTCTCGTGATCCTGGACATTGATTTTGTCCCTACAAATTCAATGTCCAGGAGGTAAGGGGCGTATCAAATTGTAGTAAATGGTATTTTCTTTGTGATGACAGCGCTCTTATTTGAAGTTCTCTATGGTTTAACCATGGAGTTGTATTGTTACAGGGCAGGTAACCAAAAAAAAAAAAGGCCTGTAACCAGGGCATTGAGTATCCCGTTAGATACTTCTTTCCTCAATGGCGTCATTAAAACCATAAAATTTAACAAAAATTTAACAACTCATTCATATCAAAACTAAAAAAAAATTCTTACTACTAATAAGTTAATTATTGTTTCATCTTGATCTCTATTAAGATATTCCTATCTTAGCATGTAGAATATATTTTAATCGTAATAATATTATCTACTTTACATTATATCCAACTAAATAATGGTGCAATTTTATTTTATTTCTCTCTCATTATATGTAAAGGTTAGGTGGAAGATCGATCATGTGATGGAACCTCGCCCTTTTCGATTGTTATGATGGAATTGTTATGTACATGAAAAATAAAGACTTTCTATCTATAAAAAACTCAACATATTTAGAGTGCCCATTTTCCAGAACGAGATTTATCATCAGATACAAAACTACATCTTTCAAAAGCATCAAGTTTTACGACTAGTTGGTTCATAGAGATGTATATTGATGGCATTCTTTCTCAAATAAAAGTAAAACACAGATTTTCTCCCTATGAAAACTTTTCAGTTAGGATGACCGTATTCAAAAGAGAAAAATCCGGACAATCCTAATTAAAGTTCGAAGTCAAAATTGTGCCACGCCAAATTGACGACTCGTGATTGACCCGCCCACAAACGTCACAAAACAAAACATCCAATCAAATGGGCTGTTTGTTATGTGGGAAAATTGACATAGCTTATCAGAGTATTTCTAAATGCCCACATGAAGTATAGATCAAGGTGGCCTGCCGATAAGTTACGCCTTCACTATTGGTCAATTGTATGAGGGAATGGGGGTATCGGGAGGCACAATCTGCTTCGCAGAGTAATTTCTGGAAATTGGTAGTCTTCTAGTTATGTTTTGAGTGCTTATTATTTCCTATATTAGTAATTGTATACGATTTTATATCTTGTAGGATTTGAACCAAGATGCATTGACGGTTGCGTTGGTTTGCCGAGGTGGTTGGAGGTGGTGACTTCACTAATTCGAAAACACATTCCATTTCCCGAATACTTCTCAGAGAGATATTTCGCTGCTCTATCTGGTGTTGTTTGGTAGAAACGGCTGATAGGCTGGTAAACTTGATGCCAGCTGCCGACGTGCACGTAAGTTAGTTCCTTTCATCACCACTTATTTACGCACAGTCAATAGTTCTTTAAACGTGGACTGTGAATTGGGACATATTTCTAACATGGGAGAAATAGGAAGTGAGGACACCATCTCCAACTGGTGAACCAATACAACCCTCAATGCATCTTGGATAGAACCCATCCAAGTTGATGATGAAAAGCAACTTATTCAAATTTGATATAAAATTTAACAAATGATCCAACAAATATTGCCGTCTTCTCAAGTATGGCCATTCTTTAACATAAATTATCGTTAAAAACAAACTTTCATGTCCTCATAATTAAATCTGAATAATCGCTCACACTGTATGGATCCTGCTTAGTTGCAAGATGGTTACTTATACAATATGGAGATGATGAGACGGATAAATTGCATTTTTAAATTCAAAGGTGGCAATGGTTGGACTTTGGATGGGATAGAAATGCTACAAAAGCTTGTATCGTGCCATGGATAAACAAACAACAATTTTACCAACACTCGGACATTCTTAAAAATGACTAGTGTAGTGTCAATAGCAGTTTACGTATATATACAGTGGAACCTCTATGCATCGTTCCCCTGCTTCTATCATTCATTTTCCCTCACCCCATGCCCTTATAACCAATGTTAAATTTTCCTGCATGGATAGTTTAGTTTTCCTGGTCCCTTGAAAAATGATGGATAGAGGTTTCACTGTATATATATATATATATATATGTATATTATATATATATATATTTCTCCCCATTTCATGAAACAGGGATATTTGATATGGCCCCGAGAACATTGCTCGGAACACCGGGACAGGAAGTTCAGATCAAGAACAATCCTCCGAAAACCGGGCCGCATGGTCACCCTAATCTTAATGGCCTCCAAAGATCAATTTAGCAGACTGTAACTCTATAAGCAATCTATAATCATAAGCACTGAATGATCTGTGCCTATCTGGTCCTGAAGATAATAGAGGAGATGATTCCAAGTACAGTAAGACAATATACCAATAAACACTGACAACTACTTACTGCATGGATGACACATCACAACAATCTGACTAAGCAGTTGCAACCAATTGAAGGTTACATTTGTGACATGTTTCATTCAAGACTTGAATGGTCCAGACCATGTCAAGTAATAGATCAAGATGTATTGAGGATTGCATTGGTTTGCCGGTCTGTTACGGTAACTCAATTCCCTATCCCACTAATGTTGTGAATATGTACTAATTTACCTTCCAAATCCATGAACCTACCAATCGTGTCTTCTAGTAGTGATACAAGGAACGGACTTTGTTTATAAATACAAACAAAATTACGTTTATGTTTGTTCAGCTGTTTGCAACAGTCTCTTATAAAGGAAAACAGAGATGGTGAGGATAAATTATGCATTATTTAAATTGTGATGTAATTCATAATAATGCAAGTTAAATTGTTAGTAACTTACATCTACTGTAGATGATTGATAGGCCTATACATAATCAAAATCATGTGAAAAGTCCACATGCCCCAAACAAATGAAAATATATTTTTGAGGCCTAGCACATTTGTATATTTCTATCACATCTTGAATGCAAATATTTGAGGTACTATATATACAAGGGATGACACATAGTTTCATATTAAACACCAGGTAGAGCAGCAATTGGTAGGTTCAAGGACAGTACTCATGAAATGGAATACCTTTTAGAGCTGAGTGAAGCGACCAGAATAGGACGATACACATAGAGCCCGTCTCGATTGGACACAACTCGTTTTATACGCTATCCACTGCGTCAAGATCAGGGGATACACATTGTGTAAATGAACAAGAGTGATTGTGTTGTACAACAGGAAATTATAATTTTTACAATAATAATAATACAGTACAAAACAGCTTGTAACAATAGTCTTTCCATTTTAACTCTAAGCTCGGATCTTCCGTCTCGCTCATTTACACAAGCACGAAGCTATACTATTATCAATTCTATTACATTTCATTATTTCTAAAATAAAAATCATCATAATCTAAAAACACTTGCTTCAATTCATCTAAAAAGGCAATATGTATAGGGCAGTACTTCTGTTAAAAATTTGTGTTTCGACTCAAAATCTATTATTACACAATTCTCTGAGTTCGTACACAAAATATAGAATATTTTTATGATACAAGTATAATAATAAAAACAAGCATGTTGCTTTGGCAAGTAGCTTGCAAATAGGTACTAATCAGTTTCATTATAGTAAGCCATACTATTCTAAAAGTATCATTATGACGTTCATTATTAAGTACGTACATTCAGAGATTACATAGTAATTACAAAATTGCATACAATTTCTTGTTTTTTACGGTAGCTACATTTTCTTCAGAGACGTACGCCACAATTGGCAGATTATCTAAAAACTAAGAACATGTAGGCCCTATACATAAGTTAAAAAAAGTAAATTAAATTTAAAGTTCACTTTTCTCAACTTTCTTTTCAAGTAATATTTTACAAGAATATAGATACAATAAGATAATTATTACATAATAAAATCAAACGTAGATCTGCAGGCCTATTGACCACATCCATTTGTTAAAAAAAATATAGACTACCATTTAGGTATAGTTTATTTATAAGGTATATTCTGCTGAAGATCACCGACATAGTTAAAATCGTATTAGAAAACCGCACACAACAGTACTGTGTCGAATTAGCTCACTGTGAGTGTCGAGATACCATCACTCACATTGCCAGAAGCTTCTACTAACTATCTGGTAACAAACTGGCTTACCTACTGATATTCAGGGCAAATAATAATATAAAAAAAGAACTGAACAAACGTTAAGTGTGTTTAAAATCAATTAGTTAGGCTAACAAGGTCAACAAGAGGTTTAAAATTTCTCTTGATGTTCCAAGAAAAATAAGAAAATTTTCCTGCTGTGAGACAGATATATTATATGGAATAACCAGTGTGTTTAATTATGACAAGCAATTTATATTACAATCTAGACTGCTATGTTGGACTGCTTGTATAGAAATGCATTTCAATGACCAATTTTGAATGACTACCCTTCAAGAAAATGGGTAATTTTAGTGACTAGTCATAGATAGGTAGTCAAGTATTGTATTCAGCACAATACAAGTCGATCACTTGTAGGTTTAGTTCAAGTCAATGTCAAGTATGTGTGTTGTACTATTCTGATCAATTACCATGGTAAATGTTTAGAAAATAATCAACAATAAAATTAGTTCATATATAATTAATGTTTTCTCTATGAAATCCTAAGAAATCGTTATCACTTGTGACTAAACAATTACCCCAACATAATTACTACAATCACTTAAAAATTGATCCTTACTTAAAAGCTAATGCCAAACAGGCCTACATATCTTATCACTAAATTATACTATATCACTACTATTTAAACTAGAGAATATTCATTATGCATAGTTTTATAAGTGTTGACCAACCAGAATATTCCTAGTGGTGAAAAATTTGATTGCAATTGGCTAACTTCATCTTCATTTTCATAATTTGAACAATAATTTACTCTTAATTCATCCATTTCCTGCAGTTGGGGGCTTCGCAATTACAAGGAATCTTGTGCTGATCGTCCTCAATATCAAATTTGTAGTCATACGCCAACTGAAATAGAAAATATGTTGATAAATATAAAAACTGGCAATGAATTTAAACCATGGGATGATTCATGCAAAGATTGATACGGTAATGAAAGGCGTAGATGGAAGTATCGCTATGTGCTGCTGGTTAATAGTTTCCAAATAAAGTCGAACCTCTAAAGGTCGTCGCTCGTTCTGGCGATCATCGCAATATGTCGCCATGTTTAGTACATCCCAGCCTTTGTTGACACGTCTCGTAATGTAAAGGCCATTTCAAAAACACGGCACTTTTATTAGTCCCCTTATGACAAAACCCCCAAATATAACAAACATCTACTTCTATTGTAACAAAATAGTCATTAAATACATCAACATATAATAAATGTACCTGACCATAATACACTATTTGAACAAGTCTTTTTCATAGGCCTACTCATATAAAGCTAGTCCTATCTTTACACCAACCTGTCTTTGTCATCAAAGGGATACACGATTATCAGGGAATAATCATCAAAGCAATGTTTTATAAATACAGTCGGGCCCGCATATAACGAACTCGGTTTTAACGAAATTCCTGTTTTTACGAACTAATTACCATTCCCCTTCAAATCTTCTATCCTTACAATGTTGAATAAAGAGATATAACGAAGTGATTTATATTTCAAAATTCGGGTATTACAAATCTTTTGTGACTTTTCAGCATATTTTTCTTATTATTTCCAGTTATTTCCAACAGAATATTCAAAAAATTGGAACATTTTGTTGTAAATTTATTTTCAGGTTACATTTATTTTGAACGGACTGTACATCATATGGTGTCGCATACGAAAGCACGCGGTCATAACAACACCTGCTGCCCCCCCCCCCCCCCTCCCACGCACAGAGGAACAACCAAAACTCAAACATTCGCTCAATGCGCGCAAAATAATAACGTGATGTTTAGGCCTATACATTTTTTTGTTCACATTCCTTCCTTTCCATTCCTGATAGTGTCCTGTAACCTAGGAAATGAAACACAAGAGGTGGGGAGTGATGGTGTCATGTGATAGCAGATGGTTAGTTCTTTATGAAAGGACATTGTTGTTTTCTATTACTTTCTATAAACATACTAAGTGATGATACCATGTGATGATAATATGTCACCTAATATTTTTTATTTTATTTATTTATTTATTTAGCAGTCCTGCTACTTCCATTACATTCATACATACTGACACAGACATTGGATCACCTAGAGAGGAAACTTATTTTTAACAAATACTATACATTCATTTTTAAACACATTAATATCAATAGAATTTACAATAGCAACATCCAATTCATTATAAAGCCTGAAACCACTATAGAATATTGATTGTAATTCTTTTAGCGTGTTCTTTCTTTGTACCTTAATGCGATGATCATTCCTCATGTGCATTATATGGTCTCCTTTGTTCCCTTCTTTTTCATTCAGATAACCTGGGAGTTCTCCCTTTTCTAACTTGTATATAAAAGTAAGTACATTAAGTGCAACTCTCTGTCTAATTGTCAACATGTCAGTACGCTCTAATAATACACGAACAGGTAAGTAACGGTCACACTGGAGGACGACCCTCAGCGCTTTGTTTTGAAGCTTTTGCAGCTTGTCTATATTATAATCACTTGCACTCCACAGCAATGTACTACAGTAATCAACATGTGGTAGCACTATTGTTTTAAATATTAACATTCGTGTACATTGTGATAATGTACAGTACTATATAGTACTATATACAGTACTATATATACAGTACTATATATATCGTATTTACTCATATAAGTCGCACCCACGTATAAGTCGCACCCCTGTTTTGAGTCATTTTTTGAAAACCCTTTGTATGGTCGTATAAGTCGCACTTGCAGTCTCCAGTATTAGTATTATTACCATTATTTAGTAGAGTGATAGGCCTAATTATAACATTATAGTCCTATCACTAATTTATTTTGTCCATTTTGTATAATGATGAACTTTACATCTGCTGAAAATGGAAAGAATTGATCATTGCCCAAGAGACTTAGTTTAAAGTAGAAGATATCAACATTTGTGTGTTTATACTGAAAGACTTTTATCCACGGCAAAAAATTATGGTCACAGACAGAGCAGTCCTGGTGTTGAATTTTAGTTTTAAATAATCAAAATGGAGTGGTAAGATCGCCCTTGTGGTGCCCCGTCCAAATGATCCTATCTTTCATCCATAGCCTTAATTGGGGAACAACGATTTTGTATCAAGTTTCGATGTTATCGAGAAAAAAAAAAGTCCGCTTAAGAGAGAAACCCTTGGTATGAGACATGAGAAACCATTGTGAGGGGCCACAACTAAGCTGGGAGGGTGGGAAGGGGACAGGTTGCCTAACATATGGGAGCAAGTGTGACAACAGGACCCAGAGCACACAATGGATGATTATGTAAATATCTCCCAAGTTTATATTCATTTTTATCTAGCCTGTTCCTAGTGTTCAATGAATAGCCCACTATAGACTATTATCACCCATAGATAGCATTGTTGATTGATGTTAAACAGATATGTCAAAAGTGTTCTTGTTGGTAATCAGTGTAACATGAGACTTTCAAAGTCTCATGTTACCCATGATTGCCCATGAATATTGCCGTCTCGACTCTACAGTCAGGGGACCAGTGCAGTCGGGAAGAAGAATTTATAATAGACTTCCGTCCCACATCAAGGACTCGAGAAGTAGAAAGCAGTTCAAAAATGAGACCATTAAATTCTTACATACAAACAAGTTTTATTGTATAGAAGACTATTTTAATTCTCAATCAGGTTTAAATCATTGACACATAAGCTATTACATTCTATCCTATTATTTATATTTATGTATTATTATTATAATTTTATTTTCTAATATCTCTGACAATGTTTATACAATTTTAATATTGTTCTTTAACAAGAAACGGCAATAAATACAAATACAAATACAAATTGCTATGTATGGCTGATTTGTCTATAGGGGGCTACTCATTCAACACTAGGAAGAGGCTAGATAAAAATGAATGTAAACATATTTATATGTATTTATTTGCTTCAACATTGATGATTGTCTGTGCATCAGTCTGTGCATCAATTCTGTTGGCTCTATACTGTAACATTGGACTCTCTATACTGTAACATTGGACAACCAGTGTTTCATGGCAACTATTTTGATGATGAACAGATGTGTTGAAGTGTTTGTCTTGTTATTCAGTGTAACACAAGACCCTAAAAGTCTCATGTTTGCTTCAGCACTGACGACTGTCTGTGTATGAATTCTGACAACGATTGTGGGTTTGCCCTATGCTCTAACATTGGACGACCACCCGCAGTGTTTCACGCAACTGTTTTTATCGCAAAATGTGATGTTTTTTCTCACTTACCTTTATGAGACGCATGTGACTTTTTGATGACATAAAAATAGCAAGCTCGACTGTGACGAGAATTGATGCATTTGACTTTCATTTTTGGAGATTTTGTGCGCGCCTATAAGTCGCACCCGCGTATTGGTCGCACCCCTGTTTTGAATTCTCAAATTTCTAAATATACTTGCGACTTATATGCGAGTAAATAGGGTACCAAGTCGTAAATGTATCTTTATCTCCGAAATTTAAGTGGTGTTGAAAAAAAAAAAAATAAATCTCTATAACGAAATTCTGTTTTTACGAACAGATTTTCATTCCCCTTGAAATTCGTTATATGCGGGTCCGACTGTATACAATTTTCAACTTTCAGGTTATAGTAGCGAAATTCAAACCACTTGGCCAATAAGGATAGCTACCAATTTCAAGGCCAATAAAGAAATTAAAGAAGTAATTACCTCTTCACCACGCGAGATTCGTCTTTTGGCAAATATGATGATACGCAGATCTCTGTCTACTTCTACGATCTCCGCCACGCAGTTCGGATTGCACGAGTGGTTGATGTAGCGAGCCAAGCCTCCGGACAGGGTAGCATCCACGACCCGCTCCTCATCCAGACGAAACATGTAAATACCGCGATTCTACGTGAAAAACAGAACCACATGATTCAATTAGGAACATTTTTTTTGAATAAACAAATTTTCTTTGCACGTCTTCTCTTTCCTCGAGCATATCACATTCCCTTGCAGTCCTCTGAATGAAACTCTTTTTCCTTTTTTATATATAAACCAATAATATAGTGTGAGATAGAATTTAAGAGGTGAGTTTGACGAAGTAGGGAAGAGATATATGACAGATGGGCATACAACATAAACAACAGTAGTACTGCTATCTTAACGACATATGCTCGCACTGTCGTTCTTTGTGCATATCTGTAAAGTACAGTTATTCACAAGAAAAAAGTACCAAATAATTGATTCTTAATCTTCAGAATTGTTTGGCATTGGAATCAATTCTTAGTCAAAGTTATTCTTAGTTTCAAATATGCTTTTTACATTATGTACAGAATAGTTTTCTATTCCTGTAGAGTTTTCATGTTTTTATGCAGATCAATACATAAAAATCCAATTACTATTAGAACGTCCCTTTACGTACGTCATATAGGGTTGCCATACGTCTGGAAGTCCCGCTCAGACTCCAAACAGGATACCTTAGTCCTGCTTGGTTGCGTGATTTATGGAGTACTCATATTTTCGCGTCTCGTGCTTGTTAACTATTTCACACTAATGAAAAAGTCGAACAGGCCTTACAAGAATCATCAATCACATTCTAAATGATTTCTAAATGGTTGTAGATTTATAATTTTTGTATCTCATCACACACACAATAATAATGTGTAACCTGTTCATGTGATCTTTCTTAAATTATATTAAAATGCAGGGCTGTGAATGGTCTTTCGTTTGTTTAATCATAACAAAAAAAATTTGATTGACGATACATTAATTTGAACTTTGATTTAGTACCATTATTCCATCCCCTTTTAGTCACTGAACATCGAGAATGTGGCTGCTGCGCAGGCTTGATATTTTATAACTCACTTTCAATAATTCTGGAGTCTCGCTTAAATACATTTTAACAATGGCGACCTCAACGTCATAGCCTTCTTGACAAGCAGATAATATGCCGGTTGAATAGCTCACCCTAGCCTCGTAGAGCTTCTCTCGCAGTTCTGACAGTTCGGTACGAATCACTTCCCCGATGTACTCGATGACCATCGTGTGGCGTTCAAGGTCGCGCGCAGCGTACAACCCAAGGCCTTGGATTTTGGACCTATCACACACACAAATAACATTTTTAGTCTGCTGAGGCCAAACAGAGTTGATCGTATGGATGACTAAAGAAAAGAAAGTACTTTGTTATCGCAGACTTCACAACAACTTCCTTCAGAGATCGAGACAATTTCAGAGTGAAAAGTATTCAAATCTGCCATCGAGAAACTAATCTCAAACGACTGTAAACGACTTTCTAAATTATCACTGCGCTTCAACTCCAAGAGTATTATTAGGGCTAGGCCTTTCCTTCATTTTATTAATATATTATTACTTATTTTATTTTCATATTTTCATGTAGGCCTACTTTCTGTTAGTAGGCCTATAGGCCTACTTATCTATTTTCATTTTGAAAATGTCAACAGAATACAATTTTAGCATTACACCGGCATTTGTATTACGTTACACCGATTGATGAATTCAAAACAGTCTGAATGTTAACGGAACCAAAACAACAACATAATTATGTAGGGGTGTGCATGTTTTTAGCTAGAGTCCAAGCCGAGTCTGAATACGGTTTTCAAACTCGGAACTCGAACTTAGATTCTCAAACTTGCACACCCCTACAAATTGAATTAAAACAACTTTCGTACCGAGTTTTTTTTCTTTTTTTTTGAGATAAAGACCAGTCGTACGCACGCGGTCTTTACAAACTAGTACTCGGTCTCCAAACCTCAGGATTGACGTCATCACCACTACCAGCATAAGATTGTTATGAGATGACTACTAGATTGTCAATGATTTTCTCATATGAAAAAGAAATTGACCATTTTGAGTCAAATGAAATTTTGTATTTTATTAAAAAATGGTGGAAAAATAACTGAAACAGTATTACATGATCAAGACGATCTATCTCCTATTTTTTCCCATTCGCTATTTTCGACTCGATTTTCCTATTTTTATATGGTTTGATGTCGAATGAAAATTGAATTTTCTGACATATTTCAATTGATATTCAAGTTTCAATTTCGTTTGCAATTTCCATATTGAACGGCAACCCTACAATGAAGCCAAAGGATCTCCATCCACAAAAAAGAACGTACCTAGCAAGGTAAACATTATTCCTCCATTCCTGCTTCATCTTCTTATACTGCGAGCTCTTGGAATGTACAAACTGTTTCGAATATGGGCAAGCTGCCTCGCCCGCCATCGTGGCTGTCGGCACGAACACGGGCCGGGACGAGGTTGCCGTGCGCTGCGTGTGGGGCCGTTTCCACGGGAACGCGATGCGCAGCTTGGGCTCGCTGCGAGCGCACCCGGTCGGGTTCACGGCCAGCGGCAGTTCGAGAAGCGGGTTCCGACCGTACTTGAACCGGTAGTCGGTCAACGTTTCCACGCCTGCACAGGAAAATGAGCAGGTCGTTAGAACAGGCCGTTGGAAATTTCGTACCAAAGTTAATAGCCTCTTCGTAACACAAACACTAGGCCTACATAGTAAATGAGTACACATACTCTACTAAATTTTAATACGCATAGGCCTATGCCATTGAATTTGTTATCTTATTATTTTATTTTTCATGATTATTATACATGCATCTTTATTTAGGACTGCCATTCAGAAGCAATGGCTGCCATAACTGACACAGAATAATTGATCAATAGATAAAATAACTGAAAGAATGACAATAGATTGAGAAAATGAAATAAAAAAATACTAGGCCTAAAGAAAAACAAAGCTACAAGGAAGGAAAATAAGAAATTTGTTATGCACTATAATAACTAATAAGACATGTAGATGTGAATCAAAACATTATAGGGCCTATATATATTAGGGTGGGGCAAATTCGAATCGAACCTTAACATGAGGTTCGAATTTCGAACCGGCTAGGTTCGAAAACGAGCTTATTTTGAACTTCTGAAAAAAAATATATAGGCCTACATATATATTTTTTTGATCATGCCAATCATTGCAATACAAACTGCTTTTCTTCATTTATGGTTTCATCATCAAGTCAAGTTGAAATACATAAATGTTATACATTGTTGTTTATAAATACCCCAATGAGATTAGATATAATCCAATAAGATATAAAAATAACCTGCAAATGTTTCAAAAGCTGTCAGTGCAGTGCACATGACCTATCAGATGTTTGCTTTTATTGATTCGATAGATCGATTGCCGATGATCCAACAGACCAGAACTTTAGTTCAAGTGGCTGTGTGTCTTGTGTGACGTAGTTCGGAAATTGTCATTGTATGAAAAGGAATATTATTGAAATTACATTTGACTTCGAAGTTTGAACAATGAAAAGCAATCATCATTGTCTTTTTAAAATATACTTTCATTTAGTAATTATTTTTCGACTTTCCGTCGCCATAAAAGGAAATGCCCATAAAAGGAAATGCGCTCATGTAAACATCTTGCTTCCCTCCTTCTCCCCCTTCCAGCATTGTTGATCAGCTGTTACTGGCAGGGCAAATGTGCCAGTATGATAGAATCATTCTCATCACTCATCAGTGTGCTTCTATGCCTTAAGGTTAGAGGTCCTGTTGCTCTATAGAGTGATGACTGATGGTCAAACAGCATCTTGCAGTCATGCAGATGATTATACAATCACCTACCAGCTGCAATAAAATCACTAGAGTTGACTCAATTCAAGATAGCAGTCAAGCATCACCTAATGAAGGAATGCCATTATAATATTGACGAATACCTATTTAAACTCTTAAAATAAAGTGAACATGAGGTATTTAATCTTTAGTTTTATAATTTTTATCTCTTGCCTGATTTATACAATGTATTTGTCTCCTATAAAAATCGTAAACCAACAATAAACAATAAAGGAAAGTTACGCTATCTTTTTCATGAATATAGGTTATTTTGGACCTTACAATATATATATATATATATTTGGGGGGGGGGGGGAATCCTGGGTAGGAGTCGGGTAATGAAGGCGGGTACCCGGGTAGGAAAATTCCTACCCGCCAACATCCCTAATTCGTATATTACGGGCCATGATAATTTATATTTGTCCTGGATTATGTGTGTTTCGTGTACTAGTATCCATGCCCAGCTTGAAAGGTATGGGTAGATTGTGATTCGTACTATACCAGCCGTGTGCTTATACACTTACAAGACACATGTATGTTTCAAATGCCAGTATTCATGCATGGATTGAGAGGAATGGGTGGTGTGCGATTCATACTTTACTAACCATGTGCTTATTTACTTAACAAGATATATGTATACTTCGTGTTCTTGTATCCATGCGTGAATTGCAAGGTATGATAGGTGTGTAGCATACTACACACCTGTCATACCATACTTGCCATGCGCGTATATACTTATGAGACACATGTATGTTTCGTGTGCTAGTATCCATGAGTGGATTAGAAGGAATGGTTTAGTGTGGTGTGTGATTCGTTCCATACTAGCCATGTGCGTACTCACTTCTAAGACACATGTTTGTTTCGTGTGCTGGTATTCATGCGTGGATTGCAAGGTATGGGTGATGTACGGTAGGCTACGTATATTACCGGCACGATCATTTATATTTGACGCGGATCATGTATGTTCTGTTTGCTAGTATCCATGCGTGGTTTGAAAGGTATGGGTAGTGTGATTCATACTACTCTTACCATGTGCGTATACACTTACAAGATCCATGTAGGCCTGTGTTTCTTGTGCTAGTATCCATGCGTGTATTGAGAGGATTGGGTGGTGTGCAATACGTGCTATACTAGAAATGTGCCTATATATGTATTACAGGACCTATTCAAAATATTTTCAGTTAATTTTTTCACGCAATTTTTTTCGAACGCTTTTTTTTAAGCTGCTGACCCAGAGTGGAGTGTGGAGTGCCTCGGTCTAGTATGGATCGTGTCTACAGGTGAATCAGCCTCACCTGGTAGACTCTCCAGGACGCGTACTATCGCCGGTTCGGTCAACCCGAACAGATCCTCGCCGGACACGTAGCGCGGAAACACCTGCACACCGCCTGTCTCCCTGCGTAGCGTTGCCATCGGCTCGAGTATCCGGCCCCAGACTGCTTTTGGGGTCGTGTCCCTCAGCTCAAGGTCGTCCTGGTTTGGCTCCTGAACGAGGACGCGGAACTCGGGGCGGCCAGCAACGTCGTGGATTGAGCACACATAGCGGCAGCGTTTCTTGCTCACGCGCATGCTCCAGTAGAAACGAACCTAGACACACAAAAACGGCATCAAGTCCAATGACTCGGTGTAAAGGAAAATAGCCCGAGGCTGGATATGTGAATTGGGTAAGGGAAAGATTGAACAGCAGCTTACCAAGGATTATTAGAAGAAATACTCACACTGGAGAGCTCGTTGATAGAACACAGAAGATCATCAAAACACACGAGATTTTTACAAATTACTCAACGTCTCGGCTATTGCCTTGGTCATGGTAGAGTCAATCAGTTCTATCAATGGGCTCTCTATTATGAGTATTTATACTTATAAACCTTAGTAAGCTGCTGTTCTTTCTTTCTCTTTTCAACCAATCCATATAGAAAATGGCATCAAACCATTGATAATCATGAGTTTCTTTTTCAAGGGTGAATAGGAGGAAATTCAGCGGAATATCATTTTTTTTTTGTGACTCTCAAACGGTACGAGATATCAAATTTCTAATATGGGGGAAACACGGTACCTTCAAGATGCTAAATTTCATTTTCAATTATTCAAAACTTTGATACATCAAGAGAAAGGAAATTCAAACTAAAGTAGGAAGAGAAAATAATTGAATGAAAAAATAATTATATGTATAACATATTGATTACCGTATTGTCCCGAATATAAGCTGACCACCTAAACTTTAAGATCAACCACTGAAGAAAGGATTTCTGGATGAATAGAAGTTCAATTTTTAGAACACAATTCAATAAAGATAAAAAATGGTTATGGTATGAATAATGAGAGTGAAATTGTTGTAATGTTAAGTTACAGTAAACCCTCGATAATTCGAATTAGGTTAATTCGAATTTCGCGCTAATTCGAACCAGAGAAATGACCCCAGCTGCTGGTATAGAGATATCAATGTTAATTCATTTTGATAATTTGAATTTTCATTATTTCGAATTTCGAACTGATAATTAGTCCAAACTACTGTTTTATCATTGTTTCGTGTTTGTTTAATTCCAATTTCAGTAAAAATTACGAATCAAAGTTTTCTCAATTGGATATTTTATTATGTGAAATCCTCCTCATCAACATTCCTGGCAACCCAGCAAGCTAGAGATAGGTCACAGTCACATGTACAGCACATGCGTGCTAGCATGATGAGGGGTGAGGCAGGGTTTTTTACAGGGTCATAGACAGACCCTGGTGGAGACACCCAAGGGAGCAGTAATGTTCAGGATAATGGATGTGATTGTGTCAACTTTTATTCATAATTTTTGCTGAAATTCAAATTGAACAAACACAAAACAATAATAAATAAACCAGCCAGCTAGTGCATGTAGAGAGAATAATTCATTCATTTCATTCTAGGCCCTAATATTTATATTTATTGCTCCCTTTTTACTTTTAAATCCAAACATACAGTTCTGTAATTTGACTCTTTTAACACTGTGAACTGTGATAAGTGTTGCCTAATGAATGACATGATAATATATATAGTAGTATAAATGGGACTCCTTGTTGTGTTGTTAAAATTGCTGAGAAAACACTTGACTTGAATATAACCAAATGGCTCTCAAAGTTGGCTTCCTTAGAGCAAGGGGGGAAGTAGGAGGGAACAAACAATGTGCGAGATGCACATGGTCAACCAAACTGCACTCACACAGTATACTACTGTAATATACAAATGAAAAACATTTTTTTCATAATTCGAATTTTTTCAAATTCGAATTTTGATTTTTGGGGTCCCTTGAATTCGAATTAACGAGGGTTTACTGTAATCAACATGTAGGTTTGTCACCACTTGTCACACACATTGGCACCCATGTTTTTAAAAATCTTCTGTAATTATTTTGTGATAGGCAGTGAGGTGACACTCCCACTTCAAATGACAAAAAACAACTGGTTCAGAAGCATGGGACAAGCCATCATCCCAAGTATCATTAATATAAATTATTTGACAAGACAGTTATGCTAGCAGTATCAGGTTCCACTTGATTAGTAGCACAGCCCCCTTCTCAGTCCTGGACCATCCTTTTCACTGAAAACTTGCAAAGCAAGATCTTAGTTGTCATTAAACAGATATCAGAAACTCCTGATCATAATTGGAACTTCTATCCCTAATGTTAAGGAAATGACAACTGATAAGTGATAATGGATGATTTATTCATCAGTGATATTAGTTCCCAGTCAGCTATTTTCTTTGATAATGTGGATGTTTTAAAAAGAGAGAGAATGATATAAAGAATAATCCATCTGTCTATTCCAACACCTGAATTGAATAAACATACTGGTACCATAATTTACTGAGTGCACATTCAGCATTTGAAGGGCCAATTAAAATTAAAAGAAACATGTTTTTGACCAATTTTAAGCCCTGATTTGCAAATAAGCCTATGGTGACTTTTGAACTTTGAATTATAGTAAAAACCTTAGGCTTAGATTTGGGACAATACAGTAATTTATTATCTATTAATAACATGTGAATCCTTTTATATAGACTAAACAATATTTTCAATGTAGACATACCAGTAATATAGTTTTGGGGTATTTACCACCAATGATGTATTTATCAACTGCAAAGTAATTGAAAATAAAATGAATGAATATTAGTAAAAACTAGGGATGGGCATCGATTATCAATTTTTTTTTACATGGTCAAATCGATTGAAAAATCAATTAAAACCATCAAGTTTCAACAAAGTTAGTTTTTCGTATTTCTGTAGATTGCCGCTCATTTCACGATTTTAAATTTGAATTCTTCCTTCTCATTGGTTGTTGAAAGTTCTCGTTATGCATCGCGTAATATGTTGTTTGAGGTTAGGTGTATTAGAACAGTATGTTATCTCTCGTTCACAGTGGCGGCAGTACACAAAATTTTTATTCAAGATTTGAGGTGGAGTTGAATCTTGATTCTTGGCAAAAAAACTCAAAATTCAACCACACACCACTTCTTAAATTTGGCGGCGTAAACAGCGTTTTCTATTAACTCCTAGACGTAGACGCCATCTTTAGCACTAGTTGGATTGCTTTGTTGATGGCCTCAAACTTTCGTTTTTCAGGCCAGTATCAATAGCTCGTTAACCAACAGGCCTACTAACCTGCGCGCGCGTGTGAGGCAATTTGAAAAATGGCATTTTCAAAATATTGTGCAGATTGAAGATATTGATAATTTGATAGCAATATCGATTACAGTGAAACCTCTATCCATCGTTTTTCAGGGGACCAAGAAAATATTTATAACCATTCATGCAGGAAAACAATCCATCTAGGAAAATTTAACATTAATTATATAGAAGTAGGGTGTGACAAAATGAACGATACAAGCAGGAAATCGATGGATCTGAGAACGATGCATAGAGGTTTCACTGTAATAGAATATTTTGCGTAATCGATTAATCGAATTGATTAAATCGATTTAGGGCCCACCCCTAGTAAAAACTATCAGAGGTATACAGCTAAAAAATGTGTATTTTCAGCTATGAACATTTGACAATTAGCAATATTAGTTGAGGGTAGTTTCAACTTATACCACCTTGAAGGTATTGAAACTAGTCAAACGCGAAATATGCGTTGTAAGATGAGCGAGATATCTGAATAAGGTATAAAAGTCCTTGAAGTAGTTCTACCTTCGCTACTTTATCGACTCTGGTATTCTACACACCTTGATATCTGAATAAGCTATAAAAAATCGTTAAAGTAGTTCTACTCTTGCCACTTCATTGACTCTGGCATTCTACACACCTTGACACATATAAAAAATACTTCATTGTTGGGCAACTCTTGAATCTAGAAAGCAGTGAATCTCAACAACTTAATTCTGTCACAATTTTTATGATATATTTTATGAATATTATCAGTTATTTTATTTTTTTTTCTTCAAAACGGCTGATGGAAATTGCATACAAAATCGTGAAAATGTGTAAAATCTATGTATACACATTTAGAAAAAATTTCATCTCATTTGGTGAGATTTTATTTTTCAACATTTTCCGCCCAGCCAAATCTTATGGGGTTTTTAGAAACTTTGAGATGATTTTTCTCAAAATCGGTCGGACTGATTCATTCCAAAAACTATACAGTTCCAAGTTGGATGAGTTTGCGTGTACAAAAAAGTTTCATGTTGATCAGTCTACCCTTGCGACCTGTGGAGTGCTTACAAAAAAAAAAAAAAAACACACACACAGACAAAACCCTCTACGAGTGGGATGGAGACTTCGCTACGCTCATCAAATATCTGTTTTTCCACTTCATTAAAATGTTGATATATCTCATACCGTTTGAAAGTCATTATCTCTAGAAAATGATATTTCACTGAATCGACTCCCACGCATTACAGAAAAAAAAAACAAAAAAACAATTCACCTCGTTTTCATACCCAATCTAGTCCTAGTATGCCTATCTAGATTATGATAAATTAACTAGGAAAATGTAGCATATGTGTTAGATGAGTGATATACGCTAAAATATGTGAAATGCAATGGAAAGCTATACACACACCTCGATTTGAAACCACGAAGTCATGACATTCCTGTTTAAATTGTTGCTTGTTTTTCAAATCGTTCAACAATCCAAATTTAATATCCATTTAATTGATCTAAAAAAAAAACAAACTACATTATGATTATTTCCAATTCATGTAAAACTTGGGAATAATGTATCCTTCTTGTGTTTAAATTCCGTGAAAATTTGAATTTATTTGAGTAAAATACTTTTCCAAACTTTCTCTTGTAGAGCGCAAACAGAAAACATTTCTCCCCGTTTTTCCAAATACGGTCAAGTCAAGTCATCGCTTTTTGCTTATCCAACGAAATCTCAATCAATCCACTAACGTTTCGTCTGTCGGCATGTACTCACGATCTTATACCCAATGGGGTAGATGTAGTTGGGCGTGTGGAAAGCGTGCAGCTGCTGGGGCAGGAGCTGGCCAACGCTGAGGAAGATCAGCGAGCCGACGCGGAGCAGGTGGTTGTGGTCGGTGTGGTGCATCACGGTTGCCACCTGGCGATTCTCGTCTCGGTTCACGTACACGCGACGGTAGACGGACAGCGTCGTCAGCTCGTTGTCCTTCTCGTTCTTGGGCACATGTGCGGTGCAGTAGGTCGACTGAAACAATGGGGCCCCCATCAACGCAATGCACAAATACATCGACTAGAGAGGCACTTATGAAAGGGAATGAGCTATTCAGCAGTAGATATTGAAGTCTTCAATATGAAATGCATGAATATAGGCCTATTAATAATATATGAAGTTTTAAATTTATAAAATACATGAACGATTCAATACGCTTGGTATGGTATTGAACATATTGAAGAAATAAGAGTATGGTCACAGACAGTGCAATCCTGGTGTCAAAGTCCATTGTTTTCAATTTACATTAGTCTGGAGATGATTATTTACTGGGTGAAGACTGCCTCGAAGTCTTAAAAGCACCAAGAGGTGACGCTTCTAATCGGTCTTATTATATCATCCTCAGCCCTAATTGGAAAGCAATGATTGCATATCAAGATTACAATGTTGAGAAAAAAATTGAAAGGAAACTGATATCTTACACAGTTGGCATAATGAGCGGCATATACCAGTTACAATCGCAGTCTTGACTCTGCACACTGTTCGTTCACATCCTCTACGACCAACATTCTCACCAAGATGTATCGAGCTTACCCTGGTGGTTTCACTCGGCTGTCAATCTTATTCTATTTCGTGAGTACTGTCCTTGAAACGACCGATCGCTGCTCTACCTAGTGTTCAATATAAAACTAAACTGTATGCCTTCTGCGACCCTAAATATTGACCCTTTAGATGACTGTTGTTACAGCTGAGTAAACGTAAACATAATTTTGCGTTCATTTGTAAACAAAGTCACTTCTTCGTATCACTACTGGATAACTCAAAATCATTAGGTTAATAGATTTGGACGGTTAATTGGTACATATTTTTGCACTTTGTGGAATTTGGTTTCTGTTGCGAATAAAGGCTTAATAGCATTGGTGGGATGGGGAGTTGAACCATCCTGAGAGTCTGGCAAACCAATGCAAACCCTCAACATATCTTGATTCTCACCTTATTCTTGAAGAAAACACACTCGTCTTTGACAGCACAGCCCAGGTGATAGACATTAGAGCACCTGAGCTTGAAACAGCGTATCGTTGCCCCGTTTCGGTGGCACACGACGCAGCTGGAGACGAGGCTCTGCAGCAGTGCGTTCTCCAGGTTCATCAGCGCCCCGTTGACCGTCTCGTACACATCGTCTGACCACAGGGCACAGTTCAAGTGGACCCACTTGTCCACGTCGCAGTTCAGCAGTCTGACAGAACACAAGGTCAAATTAGGGAGACCCACCCACACCGTAACATTTTCAGAGTCAACATGACATATAAACGATCGCAATGACATTCTGGATGAACATATGGTAGTGAAACTGCTCAACACTGTGCAGAGTAGTATCTTCTACAATAATGTAGATCCTTAACCACTTGATGGCCGCTGGCGCAAATACGCGTACGCAGCGACCGTGCTACCCAAGCCGCTGGCTGATATTTGCATCCTCACTCCTCACACATTCAAAAATGTTTCATTTTATATATTGACAAAATGACGTCATATTGACATAGGACTTGTACTGACATTTTAAATTTTACGCCCGCCTGCTAAGAATCTCATAGCTATTGAAAGAAATGTCTTGAATGTTTTTGAAAGCAAAAGTTCAAAGGCTGTGGCCATTTGTCAGTTGTACAAAATGGCAGACAAATTGTGTTTGCCATTACAGTGAAACCTCTACCCATCGTTTTTCAAGGTACCAGGAAAATAAAACCATCCATGCAGGAAAACAATCCACCCAGAAATTTAGCATTGATTATATGGGAGTGAGGTGAGAAAAAATGAATGATACAAGCAGAAAAACAATGGATCTGGGAATGATGCATAGAGGTTTCACTGTATAGGCTTCTTTCAAGTGACGTCACTCGTCACCCATTGTTGCAAGAGACAGACAACAATGTCCACCAGTTGGAATTGACCAATCAGAATGTTTGGTAGTCCACCAATTCGCTGTGTTACTATGGTAACGATTGTTTGTCATTTGTTACTTGACAGAAGCCTATTAGGTTTAAATATTAGTCATGACTCATGAGTCATGAGTGAGAGAAGATTTTCTGTAAATGTATCAAAGGTGCTGAAAATAGTGGGCTGGCCAGTATGCTGGTATTATATTTTGTCATTGGCTTCAGTAGGCCCACTTGTCACTTTAGGGTTTGGCCCAACTCAAAATTAAATTCCAGTTTTCTTGTCTTAATTATTAATTCTGTGAAGAGTGAATATGATGTCATTGATATTTTCTATTTTGTACAAACTTTGCAAATTAAAATGTATATATATATATATAATATATATATATATATATATATATATATATATATATATATATGTATATATATAATGTATAATGTATAAAATGTATTCCAAACATTATTTGGTGAATATGCCCCATGTGTAACGTGGCATTTTTGAGGTTATGTAAGACAGTGGTGATTTTCAGATGGTTAGATATGATGATTAGATTATTCAGGGTGAGGTTTGAACCATAAAATTACTTGACTGTTGTATATTCAACACAAATCATACCCTAGTTATACCCTAAACATCACTCTAAAATACCTAAATCCTAAAACCCCCAAACATTAAAAAAGTGGGTTCCTACATATACGGCATATTTTCCCATTATTTCTAATACCCGAAAAACTTATTTTCATCTGTATATTTCTTAATTATAAGGTTCAAAAAGAGTTTGAAAATTTGCAAACTTTTGAGTATTGAGTTCCACTTGAAAAAAAAAAAACCAGGATGGCACATCCCTAATATATAGGCCTATAAACTGACATCGAAACCAGGGGGGCAACTTTCAAGTTTCTAAGGTTTTTGTCAAGTTTCAACTTTGGGCCAAGGGGGGGGGGCAAGAAAAAGGTCTTGCAAGACCAGTTTGTCTCGTTGTTTCCTGTTGAAACCCACTCTGTCAAAATTGGCCGTCATATATTTTTAACTTTTACATGTTCATCAACTTATCATAAGTTCATAGATTGTTGAATGTTAATTAGGCTAACGTAGTGATGGGCAGCGAAACATTCAATTTTGAAAGTTCCATAAATTTCCTAAAGATTCGGAAACTTTTCATGACATGTGATAAATTTATGAAATTTTTGAAACTTTTGAATAAAATGCCCAACTTCCTTTGGTGGATTGAGCTAAGTCACTCAATCACTTGCTTCTCTGTTTTACCACTAGACACCACTAACTACCTGTATGACATTGAGTCATTTCTATTTAATATGTTGGAGGGCGAGTCATTTTTGTTTTCCTTAACCTAAAAATTATTTACACCATATTACAAAAACAACCTGTATGGCATTGAATAAATTTCTTTAATATTTAGAGCGCAGGTAATTTTTGTCTTCCTCAACCTAAAAACCATTCACACCATTTACAAATATGGTGAAGAAGAAAGGACAAATATGGAAATACAGTGAAACCTCTATCCATCGTTTTTCAAGGGACCAGGAAAATAGAACCATCCATCCAGGAAAATTCAATATTGATTATATGGGAGTGGGACTAGAAAATATGAATGATACATCCAGGAAAACGATAGATCTGGGAACGATGCATAGAGGTTCCACTGTACTGTGAATATATGGGCCCGATCATGAAACAAGTGGAATGTGAATTCTGCAAATTGAAATTTCGGTTGAATGCAACAAGGATGCAACAGCATACACTGAAACACACAAATACAAATCCTGTCTTTTCGCCGTAAATTTCATAGATTTCATGAAACTTTTAATGAAATTTCCGAAATTATCCCATCACTAGGCTAACGTACTAATGTCTAACGCATTAATTTCAGCAATAGGAACAATCACTGGAGGGAAAATACAAACTACCGAGACAAGTGGTTGAGTGGTTAGCGCACTGAACTGTCATTCAGGAGGGTGGGGTTTGATTCCTGCCATGGTGGATCATCCTGACAGGGGTTTTTCGTAGTTTTCCTCTGTCAAAAAATACAAATTGAAACACTAAATATGTAATAAAAATAATAGGGCTGTGCGAGCAGAGCTTTTTGAGTTTGAGCAAGATTCGAGCGAGATTGACTTTTTCCGAGCGAGTTTCGAGCACTATTTTGGTTCGAGCGAGTTCGAGCACAAATTTTAGTCCGAGCGAGAATTTTAAAGAAAATTTTATAGAAAATTTAATTTAAAGAAAAAAACATCGTAAATAAAATCATATCTTGAAATATAGCAGGAATATAAAAAAAGCGATATAACCAACCATTGAACAATACTTCGGCAGCATTTTCGTGAAAAAATTGAATTAAAAAAATTAATGTCTGAGAAAAACGAAAAATAAATTTCGTTGTTGAAAATGTCGTATAAACCAAATAATCATGTCCATTGTTGATTTTTATTTTGTTTTCATTTTTTTTGCAGTTTTAGCACGATAGTTATCTAAGTGCAAAATTTGAAGTGGATACAATCAATATTAAAAAAAGCCACGAAAATGATCACTTCCCGGTTAGAATTACGACAATTTTGTATTGCGTACGAGAGAAACCGGGCGAAACTACTTGATAAGTTCGCTACTGATAAGCTGCTAATTTGATCGGCTAACTTCGCCGATAGAAACTGTTGAGATCGTGTATACTCGCTAGTTCCGACCGTTTCCGACGACGCGCGAACATTTTGCCATTGGCGCTTCGGCCGTCCCGAGTGTCTAGTCAACACGCGTCATGACGTTTTAATCTGTCCTTGAAGAGTTTGTGGAGGGGGAGGAACTGAGGAAGGAAGAGAGACGCGTGTGCGTGTCTAGTGGTTACTACGACTCAACAGAACTCAGTCACTCGGAGTCAGTCAGTCCGGTGCAACTGACATTGTGAAATGATGCGCGTTGTAATCATTCAGCAAGTTCTATATGCAAAATCGAAGAGAGAAATGCAGAAACAAAACTTTTTCATAAGTTTCAGACACTATATATTTATTATTTAATACCAATCTGTTGAATGATAAAAAGATGACAAGTTTATTCTTCCACTCTTGATCGCTCGAAAACGTTGAAGACCTGAAAGTATTTCGAGACTCGCAATTTCGATCTGGGAAAAAATCTTTTCGAGCGAGTTCGAGTCTCGCTCGAAAATTTCGAGTCTCGCACAGCCCTAAAAAATAATACGTTCATAATATCATGTTCATCAAATCCAGAAGATAGAACAGACAGAATATTCTTCATTTCATCTTCTCTTTTTTTGAAACAACTAAATTATGAAAGAAAATAACTGACTGAGAACCAATTCATTTATTATCAGTAGACATTTCCGCAACTTTGGCAGTCAGTCCCCCCCCCCTGAGTTGAGAAATCTCCAACATATCTCAAAAACACTTCAATACAATACAACACACACATCTTTCTCAGCAAGTATAACAGCAAAGAGACCATTAAAAAAAAATAACGGGGGCCTTGAAATGACTAGCCTCATAGGAAAACATGAACGCAGTTTACCTTCCCGGTCCATCGGCCACGCCGTCTCCAACTTGGTGGCACAGAATGCATTGGCGCAAATCATCGTGCATCTTCGGCGGCATCACGGTCGTTCCCATCCTGAACAGCATTTCTGTTACCTCTCGGTCCGTGTCCTTCTTGTACCTATTGCTTGGCTGCAGGCTGCCGGGCGTCCACGTCTTGTACTTGGTGCCCTTCCACACCTTTGAGGCAGGTACCGAGGATGCCGTATCCTCTGCGGTCACCCTTCGACTGCGCTTCTCCGTCGACTGTGGTGACGCCGACTTGCTGTCGCTCTCCTTCTGCAAACAACACGAACGTCACTCATTAAGTTTTTTATTTATACTGTATAGGGTTCAAGGGAGCACTGTAATAATAACTAAGATCTACTAGTGTCGGATGAATGATTGATGAGATGAAGGTTTCTTAGGTAGGCTTAATGAGGCAGATGGTGGGTAGGAAGCGGTTGTGGCCTACATTCTAGGAACTAGTCGGCATTAGCCTACACTACAGAGGAAAGCCACGACAAACCCCTGTGAAGATGGACGGTGGCAGATATCAAGCTGGGTCCGATATGCTCCTCACCTTCCGGATGACATGAAGCAAGCGCGTAAGCAACTGAGCTGCATGTGCCAGTAATGTCACTTACTTTCAACACGGCCGCCGATTAGGATGAAGTATTATTTGATTAGAGACCATATCGCCAGCAAGGTGATTCGGGGGTACTAAGGGTTGCTTTCAACATTTGTTTGTTTCCCTGTCATTGTTAGAAAAGGAATATTATTGAAATGACATTCGAGTTCAAACAATGAAAATGAATCATCATTGCCTCTTTAAAATACTTTCATTTAGGAATTACTTTTCGACTTTCTATCGCCATAAAAGAAATGTGCTCATGTAAACGTCTTGCTTCCTCCCTTCTACCCATTGTCAATCAGCTGTTACTGGCAGGGCAAATGTGCCAGTGCGATTGCATCATGCGACTGTATTGCTTCCATGCCTCAAGGTTAGAGGTCCTGTTGCTCTGTAGAGTGATGATTAGATTAAGGAAAATGATGCGTCTTTTTATGAATATATATATAGGTGATTTTGGGTCTATACGATTTTTTTTGTGTGTGAGGAAAACCCGGGTAGGAGTCGGGTAATGAAGACGACCAAGATCTATCAGTGATTTTTGAATGAGGAGAATGGTAGATGATAAAATGTTTTTCTATTAGATGTTCTGGAATGTACGCCAAAGGGTATGGCAGGAACCTACACTTGAGGTACAATTCCAGTTTTCACCCCAACAGTAGAGGGACACCACCATGCACGCACCTGAGAGAGGACTGTCAACAACAGCGGGAATGGAACCCTTGTCTTTAAAACTATGGTACAACGTGCTAGCCACTGGTCCACCCGTCGCAGCGAGATGTTTCTAAATGCCTACCTGGGTCGTTTCTTCTCGACTTTCGTCATCCACCTCCATCTTGGTCGAGTCTTCACTGACGGCAGGGGTTTGGCTCTGGCACAAATGGTCTACAATGGCAGCAGCCTAGAAAGTGAGAAAAGTTCACTGTGGAATAATCTGTACAAGTTTATCTGTACGATATTGAAATACCAAACAAGAGTTTCTCCGAGAACTGGACAAAATGATCAATTTGAAACTATTCGAATGGATTGGAATGAAATTAGCACATGTTTGATTCAACGAGTATTCAACGTCTCGGCTCCGAAGAACTTTAAAGCTTGAAAATGAAGGCTGAAATGTTGTAAATAAGTGATGTTGATATATAGGTTCATTCATTTTTAGTCCATGTGGATCAACCAATGATCTATATTATACTAGAATGATACATTCAAAAGTGAATCATATGACAGTTGAGGATAAAATAGGAGACTATGATACAAAATGTAGGGTTGGGCAAACCCGTTCGAATTCGAACCGAACCTCAAAATGAGATTCGAATTTCGAACCGGCTAGGTTCGAAAACGAACTTTTTTCGAACTTCTAAAAAAGGAATTTTTTTCTTTCTTGTTCATGCCAATTATCACAATACCAATTTATTTTCTTTATAAATGGTGACTTTATCAAGTCAAGTTGAAATACATAAATGTAATACATTGTTGTTTATACCCCAATTAGATAACAGATAAGATATTATCCAATAAGATATAAAAATAACCTGCAAATGTTTCAAAAGTTGTCAGTGCAGTGCGCAGGACCTATTAGCTGTTTGCTTTTATCGATTCGATAGGTCGATCGCCGATCATCGAACAGACCAGAACTTTAGTTCAAGTGGCTGTGTCTTGTGTGACGTAGTTTGGAAATTTGTAATGGAGTCGACCAAACTGTGATTTATTAAATATGAAATCGTTTTCATAATTTTGCATTAATCGACGTGATATTGCTCTTGATACTAGGCCTCCACCTGTTTATATCACCTGTTCTAGGTTTTTACACTTGCTTCTGAACTAGAACAAACCCTGGATTCCTTTACTGAAAAACTGAAATTATGTCGTAAATGGCACAATTTTGTACTGACCCAGTCTGTCTTACGAATCTACAACGCAATTTTACTTTAGGCCTATCACTGAAACTAGGCCTAGTACTTTAGTTGGATGTACTTGGCTTGTATTCTTGGCGGGAATGTACCCTATTATGACTGAGTTACATTTATGTTCCATATGGGTCTGACACCGAATCTGTCTGTTATATTTACGGTAGGTCTGAAAAAAAAGAAAAAAAAAGGTTCGGTTCGAGGTGCGAAAGAACGAACCTTTTTGAAAGGTTCGATTCGAAGTTCGGTTCGTGGCAAAAATCAAGGTTAGCCCAACCCTAACAAAATGTATACAATATTGAATACAAACAAACCAATACGTATACGTGCATGGAATTGTGTTATGGAAGATGCTATTGAAGCTCATAATAAAAGTAACCATGATTGCATAGGAATATGTTAAATAGTTGTTTTCATAGCTTCAATAGTTTGTTTTCCAACAATATTTTCAAAATTTGAACCCTCATTCACAAGAGTTGTCAGCTAACGCAGAATCAGAAAGAGTAAGTTCGTAATAGATCTTTGTAACACAAGTGCGGTACATAATTTGAACAGATGGCACAATGCCTGTTGATTAACTCACTTTGTCTTGGGTAATGTTTGGCGAGCGATGCATCAGAGCGAACTGCATGTAGCACGATGAACTGCAGAAGTACAGGAAGTCTTCGCTGTCTGGCAGATCTTCCTTGGCCAAGAACGGCAACTCCGTAGCCTTCTTCTTGATCAGGTTGCTGAGAATGACGACGTCGCAGTGTCGACAGAACTTGGCGGCTCCATTTAATATGCTCTGTATGTCGATGGGCGCTGGAAGGCGACAAAGCAGAGAGATTAGAAACGGAATACACAAGCGTAATGTGATCGTCGGCAAATCCTCAAGTGGCTTCATCATCGTACGAACATGCACTGGCGCATATTCTACAGTATGTAGTCAACAGTATGTATTTCAACTAGTAAAGCACTGTTGTCGAATTATGTGCAGATAGCAGGCCTGTGCAACGTTCCGACTCACCTAGACACGCGTTTCGGAAACATACCGGCAGGGAGCAGCATCAATTGATGAATTTCACCGTGAACTCATACAACCAACTTAGTTTAATGAAATCAAGTTTTTAAACTTGAAGAATAACAAATGAAATGCAAATCTTTGAACACTACACAAGTATAGATTATAATTCATGATACTATTTACGTTCCTTTTCATTTTTTTTTTTGGTTCACAAATCATCACTGCTAGGCCTACATGAAATGTTTTTTATACTTGGCAAGTTATTGTAATGATGTCGATATAAGATAACGTATTTGTAATATCATAACTCTAGACCCTTAAGACTGCCTCTTGAAATAATGGTCTGGCTAGCTTCAAGAGTCTTGAACTCTGATTGGTCGATATTTATCACAGAAGCTAGTTTGACAACGTGTCAAGTCTTTGTATATTTCCATTGTTATTAGCACAAAATCTTGGCCCTCTGTACGAGTTGAGCTATGAAATGTGTCACGTTATCGCAGTTTGAGAGACCATGAATTTATTATTATTGAGTTGCCATTTGATTTCGATATTTTCGATCAATTTGACACCAAATTAGAATATTCGATCAATTCAATATCGTAACGATGATCGGTATTGAATTGAAAAATCGGAAATATAGCTAGGCCTAAGCCAAGTGATGAGTTGAATAACAGACTGTCAAAACAAAGTGAAAAAATGAATGAACAACCAAAAAGGAATACTATAATTTTGTAAATCATTGGAAAATGGGTGGAAAATGAACAGAAATTGAAACAGTGTTACACAACTGAGAATCATGACTTCCAATCTCTGACTTATTCTCATTTGATAATGAGAAATTTGAATAATTTGATAATTTGAAAATTTCTCATTTGATATCGACTGAAAATTTCGATATATTTCATCTATATTCAATATCAAAGATAGGGCTGTGCAAGCAGAGCTTTTTGAGTTCGAGCGAGTTTCGAGCGAGATTGACTTTTTTTGAGCGAGTTCGAGCACAAATTTTATAGAAAATTTCATAGAAAATATAATAAAAAAAACAAAACATTGTAAATAAAATCATATCTTGAAATATGGCAGGAATATCAACAAAACGATATGACCAACCTTTGAACAATACTTCAGCAACATTTTTGTGAAAAAATTGAATTGAAAAAATTATTGTTTGAGAAAAACGAAAAATAAATTTCATTGTTGAAAATTTCGTAGAAACCAAATAATCATTTACGGTACATTGTTGGTTTTCATTTTATTTTCATTTTTTTTACAGTTTTAGCTCGATAGTTATCTATGTGCAAAATTTGAAGGGGATACAATCAATATTAAAAAAGATAGCCATGAAAATCATCACTTTCCGGTTAGAATTACGACGATTTTGTATTGCGTACGAGAGAAACCGGGCGAAAATACTTGATAAGTTCGCTACTGATGAGCTACTTGATCAGCTAACTTCGCCGATGACGACGCGCAAACTTTTTGCCATTGGCGCTCGGCCGTCCCGAGTGTCTTGACAACACGCATGATGACCTTTTAATCTGTCCTTGAAGAGTTTGGAGGGGGGGAGGAACTGAGGAAGGGAGAGAGACGCGTGTGCATGTCTGGTGGTTACTACGACTCAACAGAACTCTTACTCAGTCACTCGGAGTCATTCAGTCAGGTGCAACTGACATTGTGAAATGATGCGTGTTGTAATCGTTCAGCAAGTTCTATATGCAAAATCGAAGGGAGAAATGCAGAAACAAAACTTTTTCATAAGTTTCAGACACTATAAGCCTATATTTATTATTTAATACCAATATGTTGAATGATAAAAAGATGACAAGTTTATTCTCGCTCGCTTGAAAACGATCCAGACCCGTAAGTATTTCGAGACTCGAAATTTCGATCTGGGAAAAAATATTTTCGAGCGAGTTCGAGTCTCGATCTCGCTCAAAAATTTCGAGTCTCGCACAGCCCTAATCAAAGATTCAATATCGTTTGCAATTTTCATGTAGAATGACTACCCTAGTTACCTGCCATAGTAACTAGGGTTTTCGTTCACTATGATCGATAATATTAATTCATTCAATCATATCGATGATAAAATTGAAAAATATCAATCATTTCAGACAAGAGTAGAGATGGTCAAATTAAAATAATTGATAATTGAATACATCAATGTTTCCTGGTCCCATGTCAATTTGGTTGAGAGTAGAATTAACGTAACCTAGTTTAATAAGATGGAAAAGTAAGTAGAAGTAACTTTGAGAGCATTTTCGACTGTGATCAATCGCGCACAAAAAATGTTCCTGCCGTACTCTTCTATTGCATAGTGCTTGTTCAAACTAAAAATACATATCGATTAAATATCGATACTAAAAACCAAATCGATCATCATATAGGCATAATGGACTAATGTCGTACTATATCGATACATCGACTATCAACTGGCAACCCTATTAGTAAAAAATTTGATGTTTTATCATAAGAAGGAAACCAACTCAGAACCGCATTCTACCGCCTTTTTTGTCTGCCCATGTTAGCTTTGTTAGCGGTAGCTTTAGTTGCCGTTCCTTGATAGTTTTACAACGCAAGTTCATGTAGTTCAAGTAGAATGTACACCGTCCTGAATACAGAAGTCAAGACAAGAGTCAGTAAGTGATAAAAACAGTGATTTTGAGGCATCTGGGGTCCATTTAGAAAAAAAAAATACATGCAGGTTACAAGCAGCAATTGACAAGTTGTGAAGCAATACAATAGACTAGATGGCAAGACATCATGTGAGTTCAGTTTCCTTCTTATGATGAATTTTAGTTCAGCTGTTTTAGTAAACACGGAAGTAGCTAGCTAGCACTGGGATGTTATTCCAAGCGTCAGTCGCAGAGAGGGACGTTGTTCCACACCAACCTCCTTCTTTGCCGTCTTTCCCCTTGGTCCTGTACAGACCGAGCTTCTGGCTGGGCGGCGTGCTCGTGCGCTCCACGATCTGGTAGCCGGTCGGCGCGGGGATGTGCAAGACGTTGGCAAGGTCCCGCAGGACGCCCACGATGTCCTCGGCGGCCTCCGACGACAGCGTTAGCGTAACCGTCACGTTGCCGGACTCGCGCAGCGGTATGCCCGACGTCGGCCGGCACTTGACTGGGACCATGTCCCGAGCGCCCACGTTCTCTTTGTCCTACAGAAACACGGTTGTTACTAAAGCCCATAGTACACGCTGGTTGGTTGTGAATGAATAAAATCATCTAATACCTCGAGGTCACTCCAACCAGTCAATTGACCTAAATTACCGTATGCACAATCTATATGGCCTGGTTGATTGAATGATTCAAAGCCCTCTCTGGCAACGCCCTTCTAAAATGCCATAATAAAGTTATTCATTATGAAATTGGCTGTTCATTTGGCGGGCACATTTGGCAGTCTCCTATTGGCTGAAACGGATCACGTGGGTTCTATTCGATGATGCAATTTGAGCATTCAGAACCGTTTCTACACGAGTCAGTTGAAATATATTAGACCAAACGATTGGCGATGAGTCTTCTGCGTATGCGAGCATCAATTCCAACTAACCCGTTAGATCGATTTAACCACCGTGTACATGATCTTAGGCAGAGAACTGAGCATGCTTTATCTAGTGCATTCACATTATTTGGTTTGATGACGCACTCTTGAGATCTACTGGCATCGGTGAATGATGAATGAGATGGTGAGAAGCTGAGAAGGGAGGTTATTTTGATAACCTCACTGAGCCCTGTGGTACACCACAAATCAAGATGTGCTGCCATCTGCCACACATTTTCAACCAGTTAGTGCTAACCAACTATCAGACATAACTATCAGACATTATCAGAGAATTATCAGACATTCAACTCACCATATCACCAACATCTTTGAGAGATGGCCTTAACCTGATTGGTATTGGCATAACTAGTGGTATTATTGGCGAAGTCCTCGTCACCTCGTTGGTACGGTCTTCGTCATCCTCGTCATCGTCCTGGTTGATCAGACGCAGTCCGGGGAATCTGATCGGTAATTCGGTGAGCATGCACTCAGGGGATGATGAACTGACAACAGTGTCTGGTGTATCAAGGTCGCGGCCTGAGACTGACCCTCCTTTCTTATCATCACCTGTACAAATTCAAAAGAAAATTGTTTAAGATTTCACACAAGGTTGAAGCAGCCGTTACAGCAGAGAAGACTCATTTGATATTGGAAGAATACAAAATTCATCTGATTTCTTAATTTGATTCTTAATTAGTGTCGTTTGTGATTTCAAAAAAAAAATAACAATATGGAGAAAGAGCGAGACAATGACAGATAACATGCTTACACTCGTTGTCCAGTTTGAGCGGTGCGAACTCCTGATCGTAGAAGCCCCTCTGAGTGGATATGGGAGGTGGAGTTGGAAGTGGACTACCATCGCCAAACGGCCTTGTATTATAATAGTCGGAGAACTGCGACGTGATGGCACAGCCGTAAGTGCCCTTTAGTTCTCCAAGCCGAGTAGCGTTCTCAGTGACTTTGGTGAGATCACCAGAGCCGAATACACTGCAAACTGCGTAGTTACGTGACAAAGACGGTTCCAGCACGGTCATCGACGTCAGTTGACGTAGCTGGATCATCAAGTTGTCTGTGAAACTATCGTAATCTTCCTCGATCTTCGAGCCCTACAACAATTGTTGTTTGTCATGGTTAGTTTTTGTCTAGTATTCAGAAGATGAAAAAATCTATAAGAACACAGTACAAGACCTATGGAAGGGTCTAGTTTGTTTCTCATTCTACTGGGACTAACCTTTCTTTGTCGCTTCTTAGGTGCACCACCAACAGCTTCTTTTCCCAAGCTTTGACGTCGTTTCTGTTGATACTGTCTTCGTTTCAATTTCTTAATATCTGAAACAAGAAATTCTTGATCAAAACATCTCTCATTGTACATGCCATATCATTCTGGTACCTATGGATCGATGCAAGACGGTTAAAAATGATGTTCGCAATATCACAAAATAATAACTTGAATTTGGTTCCAATCATTGGCAAACTCGTAAGTAGGCCCAATTATCAATAAGCATTATTTTGATATAAAAAGTAACGTTCTTCTACTCAAAACTATATACACCCAACACAGAGTTAATTGTTTTAAAATCACGTGACTTGTAGTTTCGTTTTAGGTTATGGCAAGCCAATATCAAGCTGCTGGTGGATTTGAGCTACGTAGTTGGACCACCCACAGTTTTGTGCTGTGTTTAACAAAAAATGTGAACTGACTGGCTCACTCAATATGTCAATAAAATAAATAATTTATAGGCCTACTGTTTGGAGTAATTTATGCTAACCAAGATACTATTTATTTACACTTAATTTTGAGTGAATCATTGTAGGGCTACCTATTTGAATACCTGAATCCATTTAAACCAATATTAACCCTGGATTATAGTTGGCCTATGTACTCCTAGCAATAGAAAGAAAAGAAACTATGACACAGAATTATACTACAAACATTCTAAACAAAGTTTGGTTAGTAGAAGGCCCATGGAGATGTCCTGTCTGACAGTATTCACCACTATCAAAACACATGGAACGAAATAGGAGAAATCTGTATCTGTTCAAAGAAGGTACAGGCTACCTAAAAGTCGACTAGAATATGTTCTACTATGAAAAATAATAGATGAAATAACAATAAAACTGAACAATGATTCACCTGATGCTGATGGATCTTGAATATCTCCCATCTCCATTTTCCTCTCCACGTCATCCATAATCTCTTTCTTTACCTCAATCGGCATCGTCATTTCCCTTTTCGGTGACACTAATGGAGTCACCACTTCTCTTTTAGGCGAAGACAATGGGAGTCCAGCTTCTTTCTTAGGTGACGCCAAAGGAGCTTGTATATCTCTTTTCGGAGAAGCTAAAGGTGGTGTACTTCCGATACTCCTGGGAGATAGCATTTCATCTCGACTGGAGGTTCTGGACACCGGCATTCGTGGTCTTGAAACAAAAGACGTCTCCAACTGGGTATTAACTTGCTTGGACGGTTTCATTGATTGCGGTCCAGTTTCCAGCATCAATGGAGGCAGTAACGCCGAAGGAGTAGGCGGAACTGGGCGAGCTAATTGAGCCTCTAAGGACGGTACGTTACTTGTAGTTGTAGTAGTAGTCGTTTGAGCGCAGCCAGTGTTCTGTAACAGCTGTTTCAGTAAAACATTCTGAGACTCCTCCATTCGATTCGAAGTGGCGTACTTGCAGCTAGCCGGTCCAGTCACCTCTGGTTTCACTTCCGATTGGCTGAGACTGCAGCTGGAAGAGTAAGTGCTGTCCACTTTTTCTTCCTTGACTGTTAAAAGTTGAGCATCAGGTATCGACCCAGGTCGATTACCTAACCGTACGTTGATCAGAGATTGACTTTGCTGGTTTGATACCTGACTTGTGACGTTATTCCCGGTCGTGCTTGGTTGCATAGTCAGCGTTCGTGTGAGTAGATTGACGTTTGCGTTTTGCTGGGAGTAAATCGCATTCGTTATATTTCGAACGGTCGTGTTTGCCGACGAAGACAATTGACTTATCATGCTCGAGTTTGTAGCAGCATGGTTTGGACTGCTATCAGGTAATGCCGAAGTTAAACGGGATTCTAGTACAGATTGAGATCGAACTTCAGTAGGTTGCTTTCTTGCTTCCTCTTTCAATTTAACATTTAAATCAGCTCTCATTGCCTCATCTAAACCTGTATGTACAACTGAGATATTGCCAGACGATTGGGGTACCCTAGACTCACTGATTTGACCTACACTTGAAACTGGTGCCGTTACCGACTGTGTACTTGAAAATGGAATGCTAGGTGTCTGTGCACCCTGGCCAGTAGAATAGTTCATATTTTGGACATTTAGAATATTTGAAGATGAAGAGTATGTTATTAGACTGGCTGGTCTAGTGGCTGGCACGTTGACTGGAGAACTCGGGGCTTTTAAATAGCTAGAATTTGGATGATTGACTTGTGAGGTACTACTTGCTGTGTACATTGATTGAAATGTTGTAGGTACAGCTGGGCTCACAGACTTGGGCAAACTCAAAGCAGTATTTGTTGGTTGAGAACTTATGGGGATGCCGGATAAAACACTTGGAGGACCTGTGATCACACTGACCGTGGAGCCCGAAGCAGCAGGCACAAATGGTGTCGAACTAGGAACTAAAACTGGCAATTCTTGTCTCCTAGGTATTACAGATTGACTGCTGGTTGAAACAACTACAGCTTCTTGTTTTATTTGGTTACTAGGGAAACTCAATGCTGGTACAGGCCTGACAATAGTCGCTACAGCTATGTCTGTGGAGATGCCAGGTTTAGTGATAACAGGAACTGAAGTAGAATAAACTACTGGGTTAGGCAAAGTTCCAGCTAGTTTAATATTGCTTTGATGAATGCTGGCTTCAGGTATTCCCCTCTTAAGTTCAAGCGATACGACCGGTTTTTCTTCTTCGACATCTCTGACAATGGAACTGTTTGCCGATTCATCCATTTCATTTCCATTTGGGAATATTGTACTTGTTTGGTCTTGCAATGGCATCTCCTCTGAATGGAGCTTAATCACCTCGGTATCTTCTAGGAACGGCTCTGGTGACGGATCGACATTCATTTCTTGCTGATCAGGTGATTCAGGGGTATCTGTCATACTTAATACCTTATCAATTCCTCGAGATGCCTTCTTAATAACTGGCAGCATTGCTCTTTCTAGTGATTCAACTATTGAAGTGATGCTATGAATGTCCTCTCCTTTCTTTTCTGGAGAGTTTGCTTGGACAGTGTTCTGGTTTTCCAGACGGCTGGCATCGTCTGTGGCAGAGTAAATGCGCGACTCATCTTTCACAGAAGCCACTGTGCTTGCAGCACTCGAGACAAGGTCCTCGACAGGTTCTTCTTTCACTTGTTCATTTGCTACGACTTTAAATTCATCAATATCTGTCTTACATGGCAGTTCTTTGATTGTCGAGTTTTCAATGTTCGATTCTGTCTTCACCGTCAGAAGTTGGTCTCTGGGAAGATCCTCAAGAGGTTTTACTCCCTCCTCTTTTGATAAAAGTGTAGCGCTCTTCTCTTCCTTAGAGCTAAGCACTTGTGCCATGACCAAGTTCTCTGTTTTACTAGACTCAACCACAGTAGAACCAACAATGATGACAGACTCACAACTTTCGGCCAACACCTCTTCCGTTCGTACAAAGTCTCGTTGCTCCACAGAGAAAGAAGTCGCCATGGTATTTTCTTCGATCATCATTACAACATGTTGTTCATCTTCTTCTACTACTTGATCAATATGTTCTTTTTCATCAACGAGGACAAGATCTGATGATGACACAATACATTCTTCTATCACTTCTGATTCCGCATCTGCTGCATTATGTTCGATTATTACTATATTCTCCGACTCTGCAAGTAGTTCTAATTCAGTCGAGATCTCAATCTCGTGTTTTATATGTTCAGTCAGTAGACTGGACTCAGATTTTGCAACAATCACCTCTGTTGAACTAGCCTGGTATTCGGGAGGTGTTAATTGGGAATTTTCGTCATCAAAGTCATTATAATCAGCAGCAACTAAAGAAGCAACTTTCACAACGCTGGTCTCAGAAGACTGTTTACTCCCACTAGCAGAGGCATCAATATCTTGTTTCACAGCTTTATTCTTTCCGCTGATAGGGGATCTAGCTTGCACGCAAATTTTCGAGGAACCAGGTAAACCATGGCTTGGCGGTTCTTCTTTCTTCTTTTTATCGTTCATGAACCATATAGGTGACGGTGATCCACCTCTCAGTCCCAACTTGAAATAGCCGTAACGTCTTGGCACCGGCAACGGATTCATTGGATTGTTTGGATTTCCACCTCCACCTCCACCGCCACGACTATTATTGTCTTGAGTTTCCACATTCTCTCCACTTGCCGGAGTTCTAGGATTCTCATTACTTTGCGGACTATTCCCTACCGAGTGTCTCTGCCCAAGTGGAGATCCGATCTGAGGATTATGCACCATAGGGCTTCTGGGAGGCATTGGCGAACTAGGGGGTCCAAACTGTTGCACCATAGGACTTCTTGGCATAGGGGACGGAGGTTGACTTGGAGTGAAAGGTGAATTGGTCGGTTGGTTCTGAGAAAACTGTTGATGCATAGGACTTTTCGGTGGCATCGGAGAACTCGGCGTTTGAATCTGACCTATCATCGGACTCCTGGGTGGCATCGGTGAACTGGGAGGCTGATTCTGGTTAAACTGCTGCACCAGCGGGCTCTGTGGTGGCATAGGAGATGGTGGCTGACTTTGAGAGAACTGCCCTTGAAGCATCGGACTTCTTGGGGGCATTGGAGAGCTGGGTGGCTGACCCTGGTACATGGGGCTGTGTGGAGCTTGTGGCTGCTGAACCAGCTGCTGAGCCACCATGGGGCTTCTGGGCAATTGATTCTGAGAAGCCACCTGCTTCTGCATTTGCTGTTGCAACAGTTGCTGCCGTTGCTGCGGCGTCAACTGTTGGACAGAGTTTGCCAGCTGAGGTTGGCCAATACTCTGTTCTTGTTGTATATACTGTTGGAGGAGCTGCTGCCTTTGTTGATGTGCTAGTTGTTGCTGCAGCATTTGTCGTTGTTGTACCATCTGCAACTGTTGCTGACGTTGTGCAATCATATGACTTTGTCCTTCGTCTTGTTGCTGTCGCTGGGACTGCTGCTGTTGTTGTTGTTGCTGCTGACGAGCTAGCTGTTGCTGCAATTGTTGCATGTTTTGCTGCTGGTTTACACTCACCTGCGACACTTGCACTTGCGGCTGACTAGTTTGTGGACCAATCACATTCGACATAATTGGTTGAGGTGAATACACTACGCCAGGACGCACAGACTGCTGGAATATCGGCGCTGGACCACGCGCCCGCTGCAAGCCGTCTTGGCCAACGGGCGACCGTACGATGAATCTCGGATTCATGCCGTGCACCCTCCCCTGATCCCCGAACTGTTGCCCACCGAACGGCATATTGGACGGCGTTCTACTTTGAGGTGAAGTTAGTCTTGGACCTTGGGGAGAGCGCAGTACTTCTTGACTAGCCGGACTGAAAGGATTGTCTTCGCTCATGCTGTTAGGACTGTGTAATAAAGGACTGTGGCTCAGGAGCGCGCCCGGGCTGTGCAACGGCGACTGTTGCATCGACGGACTCGGTGAGAGGAGAGGAGACTGAGGTGACGAGGCCGGCGGCGTATTGGTACCGGTCTGTTGCTGTAGTTGCCGCTTCTGTTGCTGCTTGTTGCGGTACTCCTGACACAACATGCTGTGCTGGCGGCTTTGTTTCCGACTAGCATCCAAGTGTTTCTGCAAGACAGACTGTTCGCCGGAGATTCGCTGCAGTTCCGCAGCATCCGTTTCTGTCAGTCCATTACCAGACTTGCGTAATTGGCGTTGTTTGCTGTTCAGAGACTTGCGCACCTTGCGCAACTTGTTCACTTCCGTTTCGTAGTACTTCAATTGGGATGTTACGATTTGGTTTTGATGATTGAGCCACAGCTCGTAGACGTTAAGTGCCTGACGATCTTGCTCGGTGACGATTTGTTCCGGGGGTACCGGAGGTACAGGGAGATGCGGCGCATTGAATAACGGCACGCGGGGGGTTGTCTCCATTGGTGGGTTCGGAGGCCGAGGTTTAGGTTCTTGCCAGTCCATCAACTTGGAAGGTGGCACAGGTCTGGGAAGGTACGGTGCTCGAATACCACCTTGAACCACACCAGGGCTGCCCAGCATGCCTTGAGCTAGAAAAAAACCAAAACACTTGCTTGAATAGATTACGTTGTTGTGTTGATATATTTTGATGATTATCTATTGGTGAATAACTCAACCAACAGCTATGTGATTTATAGATATCACAAATTTCATCAACTGAAAACAATTGTTTTCGTTAAAGAACATCACAACCCTGAAACTAGATTGACTAATAATGATGATATTAATTTTCCTAATTTGAGAGAAAACTAGAAATCATCATCTCAATTTCAGAAATTATATCTAATTCATAGGGATGTGCGAGTCTCGAAATTTTCGAGCAAGTTCGAGTCAAGTCTGAGACTCAAACTCGCTCGAAAAGATTTTTTCCCAGATTGAAATCTTGTCATCTTTTCACCATTCAACAGATTGGTATTAAATATACAGTGTCTATGAAAAAGTTTTGTTTCTTGATTTCCCCTTTGATTTTGCATTTAAGGTTGCTGAATAATTACAACGCGCAACATCTCACACTGTCAGTGGCACTGGACTGACTCCGAGTGAGTTTGGCTTAGTCGTAGTTACTACCAGACACGCACACACATCTCTCTCTCTTCCCCAGTTCCTCCACTCCTCTCCTGAACACATCCACAGTGTCAAGAGCAGATCGAAACGTCATCACGCGTGTTGTCAAGCCACTTAAAACGCCCGAGCGCCAATGGAAACGCGTCGTATGATGATCTGAGGCTCTAGTCTGAGGCCCTAGACAACAGTTTTTATCACGGTTTTTATCGGCGAAGCTAGTCGAGCACACACTATCATTGAGGCAACGGTTTCTATCAACTCATCATTTAGTTTGGCCATTTAGTTTGGCCCGGTAGCATAGCTTTCTCTCGTATGCAATACGAAATTGCCCTAATTCTAACCGGAGGAGAGTGATGATTTTCGTGGATAAGGACGTGTTTGGTTAATCCAAATTTGTATAAATCGAAAATAATTTTTTGGGTTGTCTCTTTCATTTCAGATTACCGAGGGTTTGAGCTCGTTTGCTCGCACCAAGATTGTGCTCGAGCTCGCTCGAACTCGCTCGCGTCTTGCTCGGAAAAAGTCATTCTCGCTTGAAACTTGCTTGAACTCTAAAAGCTCTGCTCACACAGCCTTAATAAACACGATGTCAACAGTTTCTATCGCCAAAGCTAGCCGAGTACACACCCATTGAGGCAACGGTTTCTATCAACTCATCAAGTAGTTTTGCCCGGTAGAATAGCTTCTGCTCGTACGCAATACGAAATTGACGTATTCTAACCGGGAAGAGTGATGATTTTCGTGGATAAGAACATGTTTGGTGAATCCGAATTTTTAAATAGAAATCATTTTTTGGGGGTCTCTTTAATTTCAGATTAACGAGGGTTTGCGCTTGTTTGCTCGAACTAAGATTGTGCTCGAGCTCGCTTGAACTAAAATTTGTACTCGAACTCGCTCAAACTAAAATAATGCTCGAACTCGCTTGAGTCTGGCTCGAAAAAAGTCAATCTCGCTCAAACTCAAAAGGCTCTGCTTGCACAGCCAATTGCAGGCGCTGCTTGCATTTGTTCTCTAGAACCCTGGTCCTTTTTCCGAGTTATGACGTAGACATTACTCAGTTCTGTTCATGTTCTTATACAGAATCGATAATGCTTACGTCATGACTTATGGCATTCGAGGGACAAAAAATATTGATTTCAATTTCTGAAACAAGACGATTTCTAGTTTTCTCTAAAATTAGGGAAATAAATATTGTCATTATTAATTAAAATCTAGTTTCAGGGTTGTGATGTCCTCGAACATCGAATGTGGTTATGACCTACATTTGATCGAGAATCTAACCAGAGCAACAGTATAACAAGGAGATGTGGCGTACCTGGAATGCCTTGAACCGGCGATGTGGAGGGGTTTGTCCCAAGCACTTCCGCCTGCAGCCGTTCGAATTCGACGTCGCTGAGCAATACGGAGCTTGCTTCCGGCTGGTGCTGCTGCTGCTTCTCTTGCTCCCGCTTCTCCTGCTCCAACAGGTCTTCCAGCAAGAGAGGCTGCTCCTGGGGAGTAGACTGCGCCAAGTTAATAAACAGACATCGTACCGACTTACCAATTCCAACTATTTCAAAAACACGAATGGCGAGATATCAATTATAGCCCTAAATGATAATTTCAATTTTCACAAATTCTTAATGAAATTTGTTCACAATTCAAGGCCCACAATCGGATTGAGCATCTACATGTTTTCATAATTGGAAACTTTCAAATCACGTAGGAATGCTATATTAATTATTAAATTATGCAATAAGTTAGAGGATGTTTGACTCGGAACTCGTGCAGTAGCACATACCGATATAGTATTTTAGGTTGAATCGGAGAGCTAGTGATGTGGTGTGGTAGCCTAATGTACACTGCAGTCTATTTTCCCAGGCTTATAGAACAACAGTAAATTGTATCGCTATTCCAATTCTCTCAACATTTATTATAATTTATAAAATGGTGAACTCCTAGCTTGACTCGTCTTTCAATATATAAATATATGGATAGAACGTTAAAGAAATTTAAAAACACTATATATATATGTGCCATACATGTATAGGGGCCAGTCAATGATTGAATAATGTTGATGTTTTTGTTGGAATGGGATTAGTATTCATCCCCTATGCAAATGGATATGCAACCGTTTAAATTTCACTCGCAGAACATTGTACAGGCATCAACAGAAATGATAAAAAACAAAAGTAATACCAAGATATTATTTCTAGGCATACTGAAGTGGTGAAAGATGGGCATGCCACAAATATTCCATACAACAGAAACACAGGTGATAAAAAAGCATTATGTTACTACTAAACAGATAGAATAACTAAGCTTTCAACACTCTGTCTGGAAGTCATTCCTGAAGTGCCTGGCAGTCATTGGCATAATTCCAGCCATTGAAAGCATGGTTTGGTAGCTGTTCCAGGCTATATTCGAGATATTTTCACCCCCAAATATCATAGCTGTTGGTGAGGTCATTAAGTGAACAATATTACTTTGTATGATATATTATATATTTCTCAAGGCATAGCTCCCATTTTTTACACTGGAGATCTCAAATGTTTGTTACTTTGCTTCAATATAAGCAGTATTTTACTTCTGAAAAAATAATGTAAAAATAACCCCTTCCTAACGAACAAAATCATTTTTTCAAGACAAGCAAATCTTGACCATCATACGTGAAATAAACTTCATAATCAAATTAATATGACCAATAATTTTCAATCACATCTTCTCCGTGATTATTTGAATGATTTTTCTCGTCTCCATTACTACATCACTTCTGCTGTCACTATCACAAAATAATTGAGTCAATTTGGTTGAGAAAATTTGGCATATTGTTGGCTTACCATTTTCTAGCATGACAAGTTGTTTTTTGAGCAAATTGTGGCTAATTCATGATTTTGATCTTCAGAGCAGTTTGACTAGCATAAACAAAAAAGAATTCTTTGCGGAGCTCAGTTTATCGATTCATAATTTGAAATTTGAAAATTATCTCCAGTAGAAAATACAGAAATTTGATACACCAGTGGTAGCCAGGCAACAGGGGTAGCTTAGCAATAACCAAGTTATCGGTGGTTACCACACAAAGTGCTAAAAATGACTTGTGTTAGAAATGTACAGGTTGGATGAAGGAAATGCTACAATAATTGATTCATAGAAGAGTTACTTGGTTTCACTGCTCAGATTTCAGAAATGAAAAAAAATAGACCAACTCACTTGATAAGGTCTGGTAACGCATATAATCAAGTGTTTCTAATGACGTTAAATCTACAAGGTTTATAGAAATTGGGGACGAGCGTTTTGTATTATCGTGCAATTCTAATGAATAATTAAGTGGCAATTAATATTAGGCCAAGTGCAAAATGTTTGCTCTACATATTGCCATGTATTCATGTGACACATCACAAGCACTGCTACGTGGAAAGTTGACATATCAAATGAAGAGGTCGCAGGCATCTGCTAGGCATGTAAGCATACACACACACCCTTAAAGGACATCACTACTCTGAAACTAGATTTTAATGAATAATGACAATATTGATTTCCCTAATTTTAGAGCAAACTAGAAATAATCATCTCAATTTCAGAAATTATCATCAATTATCTTGACCTCCAGAGACCACGAGTCATGACGTAGACATTACTGATTTTGTACAGAAACTCAAACAAAATCTAAGTCACGTCTCAGAAAAAGGGCCGGGTCCTGGAGAATAAATAAATAAATCACAATTTCTGAAATTATGATGATCATTTCCAGTTTTCTCTAATATTAGGAAAACGAATATATTTCCATTACTCGTTAAAATCTAGTTTCAGGATTGTGATGTCCTTCAATTCTCACGGTCTTACTTCTTGAAACAGCAATTTCATTTTTGTCTCGTGATTGATTGGCTCTGCGAACAATAGAGTTCACCTCTAATACCTGCTTGCTCTCAAGACCAAACTACTGGCAACTTGAAACCAGTCTCATGCACTACTGTATTAAAGCCCATTCACAATCTAACTTGACCTTAAACTTCCAGTTGAAACAGCTCATCTATCAGCTGCCACTGGAGCGCAACATAACCTAAAAGTTGTGTCCCCAAAGTCTAATGAGAGCTTTCAATTATTTTTGCATGGTTTATAATATATAATATGAGAAATGAGAGAATTATTAGTTTTTACAATGTCGTAATTCATTCACACAGCATTGAGTATTGTTCTCGATGTTGTTATTGGTTGCTAACAAACAAGACCGTGCCAGTTCTGAGCCGAACGTTTTTCGGAGGCTGCCACATTCACATTCTGCCAAAATGGCGGTCGACCGTATGTTTGAACTAGGCGCCGATTGGTCGATTCCTACGTTTTCTGTAAACTTAAGAAATCAAGTTTGGCGTTTGCAAGTTCTTCTATGCGACTGCTAATGCTAAGTACTATGTTTAATTTTGTCGTGAACAGTAACGAGAAATACCATATGACAAAACAATTTGTAAGTTCCCAAGTTTACGGCCAACTTTAATCGTGAATGGGCCTTCATTGTGAGGAATTCAAAAGAAATATGCCAGCAAAATCTTAGCTTTGACAATACTATTCAAGTGGTTCCACAGAGAAACAGCATACTGGTCACGACACCGCACAATCTTGGTTTTCAAACTAGAGAGACTTGGGCCTGAATATTTTAAAAATATGATGATATGCACATGCATACTTGGAGCGATCACAACTATTACCGGTTGGATCAGGCAGAGCTATTCCTGATGTCAATGCCAGAATGTTTTCACGACCTACGAGCAAACCGACAGTTGTTTTCAACTCCTTTCAATTGGGCAAGAGATAACTTACTTCCACATTACATAATTGACAAATATATATTTTTTGTTGTTGAAAATAATCAATTACTATTTTCCTAAAGGTCCCTCTAGCAGCTAAGTTATTTCGGGATACAAACAAGCGGGTTATTGGTTAACGATGTTCCAAAAACCCATGCTATATGCGATACTCAGTCATGCCTGATTGAGTGATTGGACTTCAATTTCTAAAACAGAGCTTAGTGGTTAACGGAGCCAGAAGGGCAGATTTGTGTTTGCCTATCAGTTTTCCTCACTTCAAACAGTTTTCATCAGAACATCTTAATTTCAATTTTGAAGGATTACTGAAAATGGGAACAACTGAAACCCACTCTCAAATGGAATGAAATCACAAATTTTCATAACACCATTAAATTATAATCAAATCAAGTTTAGTCCTACTACCCGTACTTGAATTAAATATAAACAAATAAATTACGGTTAGGTCTACAATTATGTCAAATTTTCAATTAAATAACAAATTAATAAATATTGAGTGTGTGCACACATTCACAGACATACCAGTGTCCTCGTAATAATACTAGCACGATTCCAGAGTCAATCCTAGTCAGCTCTCGCTTGAAGGTACTTCTCAAGATCCATTGAAGGTTGCGTTGGTTTGCCGCATCTTTATGGTGACTTTACTCAACTCTAAAACACGTTCCATTTCCTGCGTACTTTCCTCAGAACCAACGATTGCTCTTCTACCTAGTGTTGTTTTGTAGAAATTTGATGTCATGCCTTCTAGTTAAGTCAAATAAAGGAATCTAAGATACAGTGCATATTGGCATCCAAGATGCGGTGGAAGTAAACAAATGTGCTAGGCTTACAAAAAGGATATTTGCTGACAATGAAATTGAATAAAATATGAATACATATTTTTGGGGGGCATGCGGACTTCTCCCACAATTTTGATAACACATAAAACTCGTCTAGATGTAAGTTACTTGCAATATAATTTGCATCATCATGAATTACTTCACAATTCAAATAATGCAAAATTTAACCCCACTATCTCTGTTTTACTTCACAAAAGACTGTTTAAGACAACTGAGCAAACGTTAACGTCATTTTGCATGTATTTGCATGGTATTTGTAAATAAAGTTGGTTTCTTGCATCACTACTAGATTACTCACGATCGTTAGTTCTGAAGATGTGACCAGTAAATTGGTACATATTTTCAACATGAGAGGGATAGGAAGTGAGGATTCCATCTAGGACCGGCAAACCAACGCAACCCTCAATGCATCTTGGTACTTTCAAAGCGATGACAGCGACGTCAGAGGGAGGAGTCCGTTGAAATTTTAAATTGTAATAACATTACTTTTTGTCCTAGCCAGCAATGAAAACGTCATTTTCATAATTTGTTTTCACATTCGTAATTTGATTCATCGAACTTTGGGGTTGTGAATAGTTTGAAAATGAACTCGAACTTTTGTTGCTAGTTTGAAATCAAACAGCATATGTTCGAGAACAAACTTGTTCGAACATTCGCGTACTTTTTGAATTTAAAGTGCATTTTCAAGGTTGCCACTACTGTAGTTGAATCTCAAAGGCTGAGCACCATCTTGAACTCTTTGGCTTTGCTTGAACTGTCAAATTATGTGGAAAGATTGTTTTTTTAGGGCCTAAAATGAACTTGTCAGTATTGAGTTCAAATAGTAGACATGAGTGAAAGAAAAACTGCTGTAGGCATAGATGTGTTAGAGGTGCTAAGTATTGAAGAAGTTTGTTAGTTTGTAAGTTGAGTTTGCTAGTCAGTTTGTAGCTATCAAAATTTGAATATTGAAAATAGAACAAAATTGAAAATTTCGATTGATATTGAAAAAAATAAATCACACCACATTACAGTTCTACATAGGAAACAGAATGGTGCTAGGCAAATGCACGTCGATAGCTCTGTACAGGGCCGTTCACTGATCCGTGTCTTCCATCTGAACGAGTGGCTAAGGCTCAAGTTTCTCAAACGGAATACGGGCAGCAGCGTATTATTCCAGTCATTTACAATTTGTTTATTGATACCCATCACTTCATTCATATTGATATTTCATCCAAGTCCTGAAATATCAATTGATTGTCAACCCTTAGCGTGATCATAGTATTACACAGAAATCGTTGTAACTATAAACTTTTGGCTATAATAAGAATAGATTCTGTGCTGCTAACAATCTTCAACAGCATGGTTCTATCATTATTTTCATATAGAAACTAAAAAGAGAAAACTTCAACCCAATTAATTGTGCAGTGGTATTGTAGTTGTACCTGAACAAATTCACATTGAAAATACAGAAGGATTTCGATTAAATTCCATCGGCTGATATGGACTGGAACGATACCCCAGACGGTAAAAGAGTTGCGTTTTGGAAAGTTCTAAATAACATAAGTGTACGTTTGTATTTTCGAGTACGTTAACAGCATGAACAGTATCGTAGGCGTGGTCATTTTCATATTAAAAACATCAACGTCTCACGACATACAGATGTACGTTTTAAGGACGTTGCGTCGAATTCTGGCTCCCCAAACCGGTCATTTTATATTGCACTGACCAACAGAGTTCAGAGTTGCGTAATTGATCGGTCGCATTGAACGAAAACCAACAGCCTTCCAAAGCGGCCAAATTGTCGTCTACTTACACGACGATGAGCACAATAGTAAGTTGTTTCTAATCATCCTCACCTGCAATAGTAAAGGGGGCCTACGCTGCTGCAGATGGTGTGGGGGTAGAGCCCCCGTCATCATCGGGAGGCGAGGGGGGCCCAGAGGGTAGCCTGCACTGCCACGTATTACACCCTGAGCCTGAGTAGCCACAAGCATGCACAATGTAAGTAGTAGTAATTGAAGACGACATAGATCACACACACACACACACACACACACACACACACACACACACACACACACACACACACACACACACACAACAGTCAAACGCGCATGGACTTCCATTCTATTGTTCGGTTCTCGACCGTACCAAACATATGTTAATAAGTGTATAGAGAACTGTACAAAAGAAGCACGTAATATGCAAACATTTGCTCAATGCTGCTCAGTAGTATACCACCATGTCAAAAGATATAGGCCTACTGAAGACATATCACGCAATGATAAAATAAAGCTGATTCCCCTCTATTTTATCTTCACTCAATCTGTGGTACACTCTCCGACCGCTGCAAAGTCTGACAAGTGCTGGATTGGGATCACTAGCTCGATTGTCGCACTTTCTAGCGTTTGAAAAGATATACTAATTGCAGAAATGGGCGAGGAGAATGGAGGTGTGCAGGGAGTTTCCAGTTTTATTTTGTGAAAAGCGTAGTTTCTTGGTAGTATATCTTTCGTC
>OZ023327.1:26462680-26529782 GCA_964007535.1 Brachyptera risi
CTTTGCTGGGTTATCATAATTTTACAAGGAAAACATGACGATATTTTCATTTTGTAAATTGGACTTGGTCAAATTACAATGTGTCCAAATGAAAAACTACGAAATTATTAGAAATGTGATTTTTCTTTTCTTTTTAGGTCACTTATACACCATGGCATTGTAGCATTTCATGACTATCCACAGAATTTGAAGTGAAACAGAAGACAGAGAATCACACAAAATTGGTAAAAACAAAAAAATAACATCACTGAATTATATTTCCAACTACGGTACCACAACTTTTAGAATATCTACAGTGTTTTCCACCAGTTTTTCGAAGTTGTTGTCACAAAACAGCTGCCATTTTAATTTCCTGTAGGGATTTGCAGGAGGAATAGCTTTGCCCTTCTAACTTGACAGCCAGTGAGATCACTCTTCAGGATTCAGCCAATAAGAGAGCATTACAATTTTGGAATAGGAGGCAGATTCAAAGACTCAAATGGACTCGGAAATCGAGTCAAAAATTACTTCAAGGAGTCAAATCTCGCGAGACTTGGAGACTTGAAATTAGGTAGACTCGCAAACCCCTAAATACTTTTGTTGCACAACACATCTCACGGACAGTATTCCGCAGCACTTTTAAGCAATAATTAACAATTATTCCTACAATATGCATCACAAAGAATATCTACTTTTAATAAATGAACAAAGAAGATCAATCCAAGCCCAATTTTGTATGTAAAGTTGCGTTGGTTCAGAAAGAATGAATGCATTTGTGTGTCACAGTTGTCATGCTATCTAGTCATTAGCAGGCCCAGGTCTATGGTATGAGGGGTTTGCGATTAAAGCAATTTGTGACTTGAATTTGAATGGCTTTTTTGTATTTACACACATTTTACTCTTCAAAAATCTTGCATATCCTTATGAATTATGAGTGACACACAATGTAACTAATCGTGGCCTTGGCATTAACAGATTTTAGAAGGGATATCTGCTCCAACAGAGAAAATCAAATTTCCATGAAATGTGAGAAAAGATCCAAGTGTTTTTTTTCTGTCATCAAATTAAGCATTACGATTTCACAGTACGCTGAGAGCAGTTCACGTGAAGTTTTTCAATCAAGTAAAATTATTTAAAATAACCTAAATTATTAAACCCACACGTTATTGTTGCATAAGAGCTAAATTATTGTTTTCATTTCACAAAATCCATTCAGGGAGAAGTTTTTTTTACACTTTTGGATTTTTGTATCTTGGAAAAAGATCCCCCTCCAGAAAAGGGGAAAAAATGCTTAGTGCAGCAGGTTCATAACAATTGCAATTCAATTTCACCTTGACCTAGGTAAACCCTTACAGAAAGTATTGACAGTTTTTTTACAGTTACAGAAAGAAGCTGAATATATCAATTTGTAATAAGATATCATAGCTTAAAAGATGTGTTGTGAAGTAGGCCTACACTGTTCAGTCTACAATGAGAATTAAATGCAGAATTTTTCAATCAAACAGTACCCAAACAGAATTTCTACATTTCACATACAGATCCATGAAAGAAGTAAAAAATGATTGAAGAGTTGTATAAGAAAAAAGGAAAGCTGAAGGTACCGAATCCCAAACAGTTCAGTTGAATTACGGTTCAGTTGAATTACGTGAAAAGATTGAAGAACGCAAGTTGAAGTATTCCGTAGGGAGAGAATAGGGTAAAATATAGGGGCTCCTAAATTTGTTTGAAACATTTGTAATAAATCTCTAGCAGAACACGTATCTAAAAAAAAAAAAAAAAAAACACACGTTTGAATATATTGGCACGGTTGTCTTACCTGGTGTTGCTGCACCGGGCCCGGATAGGGCGGTGGTGGGCCGGGGTAAGGGGGTGGTGGGGGCGGCAAGCCCATGCGCACCACATTGCTGGGTTGAGCGAGGGGTCGCGTCGGATTCTCTCTCGGGACTACGGGAGCTGCCCCAAGCTGGGACCGAATCTGCTGATCTGAGGGCCACAAACAAACAAGATCGTACATCGGGAACACTTTCCTGCATATAATAATATTCTATTGTCAGTATTGTTTCCTCGGATACAATAGGGGGTGTATACCTGTACAAGCAAAAACCCAGTATAATTTGAAGATTCTAGGTGGTTGTGAACCAGCTGTTGAGGCTCATTCACAATGTAACGCCGACATTAACGCATGACACCAATACCATTGCGAGAAATGTTTGCCTTATTGCCTTATTGGAGGTCCTTGGTCTATTCTAGGGATGACATCGATTCTCGAAATCAGGAATCGATTCTCTATGCTCCAGAATCAATAAAAATTGATTTTGAAAAAAAAAAATTTAAAAAAAAAATTTAAAAAAAAAAGAAAAAAAAAGTTTATTCTCAAAAACGTAGTGCAATTTGAAACTTTTTTTTCAACCTTCCCAAGGCGTTCACGTGAAAAATAGCTGCTAGAGACTTCTTTGAACTGTACTGTACCATTTGGGTATTTCCGTCAACGTTCGGCTGTCAGACGTAACCGAAGGGATAGCTTTTGTCCAGATAGTAATATCTCAACAATACAGAATAATATAGACAACGAAATGAGCACTTATTACGACGTAAAAAAGTAGGCTACAGCACTGAACCGATTTTTTTTTGAAAAATCAATTTTTTGATTTGAGAATTGTTTTACATCAGAATCGATTCTTAATCGATGTTATCCCTAGTCTATTCAGTATTCACAACCATGACTAAGCACAATTACAAGATAAACACACACATGAAAGCTTGAAAGTTGGCGTTACCGGTACTGTGAAACATAAGAACCAATTTAGAAACCTTCAATTTTAGAACAATGAGAGACAAGTGGCAGGTAAACCAAACTACCTGAACTGATCACCAGATTTAGTTCAACAGCTGAGGGTGCAGTGGCAAGAGAAATAAACTTGAATTCTTATTGATTGTTATTGCCGTGTTCTATGTTAATGTTGGTGTGTTTTGTAAATAGACAGTTTGGATTTCATGTTCACGCCATACGTGAGGCATTAGTACATGTTGATGTCATGTAGCATTGTGAATGAGCCTTCAGTAGTATATATGTTATCACTGCTTTTCTGCTTTTTTTTCATATCATTCTTTTCATATTTTTTCTCTTTTCACTTATTTTCATTTCCAAGTTTTGATATTTCCTATATTTGTACTAATCATGTGCAGATCTGTGGAATGATGAATAAATGAATCGCCGCGGACACGTGGGGACACCCCCTCCCCTCTCCGCGTGTATCTAGCGGGCTTCGTCACGCTGGCATCCTCTGGTGGACGTTCAATCAATCACATTATGTGCTCATAAAATAGTAGAACAATTCTATCAACATTTACATAAGCAGTGCTGAAACAACACATACGTGACAAGCCAACGACTGGACACAATTGCCGCGGCCTCACGAAGAAACTCCCTCCCCCATATGTACCTTGCGGGCCTCGCTGCGCCGGCATCCTCTGCTGGACGTTCGAGATTGCCTCGGTTGGCTGCGTCGCGCCGCCCACGCACGTCACCGGTAACACCTCCTGCTTGATCCTCGGCTCCTGCTTGGCCCGGCCCTGGGAGGCCTGTGCGGGGGCGGTGCCGCCCTGCTGCTGCTGGTTCTTCTTCAGCTTGTCGTCCTCTTCGAGGTCATCGAGGATGTTGCCCTTGTCGCAGCCGACGATGTTGTCGAGCTCGGGGTCGGCATACTCGAGGATGTTGAAGTCAGCGCCCATTTCTGGAGCGAATCAAACAGGTAGGCCAATTGGAAATCGGTGTTGCGCACGGGAGCCCATTTAGCGAAGTATCTTTTTTTTTGTGTGATAACTTTCGAATAGTATGAGGTATCAAAATTCAAATGCAGATGAAACACAGATTTTTTAATACCTTCGAGATGGTGTGAGTAATTTTTTTAAAATTTGTATTACATCATTTTCAAATGTACATATAACTGGCAATGTTTCTTTTTTCTTTAGCTGTATATATAGGCTCTACATAGGAAAATTATGCGATAGGAGTATGCTTTTTAGGGTTGTGCGAACAGTTCAACAACAAACTTGAACCTTTGTTGCTAGTTCGAATTCGAACTTTATTTTCAATTATTTTCAATTTTTGTTTATATTAAATTAAATTCTTAATGGATTGGAGTGTACAAAAATGTGTATATGGTTATTGTTTCATTCATTTATTTTTTCAAATAAACTATAATACCGAACTTATAAGGGTAGTATATCAACGCTTGGCAGAAATGATTCTCACAACCTGATAATGGGGCGTAACTTGACGAGTGTTTTTGACTTACCTAGAAGCTCGTCATCGTCGCCCAAGTCCGCTAAAATGGCCGACACTTCGACTTCTTGTTCCAGTTTCTCCAGCTCGGCAGTCACGCTCTCCGGAATCTCTTGCTGGGAGTCGGAGGGTAGCACGCCTGGCTGGATAACTGGAAAGAAGGACTACTGCGTGAACAAACTGCCAATGTCTCGGGTAAGATGGTGATTGATGGTCATTTTGTGCTTAATGACCTCGCTAACAGCTAGGTTATGTGGGGGTACAAATGTGAGTAGGTGTTAATGATGCTACAAAGTGGTAAGTGGAATACAAATTTGAAAATTCAACCTTATTATTCAAATTTTCCTGTAATCCAAACAATGGTTGTGGTATCTACAAAATTTTCACCCTTAAGCTCAATGTTGAATATTTATACAGTTCAAACTTCGAAGTCGAACGGATATTTTGGATACCCTGAATTTTGAATTAAAGAGGGTTTACTTTGATTGAAAGAATAAAAAGAGAAAAATCAGTTAGCAATGGTAGTCTGGCATGAGGGCCATGTGCTTAAATGAATACACAGGGTTGCTGGTTGAGAAAAAAATCACATTTACTACAGAAATTTCAATATCATAAATTATTCAAACTGTTCAATCAATATCGAAATTACTGAATCAAATAAAATTATGATTACCGGTATAATTAGTATACAGAATGGTGCCAGGCCAATGAATACAGCTAGCTACATATCAACGATCACTAATCCGTGACTTTCATCTGACTTGAGCGACTAAGACTGGAGTTACTTGCATGCAAAACGAGACTCGTGACAGTCAGCGAATTATTTCAATAGTTATTCAAAAATTTTCAATCAATATCGAATTTATAGAACATTTTTCATAACTCATCAAATTGAAGTCCCAAAATATCGAATCTAGCAAAAATTCAAAATTTTCCAATCAATATTGAATTTATAGAACATTATAATTAGAGCTGTGCGAGCAGGCCTTTTATTAGTTCGAGCAAGCATAGAGGTTTTTGCTTGAATTTCGAGCAAATTTCTAGTGAACACACACTTTAATAATAGATGTTCGAGCAGTTTTTTTCAAGCGAGTTCGAGTGAGCAAGTAAATTAGCTTGAATTTCAAGTAAAAATGTAACCAATAAAATACATTATTTTAGCTCTCAAAACATTTACCAAGAATAGGCCTAGGCCCTGGATAGATTTTTTAAATTAAATGTTTTGCAAGCCACGTAGGTCTATATGTGTATAGGCCCAAGTAAGTTGAGGAAGAAAGTAAGGTAAGTAACGCATCGGCCTTAAAAACAGAAGGCTTTACATCCTCTCCCATAAATATGGCATCTTCTTCATCACTATTCATTCTTACTTAAAAATCCTAACTTGTAAGTGTATCTCAAAAAGCACAATAGAAAAATAACCGAAACTGCGTAAAAATGTGTGTTTTAACACGAAAAGATGTACTCCTGAAAAATCAAAAGTTCTTGGCGATTGGCGGCGTAAAAGTAGGATAAGAAATTCATAATTTATTACGGCCGATACACTCGCTCACGAGCGATCAGAGCGCAAAATAATGTAAGGGATTTTTTTCTCAGGTTGGTAGTATACAATGCGTCATACCCGTGGTCATACCTCTAGGCGGGATCAACATGGCAACCTAACCTAAAAAGTTGAAACATCGCGATTTGTGAAGTTTAGTGATTTTATTCTCGAAAAACATTTGAGACCCGAAATTTTGAGCAGATCTCTCAGCCTACTCGAGTCGAGTTCGAGCACAATCTCTGCTCGAACTCGACTCGAAGTTTCGAGTCTCGCACAGGCCTAATTAGAATAACTCATTATCAAATCGAAGTCCCAAAATATAGAATCTAGCAAAAATAACGTAATCGAAGGGCAACCCTAGAATATAGCAACTATTAGAGCTTCTATATATATGTAATATCAATATATTGAAACAAATTGGTTTCCTTTTCTTAGGTTCACAACAGTGGATTGACCCCTAATCACAATAGACAAATCCATAAAGAATCAAATTACTGTGCGTGAAATCATAATAATAAATCTTCATTCAGTTTCTTGAAGAAAAAAAAAAAATTGCAAGGTTTCGTGTACAGTTGCCGCTCTTCCACCTGACTAAGATTGCAGCAAAATTACTGTTTCAATTTCACTCAGTATGAAAAATATAACGTACATTTTTATACTAGGTCCTCACTATTTGGCCCTGCAATAAAATGTCGAATAAAGTCTATCCAAGTATGTAATTGGCTTACCTGGGCCTCTGTGGTCTGGCTGAGGGAAACGAATGCGAACTCCGGGCAGGTCTCCTGGCCTGGCTAAACGCTGAGCTACCATACCTGGTGCTCCGTTACCATCTGTAACACAAGCATGTTTCGTGTTATCGCCAGTCGTTACCCCCGAAACGTCAATTCACAACAGTTTTACCGAAAACCCTCGTTAATTCAAACTTGTATCATTCAAAATGGGTATTCTTGGGTCCACTGAATTTCGAATCTGGGGGTTTACTGAAGCGCGGGTCTTACGCAGGTTTCTATACATTTTTCCCTCTCTCTATCTAATATCAAACACTGATACATGACTGCAATTACATATATTATTTATTACATGGGATCTCATCATACTTCAGAAACACAATATCTTTATTTGTTTCATTTTTACATATCTGTATCAACCTTCAATTGATATTAATGTTTATATTTATATTCATTTAACCTAATGATAATCCCTCTAAGTCTAACAATCTAGGGTATCTACCAAAAGGTGTGTTATGTGAATTATGTAACTATATGTGAACAATGTAAAAAATGCAAGCTGTAGATTATGTAAAACAATAAATTCATTGATATCACTGTTATTTAGCATTCAGAGGCTTGCCAATTTGACACATGTATGGAAACAAAGCATAGAATGTGGTTCTGAAATGACAGCTGACTATAGAAATAGCATTTCATTATATGTACAATAGAGCAGGGCTTTCCAGCTAGATACCTCGGAGGGGCATTTTCTTACGGGAAAAATTTAGGTGGGCCACATAGTTAACTGTCCAATGATTTTTGTTTATTTCTCACTTGTTTTCAATATGGTACGCCAGTAAACAGAGAACATATTTTTAATACACAGATATTCAAGCTTTTCACAACCAAACATTTTTTTAAAATCAAATTTCAATTACTTAAAATCGCATTTCTCGTCTTTATGTCTTCATTTAGGTCTATATTACTAAGTAATATGGCACAAGCAGAGAAGCTTACAAGGTTGCCAAATAGGTGCACCTGTCGTCACAAGCCAAAATTTTTTTGGGAATCATCAACTATGAAGTCAGTTCAAATGCAGCTCCTACCTTTTGACTTGTGACAACAGTTCAACCCTTGCCAAATATATTCTCGATTTGACTACACAGAATGTTATAATAAATTGCAGTGATTTTACCTTGGTTCATAAGTTCACACTGCGGGTCATTTGAAGAGGTTTCACAGGCCAGAGTAGGCCCACGGGCCGCCAGTTGGGAAGCCCTGCATCAGAGTATTTTATCCCCCCCCCCCCCCCCCCCGCCAAAAAAAATTGAATACAAATTTTCCCATCCATCTAGATGTTAGCACAAGTCTTATGTGGCCATCAAGTGGTTCATGTGAAGGTCACTCACCCGACTGGTGCTGTTGAGCAAACAACGGCATCTGCTGCCGATGCACCAAGTGATCGTACGGGTCGAGTGGGTTGCGTGGAGCTGAAAGTCGGTTCACCAGAAGGCCGCCAGGATGTGCGTAAATGCCTGGCTGCTGTTGAACCACCTTCTGCTGCTGCTGCTGCTGTTGTTGTTGTTGTTGCTGCTGCAGCAGCACGGTTTGCTGATGTAGACGCAGCCGAGGATCAACACCCTGGAATTTTTTCAATCAGTCAATTTTTGTATTCTCGAGTTTTGAGTCAACGAGGGTATAATGTAACGAGAATGATGCGTCCGATGCATGTAGTAAAAACTATCAAATTGCTAACTACATATTCAACGTAGGCCTATTATATGTTATACATTGTGACTGTTACTGTGGTTGGTAAACCCTGTTGATTCGAACTTCAATCATTCAAATTTTGCTGCAATTTAAGCTATAGCTCTGGTCCATCTTAAGCTCAATGTTGAATATTTATGCATTAAATTCTCATCGCTTTTTTTCTTCTAGTTCAGTTCAACCAATTTGAGATCTGATGAAACTTTTGTCCATAGTAACCTACCGCATTATTATTTTCATATTATCAATTAAATTATCTTTAATTCAATCGAGATCGTGATTCAGATACACGTCCGGTGTACAGTTAGACCTCGTTGAATCAAACTGATGATTCAAATTTTGCTGCAATTCACACTATAGTTCTGGTCCCTACACAGTTTTGCCCATAAGCTCAATGTTGAATATTTTCATAATACAAACTTGAACAATATTTAAAAAAAAATGGGTAATTTTGGGTCCACTGTATTTTAAATTAGAGAAGACTCGCTGTAATCGATCCTCTAAAGAAAGGCTGAAGTAAATAAATAAAAATTCCTGTCAACCCTCGTAACGGAAAGAACAGACGGGAATAACGGGTGAGCGTAAAGCGTACCTGCAGTCTGGTGTCCGGGCCGGCGTGTCTGGGGGGAGCTCTGACAACCACGTTGGCAGGCCCTGGCATCCGAGGTCGGGCCAGAGCGGGCGGCAACGGCTGACGGAACGTCGTATCACCGCTCAAACTCGAGTCCAAGTGTTGTTGTTGTTGTTGTTGTTGCAGTGCTGAATGCAAGCCGATGTCTGGGCCTGGTGGCGGTGCTTCTACAAGATGCAAAAAACGTTCTTTAATAATCTTTAAAAAGAAAGATCGAATGAAATAATGAATAATCTGTCCATTCTAAGTTCTGAATTGAATACACATACGATAATTTACAGTGTGTGCACATAGATAGTAGGCTCAGTTATAAAAAATGAAAAGAAATGTGTTTTTGACCGATTTTAAGCCGAGATTTGCATATAAGGCGATGGTGACTTAAGAACTTTAAATTATACGGCAAAAACCCTAGGCTTATATTTGGGACAATACGGTGATTGAAAGTCATCTGAAACCATAATTTTTTGTGTTTCATGTTTTGTGATGTTCAAAACTATCTATGGCCAAGTTCTTTTTCGCTATATAAAGCGATATAGTGGGACATAAGTCCGACAGAATGTGTGCAAAGTGTAGCGTTGCCGCCAAACAAATACATGCTCGGACACCGTAGACAACGATAAATCGACATTTATCCCAAACACGCACTATTTGTAACAGTTATTTTCCTAAAAACATTGTTACGCATAGTTACACTTGCTTTTTCAAATCAGATGCAAGTGCCATGAAAACCTCAAATCTTTCAGTCCAATTCGTTCAGAATAAATTATTTATTCATTAACATTTGTGGCCTGTGGCAGTCATCAACGATGCTCTTCTAGTTTGTGAAGTTCAATTATTTAGTGTTTTAGTGTGAGACATGTTGCAACAATGTGTATATGTTAGGCCTGTACGAGACTCGAAAGTTTGAGTCGAGTTCGAGCAGAGATTGTGCTCGAACTCGACTCGAATAGGCTGAGAGATCTGCTCGAAATTTCGGGTTTCGAACGTTTTTTGACAATAAAAACACTAAACTTCACAAATTGCGATGTTTTAACTTTTTAGGTTAGGTTGCGATGTTGATCCCGCCTAGAGGTATAACGCATTGTATACTACCAACCTAAGAAAAAAAATTCCTCACATTATTTTGCACTCTGATCGCTCGTGAGCGAGTGTATCGGCCGTAATAAATTATGAATTTCTGATCCTACTTCCACTCTGCCAGTTGCCAAGAACTTTTGATTTTTCAGGAGAACATCTTTTCGTGTTAAAACACGTATTTTTACGCAGTTTCATTTATTTTTTCATTGTGCTTTTAGAGATTACAAGTTACGATGTTTTAAGTGAGAATGAATAGTGATGAAGGTGACATATTTATGGGAAAGGATGTAAGGCCTTCTGTTCATTATGCTGATGTGCTACTTACCTTACTTTCTTCCTTAACTTACTTAGGCCTATACTTATAGGCCTACATGGCTTGCAAAACATTTAATTAAAAAATTAATCAAGGCCTATTCTTGATAAAAGTTTTGTGAGCTAAAATAATGTATTCTATCGCTTGAATTTTTACTTAAAATTCAAGCAAATTTACTTGCTCGCTTGAAGAAAACTACTCGAACCTCTATTTTGAAAGTGTGTGCTCGCTCGAAATTTGCTCGAAATACAAGCAAAAACCTCTATGCTCGCTCAAACTCGCACAAACTAATAAATGGCCTGCTCGCACAGCTCTAGTATATGTACCATGTACACTGTCTTTTCAGAACTTGCTCACTGCTGAAGCTAACAATATGTTGAATATAGCTTCATCAAACAGAACTGTTTACCTGCATGTTTGTCCAAAGACTTTTTGATGCTGAATTAATGCTTACAGTATTTAAATTTGACCAATGTTATAAATCGCATTTCTGAAATGGCCACCGTTGAGAAACAAAACAACTGATGATATAAATCGCATTTTTGAAATAGCTCATGTTGAAAAACAAAACAATTGATGCTATAATCTCATGCCTTCAGTCATATTCATCTATACTAATATCAATATCAATATATATTAATATCTTCGTGATTCGTCTTCTAGTAATTTATTGAAAATATTATCTTGTAGTTTTTTTGTTACTATGACAGTATTTAAATTTTGATATTTTCTTTCGTAAACATATACCGGTATATATATATTCATCACACGTAGCAACCAGGACTCATCATCTTGGCTTGAACTAGAACTCAACATCTGGGCTTGAACCAGGACTAACCATCTTGGCTTGAACCAGGACTCATCATCTTGGCTTGAACCAGAACTCAACATCCGGGCTTGAACCAGGACTAACCATCTTGGCTTGAACCAGGACTCATCATCTTGGCTTGAACTAGAACTCAACATCTTGGCTTGAACCAGGACTAATCATCTTGGCTTGAACTAAAACTCAACATCTGGGCTTGAACCAGGACTAACCATCTTGGCTTGAACCAGGACTAATCATTTTGGCTTGAACCAGGATTTATCATCTCGGCTTAAACCAGAACTTTGAACTGGGACTAATCTTGGCTCAAACTTTTTCGCGACAAGATATCGTTGATTTTTACCACTTGACCAATACGAATGATCTGTATCTTACCTTGCTGAGGACTCCATATTCTCGTGCTACCCTGTATCACTTGGTCCTGATCGATCTTCTTGAACTGTTGCTGGCGTTGCAGCAGGTCTCGGAGTTGTCTTGTCACCTCGGGGCCACCCGCCTCCTGGCTCGGCCTTGGGGACTGCGTTGGCTGAGGCCTCGGCGCCGGCGTTAGCGGCTGACTGGCGTACGGGTCCTGGCTTCGCTGCGAGCCACCTCCAAACGGATCCTGCAACGTTCTTGGCGACTCCTGCGGCCTTGGAGTTGACGGCTGAGAGGCGTAGGGATCGATCGAGCGCGGCGTTAGCGGCTGCGAGGCGTACGGGTCGGGCCGAGTGGTCGCGAAAACGTCTTGAGCCCTCGGAGATGCGTTGGGATTCGGAGACACCGAACCAAAGTTGTCTTGCTGTGGCCGAGGAGTGGCCGGCTGAGAGGCGTATGGATCCCGAGGGGTTTGCGAATACGGTGTTTGAAACGGATCTTGGCCGTTCCTGAAAGCCTGTTGCGACGGAAACGATTCCGGGCGCGGCGTCTGTGGCTGGGAGGCATATGGGTCCTGGGGCCGCGGCGTCGATGGCTGAACCGCGTAGGGGTCTTGTCTGTTTTGGTAGTTGTCGGGCCGCGGGGATGAGTAGACCTGGCGCGGCGTCTGTATGGGGCGTGGGGCATAGATCGGGCTGCGGGTTGGCGACTGGGGCACAAAGCTCCCGTCAAACTGGGCGCCGTCGTGCGGGGACTGCGGAGAGAATGACACAGCAGAAGATGGGGTGCTGCGCGGCAGAGTCAGCGTCAGGTTTGGTCGGACTTGAAGTGGCAGGTTGAACATGCTGCCGTTCGGGCTTTGGGCGTGAGCTACTTTCGCAGGGAGCCGAGAGCCAGGGGACGGCGAGGATAAGGGACCAATGCTCGTTCCATCCTGTATAAAAAGGTAATAAATACAGTTTTCTTCAGGTGGTAACATCGAAACATCAGAATATTACACTTGAATGCAAGTCAAGTCTACATTGTTTGAACACTCACTTGGCAAAAACATGTAGGCCTAAATGCCACACAATTGGTAATATTAGGCCTACATGGAATATTTCCGATGCATTTTCCCTAAAAAATTTCCACCAGGCATATATTCAATAATTTCTTTTATGTACAGTATTTGGTAATTTTAATAGGCCTAATTATCAATTGTATTGATAATTTTAATTGTATTGATTTTTTAAATACAAATTTACTGCCTAGTAGGCCTACTGACTATCCAATTTATTACTGCAATGTTTTTGTACTTCACTTGATTTGTTCACTTGAAGAATCCACAATTAAGATTGAAAATAACACTTGATGAACAATACTATAATTATGTGGACGTAAAAAAAGCATTCTATCAACAAGACAGAAGATGGAAATTTCTGAATTTGATTTTTCCAGAAGACCCTGAGCAATATACATCACTATGGCACTTGATGGCAAGGCAGCTGTCGACTAAAGAAATCAAGAAAATTTTGTTACTGCAGGTTTGTGCTTTTGCTAGCGCTTTGTGATCGACTTACAATTCCCAAACGAAAGTAAGAAAAATGGCACTGGTTCTTTGGGGGTCTAAAAGCAGAACAAATGAACAAAATGCGCACAGAGAACGAGAGGATGCAATATAAAATGTGCACCAAGAACGAGAGGATGCAATAGAACAGATGGATGAAATGAGTACCGAGAAAGAACGGATGAATGAAAGGCCCATCAAGAGAGGAAGCTGCCGCCGTACTTTACCTGAGACGTGGAAACCTGCAGCTGTTGCGTTATCGATGGATCGTCGGTGCTGATCTGACGGTGCACACGTGCAATCGCTGAAAGCAAATCAATCACAAACAACAATAATTAGGAGCTGATCATTGTAATATTGAACCAATATTAGGGCTCTGCAGGCAGCCCAATATGGGGGTTTCTTATCCGAAAACAATATTCCATAATTTTCGAGGGTATTTCCTTCATTTTATATAGTGAAACCTCTAAATATCGTTCCCGGATCCCTCGTATTCCCGCTTCCACCAGTCATTTTGTCTCACCCTACTCTCATATCATCAATGTTGAATCTTACTAAATGGATCATTTTGCTGCATGGATGGTATTCCTGGTCCCTTGAAAAACGATGGATTGAGGTTTCACTGAACCTTAATTCATGCTATGAATATGCAAAAATTCAAATAAAATTACAGTTAAAGGGCATAACAACGCTGCGATTTGCCTGAGCAGGTAGAAAGACCCAATTTTTTTCACTTTTTGGGGTGAAAACGGCATATTTCGAATAAATGTTCCATATTCATTATGATTTCTTGAAGATTATCAATTCCTCAGGAAAGTCGAAATATTCTTGAGTGATGACGTCGACCATCACCAAACCCACTCAGTGCTTAATGCGGCCGAACAATATTACACATAATTACGCTGAGCCATATTTCAATCCAGCTCTACATGCTCAGTTAGTACGCTTGCTTAAAACTGAACAGCATCTTCATTGTAACGGTATGATCTTTCATCTACAATACTAATATTTTCAATATACATTTGAGCAATATTCATGTAACAATTGAATTTACATGTTTTTTCTTCAAATATACGTCATATTTGCGTTGTTCAATCGTTCACTGTAATGTCACAGTACAAGCTAGACGTTTTTTCCTTCGTTCATCTTTTAGATTAGAGTTTGAAGTGATTAAGAAAAGATGTAATTATCACACTTGCGTTATTCACAAGTTTTATCATGCAATACATTGTACGTGGTGTATGGAACTTACAGCTTACGCTGTAAACCCCGTAAGGCTCATAGCGAGAAGGAAGTTGAAAGATCAAGACAAACAGCCCATATACCATGTCCACGTACAATGTATTGCATGATTAAACATGTGAATAACGCAATTGTGATAGTAAAATATTTTTTCATCATCCTCAAACTCTGTTCTAAAAGATGAACAATGAAAAAAACGTGTAGCTCGTACTGTGACATTACAGTCAACGATTTTACAACGCATATATGACGTATATTTGAAGAAAAAAATATGTTAATTCAATTGTTACATAAACAACTAAAATATTGCTCGAATGTATATTGAAAATATTCGTATTGTAGATGAAAGATCATATACAATGATAATGCTGTTCAATTTCAAGCAAACGTAGCAACCAAGCACGTAGAGCTAGATTGAAATGAGGCTCACCGTAATTAATTAATTACGTGTAATATCGTCCGGCCGCGGCAAGCACTGAGTGGGGTTAGAATTTAGCACCCTCTGTAGTTGTAAGAATACAGACGTCATCACTCAAGAATGTATCGACTTTCTTGAGGAATTTATAATCTTTATAAAATCATGATGAATATGAAAAATTTATTCAAGATTTGCCGTTTTCATCAAAAACATAAATAAATTAGATCTTTCTACCTGCAAAGGCAAATCGCAGTATTGTTATGCCCTTTAAAACAACATTGTATGACATTGGTGAAGGTTTGGCCACTACTGAATACAAAGATGTTGAACTTGAACATTAGTCACTTTTTCATCTGCAAGACCTATTTATTTGTATTGCATTTTATACACCAGTGCAGACCTAATTTGTTTAGTGAATACCGGTAGTTCTTTTTAGTCTGTTGGAATGGAAGATAATGATGGCTTAGTATTGAGGAACCATCCCGGTATTCACTTCAACAACAGAGGCAAACTACGAAACATTTCGTCAGGATGGTCGACCCTGGCGGGTGCCGAACCCCGGGCTCCTGAACGTCAGTTCAGTGTTCTAGTGACCGGTCCACCTGACACCGTGTCCCGGCCACAAGAGTTTTCTGTCTTGGTAGCATACATACTATCTACAGTGTCACTTTCTTACAACTACAGAGAGTGCTAAATTCTAACCACCAGGTAATTATATTATGACAACACTATGCTGCCCTATGTAAAAAGTGCCAGAACAGTGAAGTGGTCACGAAAATCCTTTTGACACTGTAAACGATATCTATCGAACGTTCATTCGTCCAGTGATCTTTCCCAAGTTCACAAAGGCTTGGTCCCACGGCTTTTGCCCAAGGTGCGAGGGGACCAGAGTTTGATTCCACTCTGCAGTGTTTTTTCCTCAATAACATAAATGCATTTGGATACTGGTTACTTAGTTATAGGGCAGCATGATTCTTTCAGTAACTAATATTGAAACTGCGTAAATTTGTGATGGATGATATTAGAGATGAGGATGCAAAGTAAGAGAAACAAGAGTGGTATGAGAAATAATAAAACAGGTACAGGTTGGAGATAACATATGGAAGGGCCCAAATGACACAAGATGGACTGGACATTTTTCACATCACATGTTTCTCTTAGTCTGCATCATCATCTATCATTCATCTCTCATATCATCCATCACAAATTGATGTTATTCAAATCAGGCTCTACTTTCTAAGAATTCTAGAAACACCAGACAGAAGGTCTGTTTGTTTGTCTTGCACTACCAGTTTGATCAAGATATTGCTGGTGCCAAAAGGGAGTGCGCCATATTACGGCTTTTCTACAGGAAATTATCCCTAAAGTGGAGGTAAAAACAAACATGAAAGTGCCAATTTCAACGATTCCCAGATGTGAATGTTGAAAATGGAAGCAGGCCCGTTGATGTAGAAAAAGACATTAAATGTCATAGAATGCTATTAATGCATATTTAATTTTTATAAAGTCTAATCAGATGTTCTAGGCCTAGGTTTTACTTGAGCTAGGTTGAGGCTTTGGTTTAACCTTTGGTTTAGGTTAAGGCTTTGGCCAGGGTAAATCTTCTTGATCATCAACATTGATGCCAAAGTAATTAAGGTAAAATCGAAGAGTAATTGTGTAGGTTAACTTGCTTGAAAATAATGATAACCCTAGTTCAGTTATATATTTTTTCTATTTCATTTCAACAAATTTGAGCATCAACAATTTGTAAGCGTACACAGTATCCACCTACAACTTGATTTTTGCACCTGCTATCTTTCACTGAACTAGGCACACCAGTTCCGCAGCTGGTGTTGCACTACCTGAACTAGTGCTATTGAACTCACAATAAACAAACGTGAAACTGCAGTATTGGTGCAGCACCACTTTTAGGAACAAACACAAAAGTGCAAGAACCAAAGAACAAGTCACTTTTACGAACCGACACAAAAGTGTAAGAACTAAAGAACAAGTGGAGATAGTGCAGAACAATCAAACAGACCTAGTGTCTCTTTTTGAATCAACCGCGTTTGACGCAATTGTGACTGTGATGTCGCCCTTAGCACAGAGCCGTCGGAAGAGTACACAGCTACCTACTAGGTAGTGACACCTTTGGGTATGGGTAATGCATTACCCAGGTACCCACAATAAGTGAAATGGCGCGTATGAATCGTGCGTAGGACAAGCGTTTTGAAATGATTTTCATGATCGACTTGGTAGAATTTCGCTCCAGCTACCCGCTCTTTCGTTGCCATACACCGACTGTATGTAAACAACTCTTTACTAAGAATTGCCACATACATCATAAGACAATTTAGGGAACTGTTGAAAATGGACAAAACTGATTGATAGGACTCATGAGTTGGGAGGACAGCCATCGAATACTCCATATTGATATACTTCATGTATAATATTCAATGTATAAGAACGCTTCTACTAACTATGAGCTAGAAAGTAAGAAGATAACTCCTTCTATAGACAAATATCAACAAATTTTCTTCAAAAATCCAAGCAACTACCCACTTTGTTCCCTCACCAATGGCACAAAAAGTCAGATCATCACAAACAAACCCAAAGCCCGCAACCAGGACAAAAAAGTGGGAATTAGAAGAGATGATGTGGTCACAAAAAAACAAGATATGATTTTCTTCGTTTCTTCGTATTTTACCAACGTTTTTGTGATGTGAATTTAAAAAAAATCGGCGGGTACCCGGTCCCTGCATTGTTATTTGAAGGACAGATGACTACTACCAGACTACTACAATCTCGATGACTGCTACCTACCTTGGACGCGTTGCTCTTGGATGACTTGCTGCTGTTGCTGGGCTTGCTGCTGACGCAGCGCCTGCAGCTGTTTCCACTGCCGCTCTTGTTCCGCCTCGCGGCAAGTCTTCTGTTGCTGCATGATCTTATCTTGATCCTGAGTGAGATAACATCGTTAGAAATCGCAGACTACCTTACGTCTCGCTCGTTTATCACCTCTACACCAGGAAGCTCATTCAACTGGCCGATTTGGTTGGGTGATGCGCGCTAGATTTGTGTGGCGTTGACTTTCCAAGGAAATACTGATTGATAATTTATGTGCACCAATGAAAGCTGAATGGTCTCTAAGAATGTGAGTAAGAAATTGAATATGAATTCATCACCACATATTGGCTTGGTATCTATAGGAAAATAGCCTGAGGCTAGATATATAATTTGCACAGAGAAAGAAAGAACAGAATCTTACTGGCGACGAATCGAGGAACTCACCATGGAAGGTCCGTTGATAGAACACACATATTTAGAAATTAGAAAAATACACGAGACAACAAACCAACTGACTTTTCGGCTACTGCGTAAAAGCAAGAGTGCAGTAGCGCAAGGGAAGTGCACCTACTGTTTTAAAAATGAACTGTTTAAAAAAAAATGTTATTTGTTATTTGGTTAGGTTAATGTTGATATTATCATACTAGTAGTTTAGATTAGGTTAGAGGTTGTTTAGACGATCAAGGTTTCAAGACAGCAATCACAATAATTGCCTACAATATTGTACATCTCGTGTTAAGCCATAAGCAATTTTTGTTGCAATGTAGTGTAGACACTATTGCCACCTGGTGGTGACAAGAGTTGGCAACAATTCAACATAACCTAGCCTTCAGGTCGCACCATTTTTTTACTACTTCTTTTATTAATTTTCATCAGATTTTCTCCTCTGTTATCATTTTTGCCATCATCAGACCTGCTTTTTTCTTTTAGCAATAGCAGTTCTAATCTAAAACTATGAGTATCTGTCAGAAAATGTTTGTGAATAAAAGGTAGGCATTTGATGGTCAATCTTCTACCATTCCATGTCACATCTCAGAGTGCATTTTGGTAGAAAACTAGTCGGTCAATGCCTGTTCACAAATGCTTGACATAACTCTTTTATCCCTTTGGTGAAATATCAGCAATATTGCTCAGAAGTAGAGCTCATTTCTAATATGAACAAATATTGTTTGCAATATCAATATTGCAGCCAACATGTGCAAGGAACATAGGAATTGTCTATCCTACTTGGCACCAATAATTGTATCAATTAATTGCTAGCAATTCCTTCAACCTCTAAAGGGACCTTTAGGTTAGGTTTGGTTCAAAAATTCAAATCAGATATTTACCTGCTTGGTTGAATAAATTGACGCTATAATGTTTCAAAATGTGATCAAAGGTATTGTAAGTGGGGGAGGATTTCTTCTCAAGCCTAAATATTAAAATGAAGCAGTAGAATTCAAACGGTTCATTTTACCAACTTCTTTCGTATAGTTTTTTCAAACAGTTAATACTAGTATCCCTGGCTAAGGCAGTACCCAAAAGGTTCATTCTTCATCCTTACCATAATTTTGCATGAAAATATGCTCTTTCAACGGTCCTTTCCCATCGAGTTGCTCGACTCATTGCCATCCGCAAGCAGCTGTTCTTTCATTACGTTTTATTTGAATCACTCACAATTTATTGAGTAAGAATGAATCAACTTACCGGTACTTCAAGTTATCATTTATTTATTGGACAAATCTAGGCCTATAGAAAATGAGCAAATTTGAGACAAGTAGTGAATTCTTGGCTAGATACTAGTTTGGACATGCTGCAGATATTAACAATTTAGTAACTAGTATTCACATTTGTACAAGCTTTTCAAAGTGTTGGTTCTCAGTTGCTACGCACGACTCTAGAAGGGACATTCTGCTACTCGCGAGCCAATCACAACGTACTCGTCGGCACTTCGCACAATTTATCTGATATGCCCGCATTTGTGAATATAAATCAACGAAAAACTTTCCAAGTTAGAGAATGGATGCCTATTTTACACGATGTACGCAAATACTCAAATTACAAATTACTTGCAATACACAATGTGACACAAACTAATGTTTAGAGAAGAAGAGATGAACATTTAAAACCCAATCTGCCTAAAACTGGCATGAGCATCTCACTGCCTTGTGCCGGTCAGGTCTGAGTGACAACGTTGGATTCAACTTGGTTACAGATAGTTGCCAGAATTGCCTTTTCTATGCGATGCAAACTTTTTGTTAATGTCTGTATATTCATGTACTATTATGTGGAAGGTACACTTTTCTGAGAAATAGGGGGCCTACTGTACAAATATTACATTATTTTCACTTCCCAATTAATTTTTCGACTAATGGACCAAATGCTTTCAGCAAGCTCAAATGCTCATAATCAACAAGTGTACATAAATAACAGAGGGATTTGACATATATCAAGAGGCTCGAACAAATCCAAGTTGTATGTGAAAACTCCTGGTTAACTGAGTTTTACCCAACGATACGTCATAATGGGCAGGTATTTATTTGCCAACACAGCTGTTCAACTTCAGGGCTCAAAGGTATTACTTGGTTTGATTCCGTTTCACGGTACAAGACAACAAAGTGAATATTTGGAAATGTTACGATCATTCGTATCACATAATGCTAATAGTCAATAGACTAATCTATATTGTCCTTCAGATTATTTACATCAATACTTATACAACATAAGTAAATTTTTATCAAATGTCTATTATAGCCATAGTCAATTCTGAGAGAACGGATTTAATTACACACTAAATAGGAATTTGATTAGCGACAATGGTTAGACCGACTAGTAAAGAATGTTGAAAATCAAGTGCTGATCTCACTGTGCTAAATGCATACTAAAAATTATATGCCCAGTTAATTTTGAAAACAGATGTTAAAATTGAATCTTCAATAAATACGGGAACAGCCAATACAGGGCTGGACCGCTCTGGGACACAATATTATGTTCATGAGACGCTTTCTGAATGTTAATTAATCATCAATAAAAAATGAATAAATTATCTCAGATTAAAAGAATAAAGTGAAGAAAAAAAGTGTTAGGAAAGCACAAACTGGTGAGTGGTGACTATCATGGACTACCAAATTTTAGTAATATAAATCGATGCACCCAATCAGCATCAAGTTATCAAACGAATCCTTAGGTCACACAATTGGATCAACTTTCAACTTCAAATAATTGAATTGTTTGCTTGGTATTTGACTACAGTATTGCTACTGAGCACTGAGCAGGGCCCTTAACGACGTGAGCTGCAACATACACATTATTACACGTTTCTGGGTTGCCGTTCTATTTACATATTTACGTTTATTTGATATCTAAAGACTTTGATTCAACACCAAATTACGATATTCAATAAATCCAACATCGAAACAATGATCAATATCAATTGAAAAATTCAAATAGTGGAAATAACACTCTCGAGATTAATGAGAGAAACCTATGCCACGTGCTTCTCTTACTTGTGAGAAACCCTGGCTCCACTCGATTGCCTAACCGTAATTGTATTTTTTTCCGATATCAATGGAAAATTTTAATACATTCCGATTGATTTTTGATATTGATATTTCGGAATCATTCGCAATTTTTCTAGTGAACGGCAACCCTGCAAGAAGTACACTCACTTTCAAAATACAGCTCCTCCTACAACCACAAATTAAACACTAAATATTGAAACAATTCATAGTTCACAGCTTATGGGTACACAAGTCACACTCGCACACACACACACACACAAACATTATTAGCTACAACAGTAAGTGAACAAAACCCAGCAATAAACACAATATATTTGTCAACATCCCGAGAAGAAGGATGTTGTTCGAGGTAAGAAGAAGTAAAGTATAATTCACAACACAACATAAATGACAATCGTGCAAGGATCTTGTTTCTAAATCTGAAAACCAACACCGCAAAAGTTTGGAATTAATGACGTAATACAATGAAGATTAGTTTTCAAAATGTATCTAGTTTCAATATAACTGATGGAAATGACAAATAATTAAGGCAATAGTGGCTATATAGGCCTAATACTTGTGTTTCAAGTACCTCATAAATGAATCAATTTTGTTGCAAAAAGTAAATGGATGTAAATTTGGAGAAATATGAGGTATTCAAGATGACGGTTACTTTTTAACGGGAAGATGCCTCAGAATTCAAATTTTGTAGAAATGATTTGCCAATTCCCACAAAATGGTATACGAATGAGTAATTAAAGCTTACATCGTCACAAGTACACGTTAACAAATGTACTCTTTTTTAGACTCACAAAGCATAAGTGAAGATACTACCTCAATAAGGTACAATGCATGAATCGAAAAGATCTGTGTAATCAGAATTTGAATTCATATAGGCCTACTGTTTAAAATTCATCAATGACAAATGATAGTACTCTTAATGAACTCGGATGCACTCACAAGTTGTGGGGGTTTGATACTGCAAAATCATTGGACATTTTGCTTTAGAAATTCAACTCTAATTGCAGGTGAAGCAAGTTCATGTTAAATGTCATAAAACCAACTATTGTCTTAAAAATGTATCCAAACTTGGTGCTACGAAAATGCCAATTTTAAGACTGGCCTGCGATTAGAAATATGTATTTGCTACAGAGAAGAAATGAAGAAATGTTACAGGGAAATATTTTACAATAGAGGAGAGAAATTTGGGATTTTAACAGACGTTGGTGACTTGGCACAATTTTATGATGCAAAAAAGGAATGAATCATCAAATTTTTGAATGATTATTTCAAATTGCATTCTGATAACATGCCAACTTTCTTTCATCTTGACGTATTCCAAAGTAGATATGTGTATGTAAAAATACAAATGCATATTACAACAGCAGCAAAGCTAAATAATCTCCAACTGTCTAATGGAAATAAAGATGTCAATGAATTAAAAGTTGTGAAAAAAAAACAAGCTAGTGATTGAAATAAGCCTACTGTACATTAATATCAATTAGCTGACAGTCTCTCTAAATAATAAAGAGGCGCATGCTAATGGCACACGTACTCACGGAAAAACTAACAGCCACGTAAAATAAAAACTGTCACGGAACGGAGACCAAAATCCTTTCAAGACCACCAAAATAAAGACTACGTCAACGGCCAATCCAAATTTAAAAAAAAAAATAATACAACATTTACCATTCGCTGTCCTAAAAAGATCTACGAGATGTGAATATACATTCATTGTTGAATAGTCTCTCACCGTCGCAGTCGGCAGATCGTAATTTTCCTGTCCGAGGGAAGGGAGGGTTCGCATGATTTCCGACGGTGTCAAAACGCGAATCTGCTGATCAGTGGATCCTGGACTAGACACGGGACGTGCGTCCGTATCCCGCGAGACCACCACGTTTGGGGCCGGACCCGGCTGGAATGGGTGGTAATGGTGGACGGTGTACTGGTGGTGGGGAGCGGGGTGACTGACCGGAGGAAAGCTCGGAGTGTGAAAGCCGGAAGCGAACGCAGCACTAGCCGGGGCGGGTGCGGGATGTGGCGTGAAGTGCTGGCCAGACTGGAAAGCGGTGTGATGAACAGGGGGCAAATTTGGGGGCGAATGCACGGAGCTCGGCGATAGGTGTTGGAAGGGTGAGGGGTTTGGAGACGGGTGTTGGACAGGTGAGGGGCTGGGCGAGGTCTGCTGAAGGGGCGACGGATTCAATGGAGAATGCTCCAGCGGGGAACTGCTCGGAGAGGGATCTGAGGACTTGGAGGCATGCCTGACGTGGTGCGGAAGATTGAGCTTGACGCCAGAGAACTGGTTAGATGGCTCTGGCTCGAGGTCATTGCCAGGAGTGTTAGTGTGGCGCTCAACAACGCATGGATTAGTAGTAGTAGTAGCGGTAGTAGTGATTGATGCAAAAACGCCACCACTCGAAGCAGAAGTACATGTTAGTTGTTGATGTTGTTGTTGTGGACACACCTCATTGACGGGGGACGATACCGGCACCGGCGCGGCCGCCACAGGCGACGGTGGCGCCACCTTCTTTGGCGATATGACGGGCGGCTGTGCGGGGGTAGGTGCTTCGACAGCGGCGGAAGCAGCGGAGGCAGATGATCGCTTGGGTAATTCCTTGGGGATCTAAAGGGGTTGGCCACACACATACCACACATAATGCATACGTGCCTACTTTGTACGGATTACACAGGATGATATCGAAGTCGGCGCAGTGAAACTCTGCATAAGTCTAGAGGCACTCAAACACGACTAGATCAATTTCAATATAAATACTTGACATTACAATCAGCTGATTATTGAATAGCGGTGTAGAATTCGTAAGGCAATCTGAACTTAAAACAAAATGAAGAATATACCTCAAGAATGCATGGGAGTCGATATAGCGTAATTTCAGTTTTTTGGCGATAACTTTTGAACGGTATGAGACATCAAAATTTCAATGCAAAGGAAACACAGATACTTTATTACCTGCAAGAGGGTTTAATTACTTGCATAATTGTCAAGCATACAGTACAGCTAAAAAAAATTATATAATATTTTAATTGTATACCAGGGCTTCCCAACTGGCGGCCTGGGGGACCTTTTCAAATGGTCCGCAGTATGATCTCATGAACCAACATAAAATCACTGCATTTTTAGTATAACATTCTGTGTAGTCAGATTGAGAATATATTTGGCAAGGGTTAAACTGTCGTCACAAACCAACTGACATTATAGTTGATAATTAAGATATTCATATTCTGTCCCAATGTTTGGCTTCTGACAGCAGGCGGGCCATTTGGCAACCTTGTGAGCTTCCCAGATTGCACCATTTCAGTTATAGTACAGACATGAATGAAGGCATAAAGACGAAAAGTGCAATTTAAGTAATTGAATTTTGATTTTGAAAAATTTATTCAGTTGTAAGAAGGTTGAATGAATGAATAATGAGGTTTAATGGAGCGTCAACGACGTGGTTATATTGTGCCGGCAGTTATAAAGAGCTTGAATATGTGTGTATTAAAAATATGATCTTTATATACCAACAAACCATATTGAAAACAAGTGCAAAATGGATAAAAATCATTAAACAATTTACTGTGTGGCCCACCTCAACTTTTCCCATTAAAAAATAGCCCTCCAAGATATCCAGTTGGAAAGCCCTGCTGTATACCTTCAAAAATTATGCAATATGAATCGAATAGTTATAACTTGAAGGTTCAACTTGGAGGCCATGAAGGTATTAAAAATATCTGTGTTTCCCCTGTATTAATATGTTGTTATCTGATTTCATTCAAGTTATCACCCAAAAATTGATATTTTGCTGAACTGGCTTCCAAGCACTGTTAATAAGGATTATTTAAATTTAAAATAGTTCAAACAAGGGTCTCGTATATTTCTTTACAAATACAGTAGAATCAACTTTAGTACGTATCAACTTTAGTTTCAGTTTTTGTTCCCTTTCATATGCTCACTCATATTTGGATGTTATTTTGTTCCCTATCCATTTGTTTTGTCCAACCTGTACCCTCCTCATTTTTCTCACATAACTTGTTTCTCTTACTCTGTATCATCATTAGAGACATGTAAAAATAGCAATTGCTATAGAAGCGATGAAATCAAAAAGTGCTTTTTTACATGTTTTTCTGATATTTCTTCATGTTTCAATACATTTAATATTGTTCTTTTATGTTTTTGAAAAGGCGACAAAACGCTACAAATGTCTGAATCTGCTACGTTTCTATGTATTGGCGATATAGACGCTATATTTGGTATAGAAGCATTATAGATGCTATTTTTCCCAAAATTATTTCAATTGAGGTATAAACGGGTGAAGTTAGTCGGGAAATTTGGGAAAAAGTGCAGTTTCAAATGCAGGCGGCAGATGAAACGTAGGTTTAACTCGCTCGTGGAGACTATTTTTCTGAAAATATCAATTGGAGTTTTTCTCTTATATGTCTATTGTACGGTACGTTATCTAGTGGTTTCAACAGTACAGTACTGTTGTTACGTTACAAAACTCGATGGTTCAAAATAATAGATGAATCAAAGTGCTACTTTTCAAATTCTAAATGCTACTTCAAAGAAAAAATAGAAGCTATATTTACATGTCTCTAATCATCATCCATCATTCACCTCTCATATTGTTCACCACAAATTGATGTTCTCCAAATCATATCTTGACTAGTTTCTCTAGCAAGTTTTTCACTTAGATTTCTTTATTACCAGTTGATCCCTTGAAAAGAGTACTGAAGGCGTTCCACTGTATATGATTGTAAATACACAGCCGATCAAAATTGACAAACGTTTCTACTTCCAACGACCAAAGCTGGGCCTAATCAATCCGAATTAATCAGAGTTTCACTGCGTCGTTATGCTCCACCATCTCAAACAGTAACTGGACTAAGAACTAAGAAGCTTCATCTACGTTATTGACCTAAAGCTGAGTGTGCAATCGCCACAAGTACCCGTACGCCTAGGCTATTCCTCCCCTGCGCGCGACAAACATGTATGAATCAAGAGATAGGCTCCAGATGCTGCGTAAGCTGTATTTCCCGGCTAGGTCCCCAGACACATAGAGATGCTGTCACCTTGCAAGTGTGACCTACCCAGCAGTCGACACGTAATAAGCTTCGTTCAGTCGGAAGTAACACAGCGATGGTATTCTAATGTTATTCACTTACTGACATATTGCTGGAAAATTATATGTAAATCAGAAATGTCAATAATTGAATTATTCAGTATAGGCTTATATCCACAGTGTCACGTTCAAGAAGAGTTATGCAACGTATAGCATTAAAAACACTTATTTCGGCAAAATGGCGAAACAATTACGTGTTACATATTTTTTATGAATCAATTTTTCAATTTTTCACTTTGACATAGCCCTAACACAGTACTGATTGATTATTGAGTGAATCTTGTTGGTGCATTAGAATGGAAAATCTTAAAAAAACAAATGGAGATTAATTTTAATGAATACACTACTGGTAGTAAAGGGAGGCATTAACCCCTTTTAATAAGACCTTGAAGTAATATGTCATTCATTTGGTCTCAGTCAAGGTTTGTTGCAAGTTGAATGAAGAGTGAGAAATCAATGCCTCATCATTTTCATTGGGGCAGTACAATACTGATACACTATTGCCGCAGCATAGGTCTTCTTCGACGGAGATGAAGATTGGTCAACTGTACTAAAATTCAACTGTCCTAAAGCTTGATTGACCTAAAAATCGTTCGACTGTACCAAAAACCAACAGTACTAAAAACCATCGATCCTAAAAACTAACTGTCCTGAACTTCTATTTCTTGAGTACAGAAGTGAAGGTGGGAGGAGGAGGGGGTTGGCTCCTCCCTTTATAAATTGTCATCTCCAATTGCATGTTTTATAGATTTTCTAGCACGGTCAAGGTTAGGTAGGTAGGCCTAAGGTTTGTGTAAAATGAAATTTCAAAGGAAAGGAGTCAAACCTCCCACTTAAACTTCTGTACAGGTGCTCAAGAAGTAGAAATTTAGGACAGACTGTTTCTGTTTCTAGGACAACTGGTTTCTAGGACAGTTGGTTTTTAGTACGGTTGATACCTTCTCCCAGAGATTAGATGTTTACCAGCTACTGACTAGATGTAGCTTTGGGACAGTGACAACAATACAAGGGCTAAGGTTTCGACATACTTGTTGAGCTTTCTTCATCCGCAGCGACGCACGATTATCGCGGGCCTGCTGAAGGTAGGGGGCTTTCCGGTCTGCTGGCAACGCTCGCCACTTCTTCAGTATCTGTTTGCACCGTTCCGCCCACGCTGTAAGAACAGGCAATATCACACCATTTAAAGGATACCTGTATTTATGTGTGCAGAAATTGTAATTCGTTTGAATAATGTTGTACATTCCTCATGTTTCTCCATGTTTACGGTTCTATATGTACAACATGTATCAAGCTTACACCTATTGCTGCTCGCCCTAGTGTACAATATGAAACTAAGCGTCGCACTGTCTATATACCTCAAATATTGGCGGATTTCAGATGACTGTTGCTACAGGTGAGCCGACGCCAAGTAATTCTGCGTTCATTTTGTAAACAAAGTTAGTTCCTCAAGTATCACTACTAGATTACTCACGATCAGTAGGTTCGAAAATTTGGACAGTAAATTGGTATATTTTTGACATTTTTGGAATGGGGAGTGAACCACCATGAGACTCACAGAACCAACGCAACCCTCAATATCTATCTATCTATCTATCTATCTATCTATCTATCTATCTATCTATATACATATATACATATACATATATACATATATATACATATACATATATACATATATATACACATATATATACACATCACACACATATATATATATATATATATATATATATATATATATATATATATATATATATATATATATATATATATATATATATATATATATATATATATATATATATATATATATATATATATATATATATATATATATATATATATATATATATATATATATATATATATATATATATATATATATATATATATATATATATATATATATATATATATATATATATATATATATATATATATATATATATATATATATATATATATATATATATATATATATATATATATATATATATATATATATATATATATATATATATATATATATATATATATATATATATATATATATATATATATATATATATATATATATATATATATATATATATATATATATATATATATATATATATATATATATATATATATATATATATATATATATATATATATATATATATATATATATATATATATATATATATATATATATATATATATATATATATATATATATATATATATATATATATATATATATATATATATATATATATATATATATATATATATATATATATATATATATATATATATATATATATATATATATATATATATATATATATATATATATATATATATATATATATATATATATATATATATATATATATATATATATATATATATATATATATATATATATATATATATATATATATATATATATATATATATATATATATATATATATATATATATATATATATATATATATATATATATATATATATATATATATATATATATATATATATATATATATATATATATATATATATATATATATATATATATATATATATATATATATATATATATATATATATATATATATATATATATATATATATATATATATATATATATATATATATATATATATATATATATATATATATATATATATATATATATATATATATATATATATATATATTAAAATACTTTCGGGTCTCGAACGTTTTCGAGCGAGCAAGAATAAACTTGTCATCTTCTAATCATTCAACACATTTGTATTAAATAATAAATATGTAGTGTCTGAAACTTATGAAAAAGTTTTGTTTCTGCATTTTCTCCCTTCGATTTTGCATATAGAGCTTGCTGAATGATTTCAACGCGCATCATTTCACAATGTCAGTTGCACTGGACTGAATGACTCCGAGTGACTGAGTAAGAGTTCTGTTGAGTCGTAGTAAACACCAGACACGCACACGCATCTCTCTCCCTTCCTCAGTTCCTCCCCCTCAACAAACTCTTCACGGACAGATTAAAACGTCGTCACGCTTGTTGTCAAGACACTCGGGACGGCTGAGCGCCAATGGCAAAAGGTTTGCGCGTCGTCATCGGCAAAGTTAGCCGATCAAGTAGCTAATCAGTAGCAAACTTATCATGTAGTTTCGCCCGGTTTCTCTCGTACGCAATACAAAATTGTCCTAATTCTTACCCGGAAGTGATGATTTTCGTGGCTATCTTTATAAATATTGATTGTATCCACTTCAAATTTTGCACTCAGATAACTGTCATGCTAAAACTGCAAAAAATGATAATAAAATAAAATCCAACAATATACATGATTATTTGGTTTTTACGAAAATTTCAACAGTGAAATTTATTTTTCGTTTTTCTCAAACAATAATTTTTTTCAATTTAATTTTTTCACGAAAATGTTGCTGAAGTATTGTTCAAAGGTTGGTCATATCATTTTTTCGATATTCCTGCTATATTTCAAGATATGATTTTATTTACGATGTTTTTTTTTTTTAATTAAATTTTCTATAAAATTTGTGCTCAAACTTGTTCGAACTGAAATTTGTGCTTGAACTCGCTCAAACTAAAATAGAGCTCGAAACTAGCTCGAAAAAAGGCAATCTCGCTCGAAACTCGCTCGAACTCAAAAAGCTCTGCTCGCACAGCCCTACGCAATATGTACTTTAGGAAATCTTGCGCAATGCTGAAACAAAACCCATCACAACTTCCCCCCCTCCACTTCATTCTGCTTCCTCCGTCTATGCGAGTCTCGAACCCACGCGCAATGTGGCTTCAGTTTCTAAAGCAATGCCTCAACTGACTGAGCAATGGAAGGGGGCACTTACTCGGATACTCCTTTTTCCACTCGGGATGGTTGAGGTTGGCATAGAGCACGGCCGATATGGTGGCGCCGATGCCCAGGGCTTCGTCGGCCTCCATCTTGATCGTGCTGCGCTGGTTGTATGAGACCGCGGCGGTGGCCGTTGACCCCTCGCTGCCATCATCTCCCCCGCCGCCACCCGAGTGGGGGACCCACGGGCTAGGCGGCTCCGAGAACGCGGGGCTGAACTGCGGGCTGCTGGGGAAAGATGAACCGGTCGCTTATGTACAACGCGTATTAAAGAATATCGATTTGTGATGAATGATATGAAAGATGAATGATATATTATTTTTTTGTATTGGGTTTGACGATGCACTCACTTATGACTGAAACCCATCGGAATCAATGATGAATGAAATGAAACAAGATCACAGATCATTTTACTAACATGTTTTTTCGTGTTTCCTCTCGTCATTCCTTCTTCATGGTAATGAAACAGGAATAATTCAATCCTTGGGTGTCATTTTTTCTATGATTTAGTGACTCCAAGAAAAGTGTGCCAACTTGTAAATTGACAGTTCAATACCTCCAATTCAAAGAGGCCTGTGTATTTAAAAGGTAATGACGGCTATGGCCGAGATATCACAAAAACGTTACAAAACAGCAACACGGAAACAGACCCGCTAGAAATCGTATCGAAATCGTGTCTTATGATGAGAAATATTTGGAAGTGGTAACCCTGTTCTATCCCGTAACGCCTCAAGCGTCACGACCAAGATGTATAGAGCTTACCCTCGTGGTTTCACTTGGCTGTCAATCTTGTTCTATTTCATGTGTACTGTCATTGGACCTATCGATCGCTGCTCGCCCCAGAGTACAATATAAAACTATGCATCATGCCATCCATATGTACCTTAAATATTGGCATTTCAGATTACTGTTGCTACAGCTGAGCTGACGTAAATGTAAGTTTCTTATGTCACTACTAGATAACTCACGATCGGTAAGTTCAGAGATTTGGACGATGAATTGGTATATTTTTACATTGGTGGGATGGAGGGTTAAGCCCCTATCCTATAAGATACCGGGAAACCAATGCAAACCTCAATACATCTTGATGTTGACCTAATGATGGATTTTGAATTTCCAACTCAAGCATTAAGTGCGGCCTACTTACTTGCTGTACTCAGAGTGGTACGGAGCACTGATGGGCGACGAGAGGCTCGACTGCACAGACACTTGGCGCGAGCCGGACTGCAACGTCGGCGGCCCGAGCGGCAGGACAGACTCTTGGGACTCTTGCGACTCGTCGGTCAGGACGCCCTTGAAGATCTCTTCCACGTCCTTACAGTCCATGTTCGGTAAACCTGCACGAACACAACACATAATTATTATGGTTGCCGTTGGATTTCGATTCGATATCGAATTGGAATACCTTGAACCTCGCTGCATCGTTCCCGCACCAATCGTTTATCTGTATCTATCGTTCATTCTGGGAAGTCCCACCAAAAGTCCTACTACACCAATGCTGAATTCTCCTGCTTGCATCGTTCCCGTTTAGATGGTTTTCCTGCTTGCATTTTTCATTATATTTAGCCCCACAAAACATGGTCGGTCGTTTTGAATTTAAAAAAATCAAAAATTTCATCTAGTTCAATACTCAATTTTTTTGTAATACACTATACAGTGAACCCTCGATAATTCAAAGTCGGTTGATTCGAATTTCGCGCCAATTCAAACTAGAGAAATGATCCATGCCGCTGGTATGGGGATATCAATGTTGATTCATTTTGATAATTCAAATTTCGAACCGATAGTCCGAACTACTGATTTTTTATTGTTTCGTGTGAATTAAATTCAAATTTCAGCAAACATTACGAATAAAACTTGTCACAATAAAATATTTCACCATGTGAAATCTTTTATGATCCGTTTTCCCTATCAATAAACATGAGCGGTCGGGAGTCCCGGCAAGCACTCGACACGTCACAACATACTTGCAGCGTCAGCATGTGCTAGAAGGATAAGGGGCTTGAGGCGAGGGGCCTCTTCAGCTATGCTCGTAGATACTTTTCAAACATGCGAGCCGAAACACCTGAGCGGTAATGGCAAAGGGGGACAGGCGCGTTATTCTTACTCGACACATGACAACGAACGACTTCCTATCGACGCAGGACATTCGTCAAGATATGCTCTTGTTCTTTGGAAACTCAACTACGTTTTGTGTTGCAGTTGATGAAAAATTACTTCCCAGATAATGTATTCGAGACCACATCTTCAATACTCAATTAAAATTATTCTACATTCACAATTCTAAGTGTCTCTTTCGACACATACATAATAAATGCCAATTTGTGATGGATGATATGAGAGACGAATGATGATACAGAGTATGAGAAACGAGTGATACGTATGAGAATAATGAGGTAGGTACAGATTGAAGGGAACACATACACGCAGCATGGAAAAACATGAAATGCACTGGACATCAGAGCTGGTAGGACAGGTTCCACAAGAATCAACAAACTCCAAGTTTCCACGGACTAAGGGAATTACCACCAGGCGAAAATCAAAGAAACATCAATAAAAAAATAACTTGTTTTTAGTTCATTATTAATGTTTCTATGATTTTGGTCTAGTGGTTATTTTCTTCAGAGTCTGTGGAAAAAGTAGTTGAATCTCCATCTTTCCACCATCTCTCTTGTACCACTCTCCTCTTTTCTTTCTCCTCAATATTAATAAAATAAAACAAAATATGGTTTTCTACATGCACGTACAAAAACAACAATTCAGAGTAACGACTCAGATTTGAGCTATCTACTCACCCGTGTTGTCCCTGACCATGGACTCGAGGTTGAAATGTTTGCTCAGGATGTCGGTCAACTCGTCCTTGTGCGCGGGGCCGCCCGCCATCGACAGCGAGTCGTTGAGCTCTGGGTCCTCGGCCTTGGTGATGTCGTCCTCCTCGTTCATGATTGTGTTGACCAGATCGGTGTCAAGCAGATCGCCGGTCATCGGCAGGATGTCCTTCAGCGCCTCGGTGTCGCTCTCGTCGTCTTCCTGCAAGTGCAGATCACGACCGAGATAACCGTTTGCTCAACGAGCATGCCAACTGCTAGATTGTTTGGGGTACGAATATGAGGATCATAGACTACATTTATTGCACAGCTTGGACCACTTGAATTGAGCTCAAAACGGTTCAAATATTTCACGTTCATCATGACACCCTGAATAGATTCAGAGAAAAGAGTTTGGAAATCAATAACCAGCAGCCATATTTGCTTATTCATACCACCTTGCAGGTATGTCCTTGCAAACCATTTTGGCCCATTTTATCACACACTTCAGATGCGATTTGACAGTATAAAATCTCATACTAAACCGTGTTGGAACTGATCGTCAACATGTACATTACTACCACCATGTTGAAACCATTTCAGGCTGCACAGATACGATCAAACCATTTCCCGACAATGTGATAAACAGTCATAGATGAATGATGTTTACAAGATAATGTTTAAAAGAAGAGAGATTATTGTTTGTTGAACAAAGCTGCCAACAGCTAGATTATTTGGGGATACCAATGAGTGAATGATGGATGAAAGTTTACAGAACGCCATGCTTTAGGAGGGAATTGAACCCTCGCCCGACTTGGGTTAGTTACCACAGCAGTGCCTTCACTGAATGAGCCATGGGGGAGAAGAGGTGTGAGGAGGGTGAAGCGCAAAACACAGCCGCTTGAACACTTTAACATGCAACACCTCTCTGGACCTACAAGCATATTTCCAGGACACGGACCTTTGTACACATACGATCGCCTATGGCCTGGATCAACGTAGGTACGCTTTTTCATGTATGCTCATTGTTTAGTTTTATTTGGAGCAGCCTTCAAACATCCTGAACAGTTTACAGACCGATTTTCAGGTAATCGTCAGTGGTGTCACACATCAATAGTATTGTGATGCATATAAGCCAAAACCCAAAATCATCAGGTGAAAAAAAGGATTCCCAGGGCAATTAAGGCCATGTAAAAATCCCAGCTTGTTAGAACACCACATTAGATTCTAGCAGTGTGAGTTCATGCGGTTTAGAGTCATAATCTCCAACAGAATCGGACTCATCTAAAATTCTTCGGAATCATATTTTCGAATCTTTCTCATTGAGTGATGTGTCAAACAATGAGATCACTCAGATAGATCACAGCCAGTCTACATATCCACAGCTTTTCAACTCCTGGGTTACAGGAACCAATCAAAATGGCAGCCAGATTGTGAATGAAACACAACTTTGAAAATCTAGTTAAAGATACTGTAAAATTGTGGTAATTGATAATTATCTAATAGTGGTGCGATTTTGTATACAAGTCAATTACGTTTGATTTCGTGTTACAGTACTTTTCTCTCTCTAAAATTTGAACTCTATGGACAGTCATGTAATGCAAAGATGCATGGTTTTCTACGCGTCTCAAGTGAAGTATATATAGTACGCCACATCACAAAGTACAAAAACGTATTCTTGACCGATTGTACACTGAGATTCACACATGAACCGATTGTGGTTTTTGATCCGTAAAATTTGGAAAACCGAAATCTGCTTCCACAGTGGAACCTCATTAGTATGTTTTTCAGGGGACAGACTAAAAAAATGTATAATTGTGAGAAAGTTATAAATAAAACTATTCAACATGGGGTGCATATGGATGAGATTAAAAAATGAAACATATTTATGTAATAGATGTATAAACGGAGAAACTTGTAAATGAGGTTTTACTATATTTGGGAAAATAAGGTAATTTTAAATTGTCAAAACCTAATATGCAACAGTAGCCCGTGTGTTCGTAATGTGAATTTGGGTCATCGTAAGCCTGTAAGTTACTGGCTCTCACTGAACGTACCTTCCCCACAGATTTCATGGACCCACTTCCATCACCCATTTTGAAATTATCTTTACTGACATCTTTTTCTTGCTTGATCTTCATAGCTTCCATTACTTTTAGCTCATCCTACAACATATGACAAGTCAAATGAGTCTACAGACTACGTCGATTCGGGCAATAAACGTACGTGTTAGTTCTATATCATGAGAACATATTCACTCGGACAATGAACAGTCTTGCCGCCAGGCCATAAGTTACATCAGTTCACTGACCTAGGAGCTCACATTGAACTGTATAAGTAGAGATGTAGGAATTTAGCATTCATAAATGGTCTATAAAGCGCCGTGTAAGATTGCCAGCTCTCGGGTGAGGCATCTTCCAATAGAAGATATTATATTTCTGACTTATTGAAATTTATATGTTTATTTTTTTAATGAACAAAATTTTCTCTGTAAAACATTTTGTACAAATTTTGTTTTTCTTTTGTTTTTCATTTTCTTTTCATCAATTCAACATATTCTTCATCACTTCTTTTCACTACTGTACGTCTTTTTTCAGAGCATTTAGGTCCACACGTAGTATTATACCAGAAAATGAACAAATTCAGAGATACTGAGCTGTATCGTGTGAAATATCATTTCTGAAGAATGTGTTCAAATATAAAATCAATGGAGAAACCAAGACAAGGTTGAAAAGAATCATTGTCCCTCTTCTCGATATCTGTCACCCAATACCGGTCAAAATAAATACGTGGTTTAGGAACAACTCGTGCCTTGGATAAGGTCAGGAAGTATATGAAATTTTCATCGATAATCCTGTTGTCATTCATTTGGTCTACAGTTGCCACTTCATTTTCTGAGTAGTTTACTATGAAATGCTACATTTAAAAAGAAATAAGCTACCAAAACTGAAAATGAATGGTATATTTCTATAGCTCTGGGTATGACTGAGATATCATAAGTATATTTATTCACATTTCAATTAGAACAGCTTTGGATCAATTTTTAGAGGCTGATGAGATGCTGGCAGACACTTTTCACACTGAAACTTTTCAAAACTTTTCACGATGACACTAAACTTCCCTAAATTCATTAAATATATAAATTTTATTATAACGATCTAGATCGAGCTACTGTAACATGTGATGTAGTACTGAGTAATAGGCAACATGGAGTAAAGCACATGATTTACTTTCCATTTGTACATCAGCCTACTGTTCTCGAGAATGAGGACCGAGAAACCGCAACTGAGAAGCATAACCTCACTTTTACTTCGCACACTGGTAGTCGGGGATGTGGTTGAGCCAAAAGTGAAAGTCGGTTATCTGTTCGTCGGATACCTTTTGAATCCTACCCTACACAGTATCACGAGGTTTACTGGTTTAGCCAGGTAGAAAAGAGACTTTTAGTTTTATATTTTGTTCAAGCTATACATATTGACTTGCAATATAGTCTGGGTCAATACTGGATTTTATACGGCTAAGCAGAAATTAATGAATTACGAACAACATGTGGCTTATTGATGGCAAATACAAAACAAAAGAATAATAGTTAAAAATAGTAGATATTTCAGTATATTTCACGAAACTTTCGATAGTATAAATTTGAGAGAATTATGCTTCACTAAAGATTGATCAATATTTCTCATTTATTTGATACATATTTAAAATATAATCATCACTGTACAATAAACCCTCGTTAATTCAAACTACAATAATTCAAATTTTGCTGCACTGTGATTCGAACAATAGATTTGATAGGCCTACACACAGAGTTTTGACCCATAAGCACAAAATTGAACATTTTCATAAAATTTCATACTTTTTAAATTCAAAATAGAACTTTTCGGGTCCACTTAATGTCGAATTGAGGAAGATTTTGCTGTACAATCATTATTCTTGGTTGGATCCCAACATTTCACACATAGGCCTATATAAGCCCAAGTTGAATGGTTCTTACGACACAACATTTTACTGTATTGAAGATATATGTAGGTATGTAAAAATGGCAATTGTTGTAGGCCCAAGAGCGATGACATTTAAAAGTGCTTTATTCTTGTTTTCTAATATTTCTTGATGTTTCAATACATATGACGTTCATTGATCACGCTTTTGAAAAGACGACAAGAGCTACAAAGTATGATTCCACTATATTTCAAGATATTGGCAATATTAACGCTGTATTCGGAATAACAATTTTATAGACGCTATTTTTCACCAAATTATATCAATTGGGAAGTAAAAGAGTGAATCCAGCTGGGGAATTTGGAAAATCAAAGTGCAGCTACAAATGCTAGTGGCAGATGAGGCATAGGTTCAACCCAGTGGTGGACCCCATTTTTCTAATACTACCAATTGGGATGTTTCTCTTATATGATATATGGTGGTTTTACTGGTACCACACTGTTTTTATTCTAAAAGTTGTTACAAAAAGTATACAAAAAGTTGTTGCCCTACAAAACACGATGTTTCAAAATAATAGATGCACCAAAATGCTACTTTTGAAATCCTGAATGCAATGTAGAGAAAAATTACATGATATATTCATGTCTCTAGATATGTGTTTTTACAGTAGGCCTACAGTACAGTATTAAAATTTTTATATCTCACACCGTTCAAATGTTAACAACAAAAAACTGATGTCTCCTTGAATTGACTCTCATGTACTCCAAAAAGACCATGAAATAACATTTGGAGTGCCATACACTTCAACAAAAACAGAGTATGAACTTTTGACATTACCTGCGACAGCTGTATCGTTTTATCCTCGGTAACGAGCAACGTCGATCTCTTCTCCTCCTCAGAATCGCTACTGCTCTCCAGATCTTTGCTCTGCTCCTTGTTTGTGTCCAGCAGGTCGCGGCCAAAGAACGCTTCCTGAAACCGCAGCAGCATACATTTTTTATCCATCCTGACGTGCTTTTTCGTGTTTTCCCACAGTAATCAAAGTAAATGCTTGGATGAAGTACAATTGATTGACCTTTAATTAGTTGAGTGATATTATGTCTAATTATACGAATTTAGCCCTATCATCACATTTTTTCATTCTTTGTATAATGACAGGCTACACTTTACATCTGCTGTTAATGGAAAGAAGTGAACATTGCCCAAGAGATTTAGAAGTGGAAGATATCAGCATTTGCGTGTTTAATTTACTATTAATACCAATGCTGGTAATGTACAGATATTTCACAAAAACTATTTATAGGCCTACTCCTAATGTGTTTTTGGACTTTTGGAAACTGTAATACTTTTATTTGTGACGAAAAAGTATGGTCACAAAGAGCGCAGTCCTGGTGTCAAATTTAGTTATTTTCAACCTTTTAACTGCAACACACGTATATACCCATCTCGGCTTGTCGAAACGTAGTTAACTTCTCAGAGGACAAGAGCATATATTTGTTGTCATCTCTCAAGTATGAATAACTCGCCCGTCCTCCCCTTGCCATCAATGCTCGAGTGTTTCGACCCACCAGACCCCTTGCCTCGCACCCCTCATTCTACTAGCACGCGCTGACGCAGCAGTGTTGTGTGCTTGTCGAGACGTCTGACAGCTAATGTTTAATGATAGGGAATACGGATTTCAGAGGATTTTCATTTCAGTAGCGATTTCTAGAGCCTAAATTTCAAAAGAAAATCACATTTCTAAAAGAAAAAATCCAACTCTAGATTTTTGAGTTCAGCTGAACTCGAACCCGAAAATCCGAGTTCTTATATTGGTGACAAGACAGCCTCAAAGTCTCAAAACAACCAACAAGTGCCGCTCCAAAGTAGTCTTACTTATTCATGCTTAGCCGTAATTGGAAAACAATGATTGTGTTTCAAGATTTCGCTGTCAATAATGAATTAATGATGGTAAAAAAACACTCATAAGCGACGATTACAGTTAGCTTGTCAACCCCAATGCTGACTTGGTTATTTGACGGTACGAATGAGAGGATGATAGGTAAATGATGGTTACAAAAATCTATGCCTCAATGGGGTATCGGACCTACGTCAGACTTGATTTGAGTTCCAAGGGCCATGCCAGACGGTCGAAACTTGCTCCCGAGAAGTGAATAGAATGGAACCTCGTTAGTACACTTCTCTCTACATAGTAGGCCTACTTGAGACGGTTTAACCAACTGATGATTGAGGAATTGAGCAATAATTAGCAAATTAACATGTTATCATCCTTGGTTATGCAGTTTTTTTGTACCTTGACCAAAAACTGGCTATAATTATTATATTTTCATTTTACCTAACTCATACTCTTAGTTTCATACAATAAGTATTAGCATCTGCCACGAGAAGGTATCCCCTTTCTATGCAGACTGAATAATCAAGATTTTATTTCATTTATATTCACTACCTTGATAAGTTTCATTTTTTAATACTTCCCATAAACTCTGCCATGTTGAGATCTAGTTAAATATAATTTATTTTTGTGACAACTTCTGAACTGTATAACAGTATAAGATATCAAAATTCTAATATAGGGGAAAAAGATATTTTCTATACCTTCAAGGTGGTATAAGTTGTAACTCATTAACCCATATCACATGATTGTCAAACTTTTTTTTTTTATATTGGGTTTAACAACGCACTGTAATGATAACTAAGATCTATTGGCGTCGAATGGATGATTAATGAGATGATGGGATAATGAGATGAAGGTTTTTATGGGTAATGGGAAGGATAGTGGGAAGGAAGCGGTCGTGGCCTATATTGTGGGAACCATCCCGGCATTAGCCTAGACTACAGAGGGAAACCACGAAAAACCCCTGTAAAGATGGACGGTAGCGGGGATTGAACCGGGTCCGACATGCCCACTACCTCCCGGGTCACACGGAGCAAGTGCGTTAACCACTCGGCTACCTGTGCCGGTAATTGTCAAACTTATACAGCTAAAAAAAAACACTGTTTGGCTGTATATGATTGACAACTAGACAATGAGTTGAATAGTTGACAATAACTTATACCATCTCTAAGGTATTGAAAATATCTGTGATTCCTTCAATTATAATTTCGATACCATACCATTCAATTGTTATTACTAAAAGTCTGATATCCCACTAAATCGGCTCCCATGCAATCTTCAACAGTTTCTCTAGTAAATGTTTCACTGCAGTAAGTTTTTTCTAGTCCGATTCTTTGGAAAACGCACTATGACACTCCATTGGGGTAGGATTCTGAAGGAACTGTTCGTGTCTTGCCTGTAAATACGATGGGTAACACTCGGCTAGCTTGCTCTTGGGCTTCCTCCGTTGCGGCTTGCGTCGCGGCTTGTCGTCCGAAGTGCCGGGCTGCTCGCTGACGACCGCGGCGGCGGGTGGAGGAGGCGGAGGGGGCACGGGGGTCCCCTCCCAGCCCTCGTCGCCTTGCTCACGGCGTGTGCCGCGCAAGCGGACGACAAACCCGCCAATACCTGAACAATTGCAAAGAGAGCAGTTTGTTACATAATGGATCAGTATTATGAATTTCCAATAATACGCATTGTAAGATGAGTTTGTATGGTCGACTCAAAAATTTTAAAAACCTTGAATTGGGAGTCAATTCAAACTGAAATTCAAATCCCATTCTTATCTACACTTTTAAGTACATTCACATTTTTTTCATCAGCCAATAACCACGATTGTTGGACTAAAGGTACGCAAACAACTAGATAATTCAGCTTCTCAAGACTTTTGTGCCACCAATTACTTTCCATGATTTTCTGACACCTTTTGGAAGAGCCTTTCACTGTAATTGTAGTGGTGAAGCTCAAACAATCTAATCATATTTCACATGCAGCTAGGACCTTATTATGGTCCGAATGTGAATGATTTTTCAAACGAGTAGTTTGGTAAATGAAATTTGTACAGCAGTACAAAGTTTAGAAGTGTTCTATCTGATCAAACAAGGAAAGTTGTGCACAAACCAAATAAGAAGCTGCTTTTCTAGGACTTGCTTGATTACTTATATCAACTTTTGAGGAGGGTGTATGTATAATCATAATACAATGTATCATGTGATTTGTGTCTTATTCTGATCATTGTGTAATTTTTCTATACATATTATCTATAAATGTACAGTGAAACCTCGATCTATCGTTTTTGAAGGGACCAGGGGGAAAAACCGATGAATGCGAGAAAACGATCATCATTAAAAATGTTGAAAAACACAAAAAAAACATTAATGTGAACATTATTCCTTTTATTGTAATTAATACAGTACTGTAATCACTTACCAACTCTTTTTATGCACTTTTTTCCATTAATAACAAAAAATAACAATTATTAATAAATAACAAGCGATAGAAGCGGGAAAACGAAGAATGCGGAAACGATGAACACGGGTACGATGAATACGGGAAAATTCAACAAACCGATAGATGCGTGAAAACGATCGTTCAAGCTTTCAAGTGGCGAGGGGCGAAAATAACGAACGATAGAATCGGGAAAACGTTGAATGTGGGAAAATTCAACAAACCAATAGATGCGGGAAAACCATCGTTCGAGCTTTCAGAGGCGAGGGGCGAAAATAACGAACAATAGAATCGGGAAAACGATGAATGCGGGAGAATTCAACAAACCGATAGATGCGGGAAAACGATCGTTTAAGCTCCTAAGTGGCGAGGGGCGAAAATAACGAACGATAGAAGCGGTAACGATGAATGCGGGAAAATTCAACATTGTTCATATGGCAGTTTGGTTGGAACCATACAAAACAAACGGTAGATGCGGGAAAACGATAGATTCGGGAACGATAGATAGAGGTTTCACTGTATTTGTATTATTATATCCTCTAGTAATTGTTAATATATGTTGATCTTATGAATGAATTTATTGAAGAAATTGTAATAATAATATGTATGTTGAAAATAGCATTCGTTGCTATAAATAACTAGTAGTACTATGTTCCGTCTCCAATGTACGCACTTCAACCTGTGGCGTATTCTCACCCAGTTTTTGTAGATTCCGCTGCCTCTTCCGTCGCAGCAACATGACGCCACTCTCGGTGGTGTAAATGGTGAAACCGTCAGGTGCTTCCGGCGGGCGGCCGTCGAGCCGCGGACTGATGATCATTCCCTCCTTGAATACCTCTTCCTTCGCCTCCTCCATGTCCAGAGAGATGTCGAGCGAAGTGTCTGAATCAACAGGAATTTGTCATATATTCAAATGGGATCGCTGACGATTCGTAGAAGCGACATAAACGAATGAGGAAACTGGTGAGAGAACCCTTTCGGAGCTTTCTGTTGTTCTGTCTGTCAAGAACGTACAGCTCCAGATACCACATCTTTATTACTCAATTAAAATTATTTTACTGACAGTGAATATTATTCTGACTAGGCGTAAATAGTTAATCAACTGTAAATAAATCGGCCAGCTAGTGCATGCAGAGATAACAATTCGTTCATTTCATTCTAGGCCCCAATATTTATATTTATTACTTCGTCAGGTCTCTATATTGCTTTTTACATCTTGATCCTTACGTTTGGTTCGGTAACACTGTGATGAGTATTTCCTGAGTGACATGATAATATATAGTATTTATCCAACTCTTTGTTGTGGTGTAAATCTGTTGAGAAAACACTTCACTTGAAGATGAGAGTGAAGAGAACTGAACAAAAAACATTTTTTCATCATTCAAATTTTTTAAATTCAAACTCCCATTTTGCGGTCCCTCGAAATTCGAATTACCGAGGGGTACTGTATTTACTCAACTCAAAACCAATTAAAAACTCGATATTTAATGAGGCCCCCTTTTTTTTTAAATCAATTTTTTTTCTTCAACCTCGAATCTCGCGATTTTCACTCGAACTTGACTCAAATTTATATTCTCAAACACGCACACCCCTAAAAATGACCAATATGTATTTTTTAAATTTGAATTATATAATTGGAAGGCAGATATTATCAGGTGCTGTGAGGAAGAAATTGTAAGGCATTGTGAGGCAGACACCAAAAGTGAGAACACTGAACAACGTCTCGACGTACCCAAACTACTGTTTCCTCCAGTAGCAACAGATTCGATGGTCGCCATATATCCAGCCTCTTTGTCTGCTTCTGTCGGCGGGGCCTGGATCGGTTTCTTGTTGCCCATACGCTTCTTTCGCTGCTGCTGCTCGGGCGTCAGCGCTTTGATCTGGTGCAGCCCGATCTCGGACAGGCAGACGCCGTCCATGTAGAACTGGGCGGCCGACAGAGTCTTCGGCACTTCTGTATGGACATGACAAACACCCCGAAGATAAGATTACGAGAAATGTATAGGAGCATACAAATATCATCATAATGAATATATTTTGATTTGTCTTTTGTGTTTTTATTATAGGCTGTCTTATCATTATATAGAAATAGTTTACATTTTGATTTGTCTCCGTGTTTTCATTAAAGGCTCATCATTATGTTGAAAATATTTTCACTCTGATTTGGCTGTGTTTCCATTATACTGTGAGTGTTAAATCCATAAAAAAAAATTCCTGATATAGGCCAATATATATAGACCCATATATATATATATATATATTAGGGTTGCAACAATAATCGATATATCGATTTAGATAAATATTTATCAATTCAATTTTGGCGATACAATATCAATATGATCATTTTCAATTATCGAAATAAACATTCTTTCCTTTTCAAACTTATTTTTTTCCTTTTAGGTAATTGCTCCAATCAGTGTATGTGGCGCAAAAGTTCTTGTTTTCTATTGGGCACTCAAAGGCAAATGAGAAACGCTGCTTGCATTGACGTCAGAGTTGATATGCGCTTGGCAGAAACGATTTTAAAAATGCATTGAAGAAATATCTCTTAGAAAAATCTTGTTATAGTATCAACAAATTTCTAGCCATCTGACTTGTTTTTATTGTGCTTTTAGCAATTCAAATGTTTTTATATATCTGACTTGGTTTATACAATACCATTGTAAAACAAACCGTTGAATAAATACAATAGACGAAAATATAGACTAACGCGCGGTTGGGTTGTAGGATGGAGGGAACGGTTGCGCGTTCGGTACAACCTTTCCTCTCTCCGTCTCTCTCTTTCCCTGTGTAAGCCACATGGCTGCTGTTATTTAGGCAAGGTCACTGATTGATGCATGGGCAGTCGTCAATGCGCTGTTGCGTGAATTTGTTGCGCGTTCGGTACAGCCTTTTTTCTCTCCATCTCTCTCTCTCCCTGTGTAAGCCACATGGCTGCTGTTATTTAGACAAGGTCACTGCCTGCTATTTAGGACTGCCGACCGTCAGTGTTAAGTGTGGGATATGATACTGTGTCTTATATAAGTAAACAAAAATGTTACCAAAAATAGAACCTGAAAAGTAGTGGTGCGTCTTATACGCCGGTACAGCTTATATGCGTGTAAATACGGTAGATAAATAGCTACCTGGGCTTTTGGTAGGTGTGGGCGGTTTTGGTGGCGGCGGTAGAGGCAGCAAATGCGGAGGCTGCACATCTCGGGGCCGACACAGTACGCAGTTGTACCCATCTTCGGAGCACCTTTCAGCCTCCGCCTCAGTTCGGATCTGGTCGCACGATCCATGGAGCCACCTACAAACAAACCAAAACAATTACAGTAGAACCTATTCAATAAGCTGTTCATCTTTTATACATTTACTACCTCAGTAAGTTTCATTTGTTGATCCCATCTCTATGCTTTCCATGTTGAATAGTTTCACTAGTAAGTTTTTCACTTTATCAAGCTTTTTAGTCTTGTCCCATGAAAAACGTACTAATGAGGTTTCACTGTACTGCACAGCTTGGAAACAAGAAGTGTTTAAAGCTTGTTCACATCAATACAGCTAGGGCTGTGCGAGACTCGAAATTTTCGAGCGAGTTCGAGTCGAGTTCGAGACTCAAACGAAAATATTTTTTCCCAGATCGAAATTTCGAGTCTCAAAACTTTTTCGAGTCTCGAAACTTTTTTGAGTCTCGAAACTTTTTCGAGTCTCGAAACATTTTCGAGTCTCGGAACATTTCTGAGTCTCGAAACACTTTCGGGTCTCGAACTATATCGAGCGAGCGAGCGAGAGTGGAAGGATAAACTTATCTTCCCATCATTCAATAGACTGGTATTAAAAAAACAGTGTCCGAAACTTGTAACAAAGTTCTGTTTCTTCTTTAACCATTTCTCTATTTGATTTTAATTATAAATCTGCTGAGTGATTATAACATGCATCATCATCTCACGATGTCACTGGACTGACTGCATTTCTGCGACTGACTGCGTCACTGCGATCTCTGCTGAGTCGTAGGTAGCTAGTCCTTACCAGACACACACGCGTCTGTTTCTCTTTTTCAGTTCCTCCCCCCTCTCACCAATACATACACACCCTTCACACACACACACACACACTCTGTCAAGGACAGAGAGAAACGTCATCACGCCACGTTGTCAAGCGCGTTGTAGGGAGACCCCTCCCCCCCCAAGTCGATCTCAATTTATTATTACTTTAGGAATGGATTAGTTTAGACATTGGTTTTATTAATTCTTCAACAATAAATAACAATGAATAAGTGGGCCTAGATAAATTTGATTTACAGTGTATATTGAACACCCCAAAACATGGATTGAATCGTAAAAACCCAATTACTAATTAGATGAGCGTAGCGAAAAATTCCATTCGATATACCGGAAAAATGGGCTTCGTTTTTACGTTTTTTTTTAAATTCTGTACGCAGCATGGGCCTACTGGTCAGGAAAAATAACGACATATTGCTGTCACACCAAAATAGTTTGAGATTGTTTTTCATAAAAATTGATCAAACAATTTTTCTGGAAAAAAAATCGGAAAGTTTGGGAAAGCCCCATAAGAATAATCCGGATAGAAAATACTTGAAATATGAAAATATTTCGATAGCTTTACAATTTTCACTGAATATGAAAACACCATCGTACACATTTTCAGAGATTTTCACAATAATTGGATGAGAAATAGGCCAAACACAGAAAACGCAATACAAGTATACATTTTATTGAATATGGAGATCAAAGTGGAAATGCGACAGGTTGTAGCACTATAAATAATAAATATCAACAAAATGCAGGTAAGTTTTTGAGCGTTTGAAATCTAAGGTTCATAGATGTGGATTGAGCTGACAGAATATCTTTTATTTTAGCTTTCCATACTTCTAAGCTTATCTCACAACGCAAATCCCGCGTTTTCCTAGTTATCAATTCAATAACTCATGTTCAAAGAAGATCGACTGAAAAGATCACGGAAAAGTGAAAAGGGCGCGCATACGTTATTAATAATTAATACTCCGAGCAAGACATTTAGATTTGTATGATTATTTGTAATATTGATTATAACTTGTACAGTAAACCCTCGTTAATTCAAATTCCAAGGGACCCCAAAAATGGAAATTTTCGAATTAAAAAATTTGAATTATGAAAAAAAAAATTTTCATTTCAATAGTACAGTAGTATACTGTGTGTGTGCAGTTTGGTTGACCATGTGCGCCTTGCACGATGTTTGTTCCCTCCTACTTCCCCCTTGCTCTAAGGAAGCCAACTTTGACAGCCAAGTGGTTATCTTCAAGTCAAGTGTTTTCTCAGCAATTTTAACAACACAACAAGGAGTACCATTAATACTATATATTATCATGCCATTCATTAGGTAACACTTATCAGAGTTCACAGTGTTGAAAGAGTCAAGTTATCGAACTGGATGTTTGGATTAAAAAGTGAAAAGGGAGGCAATAAATGTAAATATTAGGGCCTAGAATGAAATGAATTAATTATTCTCTATAGATGCACTATAGCAGGCTGGTTTATTTATTATTGTTTCGTGTTTATTCAATTTGAATTTCAGCAAAAATTACGAATACAAGTTGACACAATCATGTCCATTATCCTAAACATTACCGCTCGGGTGTCTCGACCAGCCAAATGTCTGTGTATGACCCTGAAAAGACCCCCCCCCCCCCGCCTCACCTCTCATCATGCTAGCACGCGCTGCACATGTGGCTGTGACATATCTCTAGCTTGCCAGGTCGCCAGGAATGTGGATGACAAAGGATTTCACGTAGTAAAATATCCAATTGTGAAAACTTGTATTCGTAATTTTTGCTGAAATTCGAATTAAACAAACACGAAACAATAATAAAACAATAGTTTGGACTAATTATCAGTTCGAAATTAGAAATAATAAAAATTCGAATTATCAAAATGAATTAACATTGATATCCCTATACCAGCGGCCGGGGTCATTTCTCTGGTTAGAATTAACCGAGTTCGAATTATCAAGGGTTTACTGTATTTCACCACTATGACTTACTGACAGTTCAATTATGATTAAAATCTGAATTCAGAAAATAGTCAAAATACTGATTTTTCATTCCAGATTTCCTGTGTAACTTGATTAATTTCACTCACTCCCTTGATTTGAGCTTGTTTGCCTCGAAACAAAATTGTGCTCGAACTCACTCGAACTAAAATTTTGCTCGAACTTCCTCGAACTAAAATTGTGCTCGAACTTCCTCGAACTAAAATTGTGCTCGAACTCGAATTGTGCTTGAACTCGAATTGTGCTCAAACTCGAATTATGCTCGAACTCGAATTGTGCTCGAACTCGAATTGTGCTCGAACTCGAATTGTGCTCGAACTCGAATTGTGCTCAAACTCGAATTGTGCTCAAACTCGAATTGTGCTCGAACTCGAATTGTGCTCGAACTCGAATTGTGCTCAAACTCGAATTGTGCTCGAACTCGAATTGTGCTCGAACTCGAATTGTGCTCGAACTAAAATTGTGCTCAAAACTCGCTCGAACTCAAAAAGCTCTGTTCGCACAGCCCTAAATACAGCAGTTCCAAGATGAGTGAATGCAATATTGTTCAGTGATTACAGCAAAACATCTATGAATCGTTTCCGGATCCATCGATAACCTGGTCCCATAATTTATTTTGTCCCACCTTACTACCATACAACCCTCGTTGAATTTTCCAGGATGGATCTCGTTTTCCTGCATGGATGGTTTCATTATTCTGGTTCTTTGCACAACAATAAAGGTTTACTCTGTATAATTTAGTTTGAAAGGGAAAGAAAAAACAGCAGCTTACCGAAGGGGATGAGTCGAGCAACTTATGGAAGGACCATCGAGACCCAACGATATATTCACAAAAACACACAAGACACACATAACTGATATTCTGGCTAATGCCTTGGGCCCTATAGAAACGAGAGTAATTCCTGCTGATTATGAATAATGATTGGGCCGTATATTATCATTATCATCATTAAATTATTGAAACCATTCATTAATAATTATTCATCAACTATTACAGTGAAACCTCCATTGTTTTTCAAGGAACAAAAAAAAAAAACATCCATGTAGGGAAACAATCTATCCAGGAAGATGAAGCATGGTTTATTGAGAGTAGAGCTGAACAAAAAAATGATAGAAGCAGGAAAACAAGGGATGTGGGAATGATGCACAGTTATGAATAATATTAAAGAATTAAAGTAGAATCAGTAAACTAGAATGAAAACTTGATTAGAATTGCATTCTAGAATCCAACTTTCAATACAAGCTGGTTTCTCAAGACATCTAGAATTCTAGAAATTCAAGAATCAAACTAGAATTACTGCAAGAATTGGATTATTATATTGTAACCAAGTGTGAGAACACCTCGAGAAAGAAAAGATTCAGGTCGACATACACCGGTTCCACGTTAGAAGCACAGCTTCGTGCAATCAAGAGAACATGCGAACGGGCAAGCGAGAGAGAAAGAAAACTCACCTCTCGCACTGCACACACTGAATGATCAGCTCGCCGTCGGCGTATGACTCGGCGCAAGCCGGGCACGCGGCGTTGGATGCGCACGGGCCACACTCGGTGAAGCTCTTCTGCCACGAACAGTTGAAGCCGGGATCGTTGGCACCGCAGGAGAGGCACGCGGCACACCACCGGCACTTCCAGTTTCCGCGGGGCACGTAGTCGAGCGGCGGGTCCGTACAGTAGATGTGGAACGATATGTCGCAGTCGTCGCAGAGGATCAGCCGCGCCTCGTCGTCGCGCTGGCCACAGCCCTCACAGACGGTGCAGTCGAGGCAGCGCCAGCCCTTCTGAAGGATCACCTTAGTCACCTGAAAACGGATCAACGGAAATACTGATCAGCCCGAAAGAATCCCGCCAGTGTGTCATCCTGAAGCGCGCCCAAGAAACCCAGCCGAAAGCAGTTTTTTTCTGGGATATTCACAACAACAAAAATACACACTAGTGTAATCGGTAATAATAATGAATGATTTTATAAAACTGTAGGCCTACACAAGGTTTATAGAAATATTTCCACTTTACAGAAATTTTCAACATAAAAAACAGATTAATCTTCACTTGCTTACTTTTCTCACTTGAAGTGAGTTAAGGCAAAAAAATCTGAACGAAAGCCTGACTAACCAAAAATATGTGTTTCAAGAAGAAAATCGTAAAAAAAAGATCATTTTAGGTAGGCCTATTTAGGTGTTATTTTTCTAAAAGTTCTAAAAGCAATTTGTTCATTTATTGCACTTTGAACAATTGTTTTTCTGATATCATCCTTCAATTCCAATAGAACCCATTTAAAAATAAAACAGAAAACAAGACGGCTGAACTTGAAAAAAAAAGTGTTTTCACCAACTCTGGCTTCAACTTTCCAGCCCCGCACATGGAATTGGCTGGGACGTTCGGGTTGCACCCACCTTGACATTGACGCAGTACGGGTGGTAGCACTGTCCGCACTGTGCGCAGGGGATGAGACAGCCCTCCTGATCAATGCCGATTGAGCCGCACATGACGCAGATGTCCTGCGTCAGGACGCACTTGTCTTTGGACGAGCACAGGACGAGGCGGTTCTCGACGCCCGGCTCCTCGTCGCTCTTACTGTTGTCTGCCTGCGGCCTCTGGCATTGAACAAACGGGCATTTGGTCAGCAAACAACAAGAACAGTATGGGCACGAGTTCTTGGACCACTATACTATACACACACACTATACTACTGTACTATAGGCCTACAGATGAAGACATTTTTTTGTTTAATTCGAATTAACAAGGGTTCACTGTAGTAAGAAATTAGAGCTATTGAAAAAATTCATTTAAATATTTCAAATTTTGCAAATTGAAATTACATTTTAGGGGTCTCTTGAATTTCAATTCATCAAGATACTCCAGTATTTACTCTTGATAAAAAATAGTATTTTTCAAGTAAATTGGATCAAGTAGCTTCTATAGTTGATAGCTATATCAAAAGTTTCTAATATATGCATACATCAATTTTATCCCAGATCCTTGACATTTGTACAAAGTCTTTTTGATACTAAATTGAGGCTAATTTTAAATTTGATCCATGCTATTAAATTTCCTTTTTTTAAATGGCTAATGCCATTGAGTAAAGAAGTATCCTACGGGATAGAGTGGCAGCGCCCTGGTTAAACAGTCGATAGACCCTGGTAGTGTTACGCCTGGTAATCCTGCTAGGAGCGCTGTGATCACAAATAAAATGGCATTTGCTAGAGCACTGTTGCGAGTGAATGCTGTTAGGAGCGCTGTGGTAAAGCCAACTTTCTCATTGTTGGTGAGCGATTGGTGAGCATAGGCTCTGGCATACGGCGTTGCCTATCTAGACACTACTTTATCAATGCTAATGCTAATAAACAAAATGATTAATGCTATCATTTCATGCCTCCAGCTATAAACACTGAGTAGGCCTAATTCTATAGCAGGGACTACAGTTACCTGCAGGCCAAGTCCTGGGACACCGAATATTCCCCTCATCTTTGCCTTCGGCCCTCGTTTCCTGCCAAACTCGGCGATCCTCTGTCTCTTGTTGTGGCCGACCACCTTCCCCATTCCCTTTGGCCGTCCTACGCCGCCCGCGCCGTTCAGTCCTAGTTTCTTCTTGGCAATCTTGCTGGCGCAGAACGGTTTGCCCTTGCCTAGCCCAATGGCGCGAATTGACGGCTCTTCGTACTGAACACAAAGAAATGTGGTGATGAAAAGTCGCAATTGAAACATATTCTGAAATATGAGCATTCAATGAAACGGTGATGAATGATGATCAACATGATCGGTTCTCAGAAATGGATAGAATCGAAAATACTTTCATTTGAAATGAATATTTTCGATACACTTGTTTTTTTTTGTATTTCTTATACCCATTTCAAGAGACACGTAGGCCCTACAAATAGCAAAATTTTTGCTATAAAAGCAATGAAATTTAAAAGTGCCATAATATATGTTTTCAGATGTTTCTACATGCTTCAATACATTAGATGTTGTTTGAACATGTTTTTGAAAAGGTGACAAAAGCGCTACCAATGTCTGATTTTCAATGTACAATGTATTTTGATTTCAAATAGGCCTACTTATTATTCAAGTATTTTGTATTTCCACTATATTTTGCCCCTGTCAACAATGAATAAAAGTGCCAATAAATAGCACATTAGGTCTTGGAATGTATTCCGAGTGAGTTCCATGTCTCATGATGACTGCAGCCATGGCAATTGAAATAATAGAATGGTGGATAGGCTCAGCGGTAAACTTGCCATTTGAAACCTGAGGTGTTGGTCACTAAAGGAATGTAAAACCACATAAAAATGATTTTTAAACAAAACAAAAAATGAATAATCAGTGAGATTAAAAAACAAAATTAAGCCAAACTTTCATCTGGGCTATCATATTTTTTCTTGGAACTAGTGTATCTCTGCCTAAAACTAGTATTTTGTAAGAGTCAACCAATTCAGATCGCTAAATAACCACCCGCTTTTCTCCAACCCCCTTCCCCCCCCTTCGAGTTACCTTTTCTGCGCTGGAGAAGTCTTGCATGTCGGACGTAGACTCCTCGCAGTACAGCATCTCCTGTGAAGAGTCAAAGCCCTCCTCCGTGCTATCCTTGCGCAGGCTCCGAGGACTCGGGTGAGTCATCGTCTTGCACATCGCGCACACATACTCGTACTCCGAGTTCGCCTCTTTCTTGTGCTGGTACGTGGCGAGGTCAGCCTCGGGATCACACGTGCCATGGACAAACCTGTAACATGAGTCGAGGTCAGGGAGGGTAAAACAAGAGTCTGATAGCTAGTCTACTAGTTGGGCAGGGTTCTGTCGAACGGGTCGAGATCAGCGAAGGAAAAACAAGGACTCGACGGTTAGTTTACTAGCTAGGCAAGGTTTGTCGGACAAGTCGAGGTCAGCGAGGGAAGAACAAGGGTCTGACGGCTAGTTTACTAGTTCAGCAGGGTTCTTTGAATTTGAGGAATTGAACTGTCAACAGAAGCACGAGAGACTATAAATATGTTGGTTATATACGAGAGAATAATAGAGACTACACCTTGAATTTTTTTCCTTCATTTTCACTATTTACCGGTATCTTGTTTGTTTACTTTTGTTACCTTGAAAATGTGATGAATGCAGAATGTTGTTTGCAAATTGCAATAAAATTGAATAACAACAATAGACCTGATAATAATTACTGCAGCCAACACAAAACTGGTCCAGATGGGATTCCGCTCAATACTCACTTGCGGCAGAGGCTGCACTGCACCATCTCCCTGTGGGCGGCAGCTCTGTAAGCGCGGCGGCACAACGGGCAGGAGAACCCCTTGTTTCGCTGCTGGTAGCAACTGTCGCAGACCGAGTAGTGGGCGTGCCAGCGCGACGACTGCCCCGCCCCGGGCGTGCGGGACCCGCAGTCGCTGCACACGCGGCAGCACTGGAACAGAACCAAGATTCAACGTCAATGGGGCGAGACAACGCGTTGAGGACGGTTTAATATCGTATCAATTTTTTAGTAGTATAAGTGTCTTTATTGGTACACAAATTACATATTTCACAGTACAGCAGAACTTCTTCAGTACGATTTTTAGGGGACAAGACAAAAAACTTACAAAAGTGAAAAACTCACTAAAGAAACTATTCAACATGTAGGAGCATATGGATGGGCAGGATGGGATCAAAGAATAAAACTTACCAAGGTGAATAATGTACTTAAGAGAAACTTACTAAAGAGGTTCTGCTGTATAACTTATGAATCACATTAGACGATTGAGTATGGCAGTAAGCCAACATTTATAAATTAATAATAAAGCAGTAATTATAGTACCGTAATGTCCTGAATATAAGCCAATCCCGAATATAAGCTGACCCCCAAAACTTTTAGATCAACAACTGAGAAAAGGACTTCTATGTAAATAGAAGTTATAATGTAAGTACACAATTCCATAAAAATGATGAATAATGAGAATAAAATTGTTGTAGGCCTAACGTTAGACAATCAATCCATAAGTTGTCATCACTTGTCACGCACATGGGCACCCATGTTTTTATTTCAATTTCTGTAATCATTTTGTGACAGGCAGTGAGATGACACTCCCACTTCAAATGTCAAAAAACAACTGATTGTCAGTGTTGAATCACGATGTAGTGATACCAACCTATTTCATCATAATATAAGGGAGGTGACCCAACTCGGGTCTTGAAAGTGAAATGTTTCCAGGGTTAGAATCTAAGTCCATCGTCCCGATTCCCTGTAGCGCAACTCTCACTTTTATATCAAACTATTTAGAACAACAATACTCAACAATGCTATACACGGCCCAGAAGATCACGAGGATTATAGATTTTGTTAGTTCAACAATGCCACCGGTACCGTAGCCACTCTTATCTACATCTAGTTCACAAGAGAATCCGCTAAATCGTGACAGGCAATCGGGACGATTGGCTCTGAAATGACCACAAGAAACCACAAATGCCTTCCATGTTATCAGTATGGGAATTGGGTCACCTTCTTTCTATTATGATGAAATAGGTTGGTATCACTACATTGTGGTTTGTGAAAACAAGCGATCATCTCCAGTATCATTAATATAAACTATTTGGCAAGACTGTTTAATGTTTATGTTAGCAGTACAGTATTTAAGGTTCTACTTGATTAATAAAACAGCCCCCCTCCCCCCCCCTATCTTCAGTCCTCAACCATCCTCTTCACTGAAAACTTGTAAAGCAAGATCTTAGTTGACATTGAACAGATGTCAGAAACTCCTGACTGTAATCAGAACTCCTATCCATAATGTTGGGGAAATGTCAACTGATGATGGATGATTTATCAGTGAGCCCAGTCAGCTCTATTTTCTTTGACAATGTAAATGTTTTAAAAAGAGAGAGTGAAATGAAGAATAATCTGTCCATTCTATGGCTTGAATTGAATAAACATAAGATGATGTTGATAATTAACATTGGAGTGCACATTTAGCATATTAGGCCCAATTATAATTAAAAGAAACATATTTTTGACTGATTATAATTTATAAGCAGAGACTTGCATGTAAGCTGGGACTTGCATATAAGCCAATGGTGACTTTTGAACTTCAAATTATGGTCTAAGATAATTGATTATGATTTGATATTAGTTATGTTGAATCAATTCTTTCAATTATTGATTTATATTGGGTTAAACCGTGGTTTATAGCTATACGGATAGGCCCATGCAATTCTTGCCAATTAATAATGCCAGAGCTAGGAAACAAGCTAGGGTGAAATTTTCTATATTTCAGTTTTGCAAAGAGAATAAAGTTGAAATATATTGAAAAGTTAACATTTTCAGTGTGTTGTTTTTTCGATCTTTGTGAGATATCTTGTACATTGAAAACTATGCTACTCTATAGGGCTGTACAAGTCTCAGAATTTTCTGAGCGATTTCGAATGTCGAAATACTTTTGGGTCTCGAACTATTTCGAGCAAGCGAAGGAGAGTGGAAGGATCAACTTGTTATCTTTTCATCATTCCACAGACTGGTATTGAATATACAGTCTGAAACTTGTGAAAAAGTTTTGTTTCTTCATTTCTCTATTCCAGGCCTGCCGTTTTCACGGATTTTTTCCGTTTTCACGGATTTTTTAGGTATAAAAAGTGTACAGGATTTTTGAGCAAATTTGCCTATTTTCACGGATATCTGTGACTTCACGAATATTTGAACATGAACGGCGGTAAATCGGCAGATACGTTGTAAATGGTCAACAACCTACAAAAAAGATCCCGATGAAATTTCCCCTCTCCCATAAATACTCGTCGCCGACGTGTTTCTCGGCAATTTTGCAAGTCACATACCTATACTTGCTAGATCGTGTGAGCAAGTGCGATGCGCACTAGCCCACAAGTGGGTGGGGCATAAGGTACTGGTAGACCGAGCAGATGGTGCGATCGCACGGGGCAAGTGTAGGCGTAACCCAATACAGTTGAGTAAACCCACGATAATTCGAACTCGGTTAATTCGAATTCCGCGCTAATTCGAACCAGAGAAATGACCCCGGCCGCTGGTATAGGGATATCAAGGTTAATTCGTTTTGATAATTCGAAATTTTATTATTTCGAATTTCAAACTGATAATTAGTCCAAACTACTGCTTTATTATTGTTTCGTGTTTGTTTAATTCAAATTTCAGCAAAAATTACAAATACAAGTTTTCACAATTGGATATTTTATTACGTGAAATCCTTTGTCATCAACATTCCTTGCGACCCGGCAAGCTAGAGATACGTCACAGCCACATGTGCAGCGCGTGCTAGTATGATGAGGGGGAAGGCGGGGGGTCTTTTCAGGGTCATAGACAGACATCTGGCTGGTCGAGACACCCGAGCGGTAATGTTTAGGATAATGGACGTGATTGTGTCAACTTTTATTCGTAATTTTTTGAAATTCAAATTGAACAAACACGAAACAATAATAAATAAATCAGCCAGCTAGTGCATGTAGACAGAATAATTCATTCATTTCATTCAAGGCCCTAATATTTATATTTATTGCCTCGCTTTTCAGTTTTTAATTCAAACATCCAGTTTGGTAATTTGACTCTTTCAACACTTTGAAGTGCGATAAGTGTTAACTAATGAATGACATGATAATATATAGTATTAATGGGACTTCTTGTGTTGTTAAAATTGCTGAGAAAACACTTGACTTGAAGATAACCACATGGCTGTCCAAGCTGGCTTCCTTAGAGCAAGGGGGAAGTAAGAGGGGACAAACAATGTGCGTGGCGCACATGGTCGACCAAACTGCACGCACGCACACTATACTACTGTACTATACAAATGAATAACATTTTTTTCATAATTCAAATTTTTTAATTCGAATTTTTATTTGACAGAATTGTACAATATACTTTTGTAAATTTCCTCATTTTTCGAACTAGTAACGCATAATTTACAGGATTTTACAGGATATTTTGATGAGATTTTTACAGGATTTTACAGGATTTTTGGGTAACATGAACAGGATTTAAAAAAAAAGTTGGTGGCAGGCCTGCTCTATTCCATTTTGAATATAAACTTGCTGAATGATTACAACGCGCATCATCGTATCACACTGCCAGTGCCACTAGAGTCTTTCCGTTTGAGGTCTGCTGAGTCGTAGTTATCACCAGACACACAAACACGCCTCACTTTCACCCACTCACTAAGGCAACCGTTTCCATCAACTTATCAAGTAGTTTGGCCCGGTAGCATAGCTTTCTCTTGTACGCAATACGAAAGTGCAGTAATTCTAACCGGGAAGAGTGATGATTTTTGTGAATAAGGACGTGTTTGGTTAATCTGAATTTTTATAAATCGAAATCATTTTTTTGGGGTCTCTTCCATTTCGAAATAACGAGGGTTTGAGCTTGGTTGCTTGAACTCGCTAGAAAAAAGTCTATCTTGCTCGAAACTCACTCGAACTTGAAAAGCTCTGCTCGCACAGCCCTACTATTTTATTATGCGTTATATAATGGTTTTACCGATATCATACTGTTGTTACTTTACAGAACGATGTTGCGCTACAAAACAAGACGTTCAACTATATTAGATGCACCAAAGTGCTACTTTTCAAATTCTACATGCAATGAAAAAAAAACAGAAACTATGTTTACATGTCTATCTATACCAAACCAGAATTGTAAGTGATCTCATTTGATATAATTAAATATACCTAGGCCTACAGCCATTTACAGTATGTAACTGCCCAAAATGATATCTTTGAGAAATTGGTAAAAAAAACTCAACAATTCACTCGGTCCAATTCAAGTTCATGAAATAGGCCTAAAACATCATCCTCAATATATTTTTGCATGTCATAAAAAATCAATAGCAAAATTTCAGACAGATTCTAAGATCTCACCTTGCACTTCCACCCGAACTTAGGTATGGTGATGACGGCGGGCCTGAGGCATTGCGGGTGGTAGGCCTTGTCGCACGTTTCGCACAGCATGACCTTAGACACCTCCTCGGGCTGGCGACAGACCTGGCACAGCCTGCAGTCTGGACACTGCCACCCGGCTCGTACGCCTGCACAAACAAACAAGTCAACAACGACAGGCACTCAAATCGTTCTAGAAGTCACCAGTTGAAATTCAATGCTGTTTTCACCTACCATCAGTCCATTACTATTGTTTCTACAGTGACCAATGCCGAAACGCCGAATTGTCCATTTTTATGTGCAGTGTAACCTCTATCCATAGTTTTACAAGGGACTAGGAAAACAATACCACATATGCAGGAAAATTCAACATTGGTTATATGGCAGTAGATAGGCATATGAAAAAAAAAGAACAATAGAAGCGGGAAAACGATGCATCGAGGATTCATTTTATGAGTAGGTTTCTTCATATGAATTCTGATCAGGCATTTAGCAATAATAGATGATGATAATAGATGACTATGATAAATGATTAGTTCAGTTACATTGCGATAACTTATATGTAGAGGCAACAAATTGTAGTATTATTTATTTTGGTTTGTAGCATTACAAAATTCGGATATGGCATTAATTTTGCATAAATCTTCAGGTGGATTACCAAGCGAAACTGTTATAAATATATACGTAGATGAAATAAGCAAAGATATTGTACTCTCAAGGATCATGCATAGGAAATGGTATTAAATTATGTACAGTTATAAAAGGAAGCAATATACAGAATATTCTTAGATTTTTTCCCATTCTAAACGTACATTGCACACACCACACATTAATATTTCGCCATCACTAACGTAAAACCTATCGTCCTTATATGCCGCGGCTCTCGATTTAATCGTTACACTTTGGGTTCTACCCATCTTCACTCGACAAGAAGCCACGATGCAATGAGCCCGATGGTCACATTGCATCGACAACAACAAGTGCACGTGCGGTCTTGGTGACGTCACGGGTGCCAGTCTGGCGGATGTAAAGCCATGTGTTTTTCTTACTACGCGCCGCGCAACGTACTGTTAAGTGTTATCGTTCGACCGTCTCGCGTATGAACGATCAAGTGTGTCGAGTCGACAGGCTCTAGTACGAGTACAATAACAACACCTGCATGGCACTTTGGGGGTAGACAGGTAGCTGCCAACCCTTGCAGGTGTTATTATTTTTGTATGAAGGACAGGAAATGAAGACAACTGGGATTTTACAACTTTTTCTGTCGTCATATTGTAAATTATTTACGTGCATGTTGATGGTTGAGGGAAAATTAAGATTTTCTGATTTTACATCGTATTTTAACCAAATCTTCGCTATTAAGTAGAAATCGCGCGTATTTCGCTTATTGTTGATATATCGCTTTAGAAGACAAGTATCGCTTTTAATCGCGAAAATAACAAGGGCTTTAAATGCTTTTGCTCATCATGAAACATAAAGAAAACACCAAAAAAGTGTTCTAAACATGATTTCATATTTTATCGCCAATATCGCTATAACGAAAATTTGTTGCCTCTACTTATATGATATATTATTTGTTTTGATTTGGACAATTTTATTCAGAATGAAATTGTGTACTTTATGTATGTATCAAGTCTCCAAGTGATTCAATATTATGTGATGTGATAAAAAACAAAATTCAGTTACAAAAAAAAAAAAATGAAAAGAAATGAAAACAGTCAAAGTCTAAATTTTTGGGTTGGATTTGCCTTCGAACCTCGACTAGAGCAGTCGAGTGGTCACACGGCCCTGAGCGGAAGCGAGAACAGACAACCTGGCGTTAATTACCTGGCAGGAGGGCGAGGCCAACACAGCTGCCATGGTAGTGGTGGCCACACGACGTGCACATCAGAAGGTTGGCCACATCGCCCAGAGCGAAGCAGGTCATGCACGTCACATCGCTCGTCACTGCAAACCAAGATGTATTGAGGGTTGCGTTGGTTATGTTTTTATGTAATTCATGTAATCACCTACGTGCGCTATAAATACCTATTCTATTTCAAAAGATTATCATTTTTCAAAGAATATATATAGGCCTAGGGGCCTACATGAGAGAATGTACACTGAACTAAAAGGCATTTTTATCACCAGTACAAATATTCAATCAATTATGTATGGACTATTATAAATAGCAGTGGGTAAAGATGGACTCCATTTTCGTCAGGGATCGATAATTCTTTTAAAATTCTTTTCATCGTATTCCCAATATCTAGGGTATATTTGAATTCCTGCCATAAGATTGTTCATTTGACATCAGTGTGCATTGAACAATAGGAATTGGTATTCTGTTAGCATTAGAAGTTGTTTACGTCAGCAATAGAAGATATTTTGGTTGGTATTAGAAGTGTATATTGAATTATTTAAATAACGATAATATCGATAATCATTCGGTTATATCGGTCATCGAAATTAATTTGCATATTTATAATCTTGCCCATATCTAACTACCAGGGAATTTCAACGGACTTACACAGTAGCGGCACTTGGTCTAGATGCTGGCTGCAGACCATGGTGAGCGTGGCAAAGTCCTGGAAGCCGGCGGACGCGGCAACGCAGGGGAAGTGGAGGAAGCGCTGGCACGATGCAACTGTGCACGTCACACTGGCACCGTAGTGGGTGCACTGGGAGCAGCGGCGCGTCGACGCCTGCAGGACCGACGGTCCGACGTTGTCCAGTGCCTGATCCTTGCGAGTGACGCCCACCGACCACAGGGCGCAAGAGTGGTGGACGTAGAAGTAGCCTGGAATAATTCATTTTATTGTATGAATATGTTGTTGCCTAGGACTCTGCAGGGCACCAAAATTCCGAAATGGGTTGTGAACATTTGTTACCGGTACCAGAAAATCACACCTTTAAGGGTATTTCGTATCTTTTCCATGTAGGCCTATTGACATTTTTTCATCAACCAAGCCACACATTGCTGCTAATTTCTCATGATTAGACACTGCAGTAAAGCACATTTCATAGTTGTTGACATAGTTCTATCCGAGCCTTTATCAATTTCAAATTGCATTTTCACAATGACTTCTTCACAAATTTAAGGATATGTACAGTGATTCTAGGAGTACTTTGTTTTTTGTTGTACGGCTATGGCTGATGTGATTATCAAATAGAAATTGATTATGAAATGAAGAATTTGGAAAAAATGGCCGAGTGTCAGTTTGTTATTCCTTTTGGAAGCCGTGTTACAAAATAGGTCTAAGCCTAGGCCCAGGTCTCAATATATTTTAAGAAATGCTTTTTGGTGCCGCAAAAAAGGCACGCAATATCTCGATTTGAGCTGTTTGTAAAAATTAGGTAACACGAAGATTACAGGATATTTCTAATTTTTATATCTTTCATTAGCATTACTCGTTATCAAATACAGGTACATTTAAGAACCGAACTTAGACCCACAGGTAATTTCGGCACATGATACTCAATCCATTCTCAAAATGTGCAACCTGCAGAGCCCTAATAGTTACTTTTTGACACCAGAGTAGGCCTATGTATGGCATGAACCAAAAGTAAAAGAACATATTCCACTTGGCTGTAAAGCAGTTTCGATTTTTTCTCGTCGTCCCGACACGATACCGGTACAATTTCTGATAGGTTGGTTTCCACTTCGCTATGCCATGATGGTTTCGTTACATCATGGACGTGGTCTTCATTACCTTCAAATGCACAGGCTTCTTTGAGTTTGACGAATTCAACTGTCAAATCGCAAGGTGGCACAATTTTACACAGAACAAATAGAAGGGCGAGTGCAGGAAACCCAACTGCATATCGTAGTGGCAAAACATAAATTCCGGTAAAATCATAAATTCGGACAGCAAAAGTTCGGAGTCAACAGTTGTCAATAATACCGATAACGAAACAATGTTGTTTAAATGAATACTGACTTGTGATTGGTCAGTAAGAAAAATCGTATTGAACAAGAGAAAATCAAAACTGGAAACCCTGCTTAACTGTAACTCACTGAAATATAAACTTTAGCATGATGTTGTGTCATACTGGAAATATCCACCTGTATACACTTGCAAGCGTTGAAAGTATTTGTTACTCAAATTGTCTCAATTTTTCTTATTTCACATTTATCTAGAGATTTCAATTGAATAAACGTTGACTTCTTACCTGAAGTGTCAAAGATGGACCCGGTATCAGGTTCGTCCATGTACCCAATTATGCTCAGCTCATCTACCGGCTCTCCGTTCATAGTTGGATTCCTATTAGAAAGTAGAAAACAGAAAGCATCAACGATTTGATATGAATACGGTACATAAACCACAAACCTGGTAATCAGCATCTCTCTATCTCTTGTCCGTGTCTGTCTCTGTGTCTCTCTCTCTCTCTTTCTCTCTCCTCTTCATTCCCTCCCCTCCTCACCCCTCCACCTGACAACCACAAAGACATGCTTCACAATCCATATTGCACAGCACTTGAGATAGTTTCAGATTCCATCAGTTGCTATGATGGTTTAGTGCGCTTCCAAATTATCTATCCATCTCAGTTTGGATGGTCAACCATGACAGGAATCGAGCCCCGGTCTCCTGAATGACGGTTCAAAGCGCAAGCAACTGATTCACCTGTCTCAGTAGAATTCAGCATGGTGTAGGTGCTAACAGGGAGGACACCCTTGACATTTGGTGCAGTAGGCCTACCAACGATATGTAGAATGGCAGACGAAGAGAACCTGAGGCTTAAATATTAAGTTTGTTCGTTACATCACGAATCTACGGAGATAAAACAACAGAAATACGATGAAACCTCTACGCATCGTTTTCAGATCCATCTTTTCCTTCTTTCATCATTTACTTTCTCACCCTACTTCCATATAACCAATGTTACATTGATGGATTGTTTTCCTGCATGGACGGTATATTTTTCCTGTTCCCTTGGAAAATGATGGAGAATTCACTCTACACCTATTCATCTTTGCATGCAACGCTGTACCCACAGAATCAATGTTACAACAATGCATAGCAGAAGAGTTTATGGAAGTACTAGGTTGCTGCAACAATCCTGTTCTAGCTCTGTATGTACCTTTGGTCCTATCAATATATTTCCAGAAGGTAGTATACAGTGATTGAATTGAAAAAATCCTCGTGCTTCACGAAATAATATAAAATATGCATCCAACAAGTGGAAGGGAAGCCACGAAGCCCTGCAGGGAAAATTTGTGATCAGGCACTTTCAATCTTACTTTGGAGTTTTCGGAGTCTATATATATAGTCATTAATTTTATTTGAGTATACGATTGTGCAGACCACACATTGCACATGAATAAAACAACGCATTTGAAGATGTTTTTTGCATTAAATTACATGTTTCAAATAAAAATTAAGGTGATAAATGAGAGGGAAATCTAATCATCGGTACGTAGTGTTTTCTGAAAACTCGTGTATCTATTGGAAATTGATCAAATTATTCTTTTGGGGGAGATGGTGTGACATCGTCTTTTTGCCACCAAACTTATTTTGCACTAATTTTACATCATCTTTAGTGCAATGATCCCTATTAACAGTTGGGGTATTTGGGGGTACAGTGAACCCTCGTTAGTCCGGACTTGATTAATCCACAATTTGTCATATTTTGAAATTGAAGTTGGTCTCCCACTGAAGGCATAGGTATTACAATGTTGATTAATATGGTTGAATAAAATTGCAGTTAAGCCGTAATTTGAATTAATATCTTGACCCTTCAATTTCTTCAACACTGTTTACAGATTGGATAATTTGAGTGCATTCCTTGAATTGACTATTACTTTTCCAAATATTCCGTGCTCTTTATTTGACGTGTAAGAATGGGCCCAAGTACGTTGAGCTGTTCGCCGCTTTGTGTGTGTTATCTGACTGAGTGTGGTCTGACCTTAATGAAATTGGGAACCTGTTAAGCTCGACACAATCGTTCGTCAGTCAGACTTGGGCTGTCCAAGTGCCAATAGAAGCGGCCCATATGATGACCGAGTGTCGTTGGAGCTAGCTGAGTACACACGATCAGTGAGGGTCGTCGCAATGGTTACTCACACGTAGTTTCTGCTGGTGGCAAAGTATTCTCTCGCGGAATACGAAATTGACCACATTCTGACTGGGAAGAGTGGTGATTTGGTGGTTTTTGGCTATTCAAAGTTTTTATAAATCAAAATCAATCTTTTCGGGTTCATTATACTTCGGATTAACGAAGGTTTACTGTAAAAATGGTGCTAGTGATAGATGAAAGATCTCCACCAAAATCCATGCCTTGTCCAGGACTCGCGGCCACGCCTGACTTTACTGGTTTATAAACCAGAGCTTTAGTTTGCTGAGCCACGCAGGCAGCTCTACATTCAATGGAAGGCAAAAAAAAGAGGTCAAGATTATCTGTCTGAGATATAGGATTATCTCTAGAAAGAATAAAATCGTTTACCAAATGGACAAAAAATTTGTAAAAATGTCGTTAATTAAAAATCCTGTTGTAAATTTACAGATTTAAAATTCGATATTTAAACTCTTCGCTGTCCTGTTGGACCAGCCCAAACACTGAGATAAGTTAGTTCCAGTCCTATGTAGAGGCTGGCTCGATCTACTTTCGCGGCGTTCATCATAAAAGAAAGTTAGTGACAAGTTTTGTCACAAATTGTTGCAAATGTACATTCATCAATTAAGCCAGCAAATCACTGCTATCTTTGCCATTGAAAAAATGATGAACAGTGCAGTAATAAAGGAAAAATAAATGTCAACCTACCAAAGATGGCTACCTCTATTCAATGTTCACTCTTGAGTGATGTTGCAGACAATTTCAACTGTACACTTTCGGTGGACGAAAAATAGATAAAATAAGTACTGAAGAATGTATTCAGTAACAATTGTATAAAGTAGTGTAGAAGAGGATTTTTCTGATGATGAAGAATAGGAAGGCAGTCCATGTTGAGCAATGTAGTTTCGTACAGCGTCAGTAAATAAGATCTATAGTCAGCCAATGTAAATTAAAAGAAGCAGTAAGGGTTAAAGATTTGAAGATTCAACTCCAGTTCCTATGACAGTGTTTCAGCTGACTGAGCGAGAAGGGAGCGGCTACGACCTATGGGGCACTACGAACATGCTGGCAACATCACAGCGACTTGTTCTTACCTGCACTTGGACATGCTCTTCTGCCTCCTGACCGTGACGGCGGGCAGCCCAGAGCCTCTTGGGCTCTTGTCTCCCCTCTCGCCTGATGGCGACGGGCTCTCGTCCGGTGACTGGCTCTTGTTCAACGAGAACCCGCCCGGGCACGCTAGCCGCATCAACTCGCCCTGGCCCAGCTGGCTTCGCTCCCCCAGATTGCATAAAACACACACCTTACCGGGCCTACGACACGCAAATCACAAATAAATATGGTTAATGTTCGATTACAATACGATCCATCCATTCGATATGAATATTTATTATCGGGTTTAACGACAGGCTGTAATAACAACCAAGATATATTGGCCTCAGATGAATGAATATACTCAGAATTATCCAGTTCTATGTGTGTGTGTTCTTTTCAACACAAACGATATGATATACAAACCTAGTTGCTTTATGGATATGCTCCTATCATCATAAAGCGAAAAAAAAAAAAATAGTAACTGGGAGGAGATACGAAAACCGAAAGAGAGACAAATCAGAAATATGAGTCAAACAAACAAAATGGAAGAAAATGGTTCGTTTGTCACACAACGCCAGCCCAAGCGAGCTGGGTTTTCCCCAGTTCTGTGGGTAGAACGGTTTCTTTCCCACAGAACTGGGTAATTCCCAGGCATGTGGGAAAACCAATTTCTGGGTTATTCCCAGTTCTGTGTTCAGTTCCCAAGCATATGTTCAGGCATGTATGTAAACCCAGTTCTGGGTTTACTGGGTAATTCCCACTTTGGGTAATTCCCATGTCTGTGGGAAAAACCCAGTTTGTGTTTGGCCAGGGTTTTCCCACAGAACTGGGCAATTCCCACTTTTAGACATTATAAGTACATCTTCTTATTCTGCTGGGTACTTTATGAATCATTTGCTATCATAAATGGGCTATTTGCTATAAAATAATAGTACATAATTGTGTCTATTGACTCTTTGCCAACAGATATCGATATTTACTTTTTTTAATGCAATACCGGTATCATGTTTTACATGTCGCATTCAAATTTTTGTTTCATGACAAATATACCCAAGTAACAACCTACCAAAAGCAACAGAATTGCCAACAAAAAAAAAACTCTTATTTATTTTCGTTCTTGTTTTACATGACTGAGTCCCTCTAGTTAATGAGATGATGGGATGAAGGTTTCTCAGGTAATGGAAAGGAAGCCATCGTGGCCTGAATTGTGGGAACCATCCCAAAACTGGAATACAAGCCTGAAATACAACGGAAAACCACGAAAAACCCGTGTAGAGATGAACTATGGCAGGGATTGAACCAATGGCCAATATGCCCCTCACCTGCCGGATCCCATGAAGCAAGCGCAATAGCAACTCTGCTAAATGAGCCGGTATAGATATTTGAAAACAATGATGTGACATCAAATTGTAATATATAATATTCCAGCAAAGACAGATCGTTCATTTATACTGGACACAGTACAGGACACACTGTACTGATGACCAATATCTATTGTTGTCGGTGAATGATTAATGAGATGTTCGGAGGATGAGATGAAACTTTGGTTATTTCAACATGTGTTTTTTTAGATAGTGGGAAGGTCGGTCATGACCTGTGGTTAAGGAACCATCCCAGTATGAACCCAAACGACAGAGGGAAATCTCAAAAAAGCTCTGTCATGACTTGTCAAGCACAATTTTTTCAATTTTCCAACCTTTTTTTCTTCGTTCAATATTGTTTGGTCACGGAGCTGATTTAACCAGAGAAAAAAAAAATGAGGATGAAAATGAAAAACTTCGAATGCAATAATTACCATTGCTCTTGAAACAGCGGCGGATCTTCTGGCGCGCTCATCTTATCCGTCTTGAGAAGCGCAACGATGCCAGATGTATCGGGCATGTCCACGTCGTCCATCATACAAGGATCGTCGTCCATCATCAACTTGGCGACCGTGTTGTTGCCGCTGCTGCCGTCACTAGCGGAGTCCTTGCGTGGCGACAGACCGGCAGATGAGCACGGGTCGCGAGGAAACGAGCTGTTGCTAAAACGAGACCATAAAGACCCGCAGAAAACTATTAGAACTAGGGATGTCAGCGGGGTACCTAGGCGGGTCCAATTTCAAGTGAAACCCGGGTTCAAACAATTACCCGCCGGGTAGTCGATGTTTTTTTTCCGGTCTTTATTTTCCTGTGTATGACGTTTTTGGTCCGGTCTGTATGTGTAGGCGCACACGACTCACACGCATTCGTCTCATCCATCGCCCCCCCCCCCCTCCCCACTCCCACCCAACCATCAGTACAGCAACCATGCGTCCATTGCATATATCTTCGTCAGCCTCAATTGACAATGCGCTTTGTAAGGCATACACACACATTCACACAATGCTCGTGGCAATCAAATGATGATGTGCAGATGACTGGCTGGTGTGGCATTACTTTAAATGTGCTTTTGACATCTGTTTGTTTCCCTGTCATTGTTAGAAAGGGAATATTATTGAAATGACATTTGACGACAAACAATGAAAAGCGATTATCATTGCTTTATTAAAATACTTTGATTTGGAATTACTTTTCATCGCCATGAAAGAAACGCGTTCTCTCGCACCCCTCCCCCCCCCCCCCTCCCTCCCACCCATCAGCAGCTATTACTGGAGGGTGCCAGTGTGATTGCAACATTTTGCAATGTGCTTACAAGCCTTGAGGTTAGACGTCCCATTGCTCTAGAGAGTGATGATTGGATTAAGAAAAATGTTTAGTCTTTTCATGAATATAGATGATTTAGGGCCTAAACGATTTTTTTTATGGTGAGGAACTCCCGGGTAGGAGTCGGTTAATGAAGACGGGTAACAGGGTAAGAAGATTCCTACCCACCGACATCCTCCTAATTAGAACAAAAACTAGTTTACAACTAACCAACTAACTGTAACATTGCATGTTTTCACATAATGTTCGACAAAAATCGATGAAATATTTTCATGCTATATTTTAGAAATATCCATCAACAAAATATTGAATAAAATGATACACAAAGAGACTGAGAAATATATATGTATG
>OZ023327.1:26529982-26562482 GCA_964007535.1 Brachyptera risi
TACGGAAAATTTGGAACATGAAATTAGTACAGCAAACTGTTCGTAAGAAGCCTTGTAACTTCATAGCAACGTGAGCAAAAAGATTTTCACCGAGTAATTGGATTGCTTCCCAATTGGATCGGAGATCAGCAAAGAAATCGCACATGATCCGAGCGATTCAATGAGGAGAAAACGCAAACCATTTTATTCAATGGTCGCTGACTTTTCAAAAAAAATGAAAAAAAAGAGAACAACAAGAAAGTAAACATGAAGAAATGAGCAAAAGCACCAATGCGTGCTTTGAACAGAAAAAATACACGAATGAATGCAAATCTGCCATTGGAATCTGCATAGGCTTTGCGCGAAACTTGTGGCGAGTAATGCACTGGTGTATGCGCTGCCTCAACAAACCGCGCAGAGAAACGATCCAGTAACGCTGCTGTATCAGCGCCTGTACCGTTTCTCGGGCCGGAATGTAGCGATGTTCGGTGGAAGGCATCGCAAAATGAGAGATGCGAGGTGAGCTTCTTTGGGGAGTAGGATGGGTACCGAGCCTCTTCAGGAAGAGAAGAGTGACGCAATCTTCCGCCCACCCTTGAGTAAGCCCGAGGGTTCGAGAAAAGGTTTCAGCGAAGCGATCCGGGATGAAACCTGTCCCTGTTTGGCAAGTTGGCTGATCTCGGTTGCATAAAAGTGGTTTTGAGTGACTCTTATGATCAGTTCAAGAGCGTCTTGCAACTCCACAGGTTTTAAAGAACCCGTAGGAGGGAGAATCTTGGATCGTTTCGCCACTAAGAGACGGGCAAATCGAACTACATACCCAAAGACCCGTTGTGCTTTGAGAAGTGTGGAAAACTTTCGAAAATTCACCAGGAGAGGATCTACTTTGACCGTTGACCGTTGTGGCCAAAGTGACCATGGAAGGCTTAATGTCTGGTAATTCAGACAATAAATCAGTGGAAGGCACAGAGATAGGCCACAGAGCATGGGGACTCCTGAGAAAAGAAGGACCCGAGAGGTACAACGGGTATTCCATGAGCTGAGAAGGCAGTATTCCACGAGAAGCGCAGTCAGCGGGATTTTCTTCGGAATCCACGTGTGCCAATTGGTAGGAGTGGAGTTGTCGAGTATCTCCACTACTCGGTTGGCGACGAATGTCTTCAGTCGATGTGGAGGGGTGGCAAGCCACGCGAGCACAATAGTCGAATCAGTGTAGAGGGTTACTGACTCCACGACAAGAGTGCTGAGTGAGGGAAGAGTATCTTTCAGCACACGCGTTAGAAGCAAAGCAGCAGAGAGTTCAAGCTTAGGGATGGTCAAGGGTTTGACCGGGGATACTTTACTCCTTGCTCGCAACAAACTAATATGCGAAGTTGCATGATTCGTTGTGTGAAGGTAAAGTATCGCAGCGTAGGCCTTCTCGGAGGCATCACAAAAGCCTACAAGTCGATGTATGCCTTGTGAAGCAGGAAATGCGCGTGGAACTCGGAAGTTCGAGAGAAGACAGATCTCGGCTACCGCGTCCAACCACCTTTGAGCAAGAAGCGGTGGTAAAACGTCGTCCCACTGCACCCGCGATAACCAAAGTTGCTGAAGAAAAATCTTCATCCAGCATACGAGCGGGTGTGGAATCCCAAAGGATCAAAATGCGCGCAATGTACGACAAGACCGTGCGCTTCGTTACCGCGCCTTCGAAAGGTAATGTGTGGAATGAGAAATCATCCGATCGGGGATCCCAGAACAGACCAAGGATCTTGATGCCCTGATCGTCATCCGAAAACACGACTGGAGTCTCTAGATGATCCTCCGGAAGTGCACTCAATGCTTCTGGGAGGTTACTGGCCCACTTTCGGAGTTCGAAACCTCCACTAGCTAGAAGAGCCTGTAATTCCGATTGAAGAATGCGAGCTTGAGCGACGTCTGCTGCGCCAGACACGATGTCATCCACGTAGATGTGAGATATTAAAGCACGCGAAGCATTGGGGAGAGGAGCCCCTTCGTCGTGCACGAGCTGCTTCAGCACTCGTTGAGCAAGAAAAGCTGACGGTACGAGCCCATATGTGACCGTGTTGAGCTCATATTCTTTTACTGGAGAGTCTGCATTGGGTCGCCAAAATATGTGCTGATATTTGCGCTCAGATGGTTGGACCAGAATCTGACGATACATCTGACGAATGTCAGCACAAATTGCGATGGGATGAGAACGAAATCGGGTTAAAACGCCCGGGAGTTCGCTCTGAAGCTTGGGACCACTGAGTAACAGCTGATTCAAAGAGGCGCCTCTCTCATCTGGAGAAGAGGCGTTAAATACCACTCTCAGCTTCGTGCTGGAGCTGGTAATCTTGTGCACACAATGATGCGGAATCACGTAGTTCGAAGAGGTGCTTGCAAGTTGCATGTGGTTCGATTGAATATAGTCTTGCATGAATGCTTGATACGCAGCATCATGCTGAGGATTGCGTTTCAGTCGCCGCTCCAGACTCAAATAATTCTGGAGGGCGGCCTCACGATTATATCCGAGAGGAGAGGATGTGTTCTTGAAGGGGAGTGCTACCGAATAGCGTCCGGAAGGGTTCCGTGAGTGCGTAGATAGAAAATGCTCCTCACAAAGTTCATCGTCCGGATCAACTTGAAGAGGACGTGAAACTTCTTCCGATTCCCAAAACAATCGAAGAGTACGATCCAAAGGAGAACCAGTGCAAGCAAGCAGAGAGAGCGGAGGCTGGAACTCGGCATCCAAACACCGAATAGGACCCAAAACCACCCAGCCGAAGACCGTGTTTATGGCAGATGGACTGCCACTCATCACAATATCACCTGACTTTTCAAGAATATCAGGGTATAAATCGGCGCCGATCAAAAAGTCGATCTGATCGGGCACATGAAAGCGGTCGTCGGCAAGAGAGAGACAGCGATAACGTTCAAACACCTCAAGCGGAACGGTGGTGGTTGGAAGTTGACTCGCTATCGCAGGCATAACGTAGGCTTGTACGCTGAGAGAGGTTGCAGGGGTGAACCGGGAAGCGATGCTGCATTGAACAGTCCCGATTACCCGAGCACTAACGTGACCAATACCAGAGAGTTCGGAATGACAAGGATTGATTTTCAATCCTAGCTTCTGAAGGAACGAGTGAGTGAGAACAGAGATTTGTGAACCACAGTCGATAACCGCACGGATAGGTTGCAGTTGACCGTGAGAGTCGCGGATCAAGGCGCGAACAGTGCCCAACAGAGCTGTGGGTAGCACTGGCTTGCTTGTCTTGACTTGACAAGCGAGAGTTTGAGGATGAGGCGAGGTGGTCTCCGGATGAGAAGAGACTTCGGTTGCTATTGTGTCACGAGTCAAGGGGTTGATTCGTGCGGTGTGTAACAGCGAATGATGTTTGTTACTGTGACAAGTACCGCAAACACTCTTAGAGGTGCATTGCGGTCTGAGGTGAGCACCCATGCAGTTGAAGCAGCGTTGCAGGCGACGTAACGAGTTGTATTTGTCGTCAACGGACTGTTGCCGAAATACGGAACACGAGTATATAGTATGCTCCCCTTTGCAGACTGGACACGAAGATTGTTTCGTGGTCGAGCTTGCTGATTTGCTCTGCTCGCGAGATTTAAAGCTGACGGGCGGAGGATTCGCAACTAACAACGAATTGATTCGCTTTGTGGAAGGAGGAATAGCTTTTGAAGAGCTAGCTGCTTGTTTGTCGAGACCACACAATTCCATCGTCCTGGACTGCTCTTCAATGAATTTTATCAACGACGCGTAGCTAGGAGTGCTGTGCGAAGAATGTTTCTGTTCGAAAGCCTTGCGCGTTGATGTGTCGAGATTGGTCAGTGCTAACGAGAAAAGCAGAAAATCTGACAAATCTTCGATATTCAGAGCTTTCAACGCTTCAATCGAAGTTTTGTGAACTTTCAGAAATGATTGCAGCCCAGAATGTGAATTGGTTTTGAGAGGCGTAAATTCTAAAACCTGTTGAACATACGTGGTGGCTAACAACCGAGGGTTATGATACCGACTGACAAGAGCATCCAATGCCACAGAATAATTGGCTTCCGTAATCGGAAACCCGGAGACGACAGACAAGGCGTTGTCTTTGAGGGTGGTCCTCAAATAGTGGAATTTCTGAACTTGATTCAGGTCGTTGTTCTCGTCGACGAGAGATTTAAATAGCGAATAGTATTCCGTCCATCGAGTAATATCACCAGAGAATGCCGGCAACGCAATTGTCGGCAATGAGATGGCTTGAAAACCATTTTGATTTGGCGGCGGAGGCGGCTTGGGCGTCGCCGCGGCAACGGCGTCGAGATACAGCTTACGAGTCGCATACAGCATTTCCTCAAAGCTTGCTTCAACAGCGTCGACCGGTAATGCATCGTCACTGTTGTCAAGTTGAGCATTCAATGCCATTATTTCGTTTTGAATGCCTTCAAAGTTGGCTTCCAAAACGTCAAGCTTGTCGAAACGAGATTTGTAAGACGAAGCATCGTCACTCTCAAGCATTTTGAAAGCATCATACGAGCGTTGTAGCGCTGTGAATATTCGCTCACGTTTGGCTTTAAACAATGATTGTTGTTTCTCCATCTTTGAAGCCATTGTTGTGGATGAATATTCACAAAGCAAAACCAAGAAGCCAGCACAAGTATCGAAGACTTGTGAAGTGAATTACTCACGGAGAAAATACGGCCGAAATGCACAGAAAAAGAACAACGCAAAATAATTCAAGAAATGAATGTCTATAAAACAAGTTAAAACAATTGTTGATAATAACTCGCAAACAAACAGAATAAATTATTGCGCCGTGGAAACCCAATTATGTGGAAGCCGATTCAGTGCGGAGGACAAAGAAGTCACCCATGCGATGCCTGATCGCGGGTGCTGCCACGAATGACTGTGGAATCCGGAGGTGGACTCCGCGTGGTGCAAAGAAAGGAATCCACAAATGGATTCCAACAAGTAAAAGCAATTGGAATCCGGAGATGGACTCCGCGTGGTGAAAAGAATGGAATTCACAAATGGATTCCAACAAGAGAACGAAATAAGAATCCGGAGATGGATTCCGCCTCACGAATGACGAGAAATTGGAACCAAAAATAATCTTTGGCTCACAGGGACCAAAATGTTACCGCCGATCTTAGAGATGGCGATGAAAGACCAGTGGACTGTATATTGAGGGTGCCGACTTGGCATTAATAATCAGGCGAGCATAATCCAAACTCGGATTATGCCTCACCCCAAAACGATACGTATTTGGTCTACGTCGACTTGACGTTGTTATTGACCAAATCAAAGAATAAATAGAAAGCGAAACAAAATAGATCAAACCTGAGTGGTGTCCCCGCACACCATTCGAATCAACAAGAAACAAAAGCTTGAGAGAAAACAAAACAACCAACTTCGTAAATGATAAAGACCAAAACAATGTGAAGAATTAGAAACAAGAAAGTATGGAAAGAGGTCCTATTAACGACTCAAGAAGAACGAAAAATAGAAAAGAAACAACTGCGTACATGCGAAATAATGTACAGTACGTCCGAACTCTAACAAAGTAGAGAAGGACGGGAGATGCTCACACAACAAGAGCTGGTCGAGAATATGAGCGAATTCACCCACTTGACGAGCGACTAAGAGACGTCCGAACTGAATCGAGTATGGACAAGAACTGAGCTGCGAGGCCTGACGGGTTCAGGCAACGCGAGAATGGCGAGCTGTGATTGGATGCAGCACATCGCGTGACAACCCACCAGCCAACCAGCAATGAGAAAGGAAGGTCGACTAGAAACACGGTTTGCAATGTATAAACAACATTCCATGACGCAAACGAATGATTTCATGTTCAAATGACAAACTAGGGAAAACGAGCTAGCTGGTCTCAAAAGACCGGCGTTAACACAACCTTTCCTAAAACGTTAGCCTAGCCTACATCGTTCAGCGGTCAATGAAAATTCTTGAAAGCACTTTGAATTTCCCAGAACTGTAAATTGTTCCAATTTAACTTATATCTTGTACAGATACATCCATTAATTATACGTGCATCATAGCTTTGATACCATTATCTGCTTGTGTGAATAATTTTATTAAAAAGTTGACAAGGAAGTTTAAAAAATATTTTGAATATATATTTTTCAAGTAGAATTTCAACTGTACAGTAACTTCAGTAACACCATAGACTAGAGATATTCGTTATTCTGTGGTAATACGTTTAAACCGCTAAAAAACAATAACTGTGCATCGATTCTATTACAATCAAGTATTTTGAATTTTAGTATATCAATTTTTGAATGAGAAAATATATGAAAATGAATACTAATATCAACATTTTCACTCTTTATTTTGCATATAGGCCTATACCTCATAGATTCACAAGTTTCTAAGCGAACGAAACTTGAAGTGCATGGGAGTCGATTTAGCGAAATATAATTTTTCCGTGATGACTTCCGAACGATATAAGATATCAAAACTCTCAAATCAAGAACACAGACATTTGTAATACCTATTAGATAGTATAAGACAACTATTCATTTCATGACATTGTCGAACGTATGGTCAAGAGAGCACATTTTTCAGCTGTATACCTTTGACAATTATGCGATTCAAGTTGAAGAGTTTGGACTTGTACCATCTCGAAGGTATCACCAATATCAGTGTTTCCCCGAACAGTATTTTAATATCTCATACCGTTCGAAAGCTATCATGAAAAAACTTGAATTTCTCTAAATCGACTCTCATGCACTCTAAACCAGATCAGATGAATCAGACAGAATGATTATAATTCAGAACGAACGAATAAAGGTGTCACGTCTCAATTATTTACCGCGGGAGAGGATTGAATTATCCGAACAAATTTAATTACAAAAACACCGTTTTTGTGAATAAATTAGAGTTTTCATATTGATTTCTGCAATTGTGTTCCTGAAAGTGTTTTCATGTTATAAGCCATTCTATACTAGAATATTATCATCATATGTTAGTTAATAGAAGCACGTGAATAGGCCACTCTGTTTACTGAATAGCCCTAGATGTTTAGTCTGTTAGAACGACCATAAGGAGACGGTCGTGGGCTAAGTAACCATCTCAGCATTCAGCATAAGTACTGAAGAAAACCACGACAAACCTGTCACCTGTCGCGACGACCATAACAGGGATACGAACTCCAGTCTCCTGAATGACGGTTCAGCTCATTTGCGACTGATCCACGAATCCAGTAATAGTATAATGTCTATATAGTTCGCTAATATAAGTTCGCGATGAAGTAATATTTATCTCATCCCCATTTAACCACAGGTATACTCATTCCCTCATTGCTCATTATGTAAATTATGTGTGTTTATTGTTAGCATGAAGTAGAGTGGAAGTGGATGAACAAAGAACAGAAGTGATCTTTGACGTTACTTTACCGTGCACTGTGCAGGTTCTTTTGAAGTTCCACAGTATCATACACTACATAGTCATCCGAAAGTTCATATTAAAGTTTACAGATGAAAGCGTCTGTACTTCCTAATATCCTAGTATAAGTTATATATATATATATATATATATATATATATATATATATATATATATATATATATATATATATATATATATATATTGTGATAATGGATAATTTACTAGGAAAATTAGAGTCGTATACGGTTATGAAACTTTTCAATAGCTCAACGTTTCATCACATTATATTTCTTTCCCAAAAGTTTTAACTATTCAATTAAATATGCCAAAATTATTATGTGATTATTTACCAGCATACTCACTTTGATACTGATGATGATTATTGTTTTCTCAACGACCCTACCAACAGCTAGGCTAACGGGGGTACGAATGAGCAGGTGATTATGCAATTATGAAGTGATGACAGGACGTTTACATAAACCCATGCCTTATGTGGGACTTGAACCCACGCCCAACGGTGACTTCAGTTTCTGAAGCTGTTTTCTCAGCTGACCGAGCTACCGAGGGCGGCTACTTTGATACTACTTAAAATATACGGGACATGGATCCATATTTTAAAACAGAGTCATTGTGTGCTTAACTACCCCGCCAACAGCTAGGTTATAAGGGGAAACAAACAGAGTAATTAAAGGGATGAAATAATAGATTCACCCAATGAAAATAAAAATGAAAATTCATAAAGTGGCTGTATCGATTGTTATCATACAATTTATCTTGGCCGCAGATCGTACGAGTATATGCTCTCTATTCCCTCATTTCGTTTTCATCCTGTTATTGTTGAGAGGCACTGCATTGCAGTTGTGACTTCTTCCAATTCTGTATATAAAGATGCGAGAGCAGTGAACCAACTAGCAGGCAGACATAGCGTATCCGCGCCGTCTTCGCCGTTGAAATTGTGGGAGTGTTATTTTAATTTCGATTGACTTGCTCATTGCTCGCGGCCACCGTTTTACTTGCCGATCTTTACCTCTCGCATCATCGTAAAGAATAGATGCTTCTCTTCAATAAAATATTTTGCCAATTGCTATGGCCGAATTGTGTATGTTACTAACCATCTCGTTGTATTTATGCTTTTTCAGTCTAGCAGATATTATTTTAATTGTTTGGCCGATGTTCGATAGTCCACACTCGCAGGGAACTCCACCCCACAATGCTCTAATAGCATCTTGCCTTTGACAGACACAAAATTCTCACGTAATACTTAATCTGCGGTAAATAAGGTTTGAATGTTCATGTTTTTTCTACATTCGACCAATTTATGCTGTAAAACCACTGATATACAGGCGTTAAAATCCCATATAAATCTATAGTCACTCAAAAGCAAGAAATGCGAGCAGTTAGTTGGGGCCTGTTCAGGGGTTTGTAAAGACGCTTCCCGGCTGGTGAGTGTTGTTTTGAAAATATGAAAATATGAATGAAGTAACAATTCAGTATTCCAATTCTGTCTCGAGCATAGAGTTATGGAGAATGTTGATTTTTTCATAATAAAAACAGAATCCAAATGACCAGTATGAAATATATAATTTATCTTCTAGTCGTCAGCTACTTTCCGAATTATCAACAACTCACCTACACCTCCGTACCCCTCTACCGTTCATCGTTCAAATTCTGCAGTCTAGGACATGACAAAAAAATCCTCAACCCCAAGATCAAGACATATTTCAATACTCAAAATAGTCACTTTATTCACATTTTTGTTCTTAGAATAATGCTTCGGATGTTTGCTAACACGTTGAGCCCTGGCTGCGAGTATTTTTTCCTGGAAACAGTTACGGCAACTCTCGCTTTGCAGAGAAGTTCTAACATGTTACAAATACAATGCGGAGTCTCCGCAGATATGTTCAGTTTTAGGATTTACAAAAAAATCTATTCCAATAACCTGACTGACCATGAGCACCGTTATTATACACACAATATAAATTAAAAATAAAGTAACCTGCAAAATAGTTTGATCCGCAAACCTGAAGCGTACAAAATTAAAAAAACGCACCAATTCTCGACCATTTTTCCACGTTAATAACGGTGGAAAATGTATTATTCAGCAAAATCTCAAATTGTTTTTTTTTTTGCAGAAGCGATTCTCGCTGCCATTAGCTATCTGTCTTATACGAAGCAGCCCAGCTCTGGACAGCTATAGTACCAATAAGGATGGGATAGTGATGCAAATGCATATTTCTAATTATGACTGATTGAACAACCAGAAGTCTATATCTTTAAAGTCCATGACTCCAGTATTCTAAAAATATCAACTTCATTTGGCATATTTGGTGCTTTTCACTGAAAACACATGCCATATGCATACTTTACAATTTCTGGGGGAAAGAGTGCATATTTGGATGTTTTAGTGCATATCATTATCGCTTAGGAACTATTTTGTATAATATAAATTTAAATGATGGAGATCGTATTTCGGCAGGCCTCAATATTTTATGTCGCACTAGTGCAGGTCTACTGGGAATATCCAAAAATGAATATTTATGTGCACATTAAGAATAAGATACCGGTAGCCCCCTACGAGAACTTATTTCAAGTGTGTTTAATCAATAATCACTGGACCCTTCAGCTAATATTCTAAGTAGTAATGCATATGGAAAATAATGAAGTGCTCAATTTTTTCCAGTGCATATTAGTTGGCGCTTTTCCATAGTATATTCAGAGTTTTTTAAGCATTATGTATCCTATCTTTACTCATTATCACCGGCAATATAGATCTGATTTATAAGCAGTCTCATATTTGAAACACTATCCTTTTATCCATTCTCACGACAATTAATAAAAAGGCAACACATAATTATTAATGTTATTACTTTGTTATTATTTTTATATCTCATTCTACCAATAGTATATCTTGAATGAATATTAGGGTTTTAAGGCGCATCGACAGCGAGGTCATTTAGCGCCTGTCGAAATAAGTTGCTAAACAAAAAGTTGAGGACTGTTATATGAAGCTACAAGTGAAATTTAATAGTATCTCTAAAATACAGATAATAGAATTCGCAAAAATATCATCACTAAAGTAGACAGACAAAAATAAATTATATAAAAATCGAAGAATGTCATCGTCACAGCCTATTATCTTTGTATTCCTTCTGTGAATGTTTGGATCGCCAATTAAATTCAAATAGAAGTATTCTTTGACGCTGCTTATATTAATTGAGTAATTAATTATATTGATCATTATTATCAATTGAAAGAAATAGTTATAATTACGGTATTATGGTATTATTCCTGATTATTGTTTGCTTAACGACCCCACGAACAGCCAGCTTATACGGGGGTACGAATGAGCAGGCGATAGGGAAACTATGAAGTGATTATGGGACATTTACAAAAACCCATGCCTTATGCGGGACTCAAACCCACGCCTAGCGGTGACTTCGTTTCTGAAGAGGTGCCTCGGCTGACTGAGCTACCGAGGGTGGCAGTGGTATTATTCCTCATTTTCTTAGATATATTGCATCATGGGCCTACTTACTATCTCATTGTTCGTTTTCTTTCCCTCAGATTTACCCTGCCATGCCCTGCAGAAGTTCCAAATACTGTCGAGTTTTCTATTTCCATCAGCGATGCCCTTTCCTCTAGTCATACGTAATCATTTCCGATCGTCTTTTCAATTTCTTCGCACTTTTTAATTCTTCCTGTTCTGCATCTATCTATCTTCTGCATTCCACCAATTCCCCTCACCCCCCTTGCAAAAAACGCTGTACTTCGTCTATCACATCAACCTCCCACACTTATGCGGTTCCAATTTGTCAACAATTTCCACAATTTATTTGAATTGCCTACATATTCTTCTAATTGTTTACAATTCATCTCAAGGTATTTAGCTGTTTGGGTAGCAATATATTTTGCGCACAAATCCTACTCAAGTGAAATCCAATATTGTTGTCAAATACCGTACAGTCAACTTTCAAACACCATATTCAAATATTACATTTTCCATTATTCGATGGAATCGGTATCAGTATTTCAAACTGATGATACTCCTTGATACTTTGTTCAACTATACTTGAATTGTGTGAAAAGTTCGTATAAATGCATATATACACATTCGCGTTAATTTCTTCCTGTGAGGGCACTTGCCTTCTATCGAGAAGTAATGAAAATCTCTTGCAGGAATATGATGTTTAATATAAAAGGTTGGTTGTCAGTAAAAAAGATTCGTTTATGTCATACTTTCCTTTCACACCTCACTTCATACTTCTTGACATCAAATTTATTTTACTTTCTTGTTAGACATTTTTCTGTCAAAGATAACATCATTTTCGGGTGTCTTACTGAATAATCATGTTACTCCCTTAGCATTTGAGCCATACGTTTTATAAAGAATACCTATTTCGTTTACCTATAAAAACTTTCGAAAATGACCTCAGGACTAAAATATTTAAGCTTGATTCGCGGTGAAGAGAATTGTGCGACTAGAAACTTGAATGAAAATAAAAACGCCTTTATTGTCTAGCTTCAAAAATAATTTCAACCCAATTAAATTATGTCATTTCTAACGTCAAAGTGTATTTGACGCATCGCTTATTTTATGTATATTCACCATTGACTGTAGACTATGTCCATCTTCTGTTTCTACTGCAGCAACATATTCTGTATCACATGTTTTATACCCATGGTTTTATGCTATGTTTCTTGTTATGTATTAAACAATATTATACCTCATATTATGCTTCATACTATGTCTCGATCATCCTGTAGTAGCGTATGCATACTTTCACTTCTGATTGACAAATTATTTTACTCATTCGCCGCTAAAGTGACTTAGAGGCAGAATCAAGTGTCACAAGCCGTCATTTTATCAAATAATATTCACTCAGTCACTCGACGTACAACGTTGTTGGTCGAGTTTGATAAGAACTGACTTAAAACTTTTCACGAGGAAGAATATTGAGATGAAAAAGAATGTATTTTGAAGCAGAGTGAAGTCGAGTTGATGCAATATAATCTTTCTGTGATAATTTGATATCAAAATTAGCATACAATGAAAAAAGATATGAATTGTCAAAGTAAATTGTGTATATTGGAAAATAGGTTTTCTACATGGCTGCACAGTGGCGGCCAAAGTTTTTCTAAATCCATTTTTCAGTTTATTATATTATATAGGATCATATTATTTCGTATCCAGTTATATTTACAAATGTTTCAATTCTAATATCATATTTAATTCTCTATTCGTGCACACTTTGCTATTATGTTACGATTTGTTTGAATTCAGTTTAGTTTATAATAAACTATTCTTTGTATAAGTAATGGTATGATTATTATTCATTTCAAGTGTCACTTTTACTATTATTCATTTGAACTTTGGAGACAGATTCATTATTCATATCATTCATTATATCCTTTTGTATTGATTTGCCCCATCTTGCAAATTGCAATAATCAATGTACTTTTTTACTATTGCAGATGTTTTTTTTCTCCACACGTGAGCCTTGACTTCCGTGATTTTATTAATTTCAACATCACGAACTTTACAACTCTATTAATTACCTGTTTCGTACTAAATACTTTTGTAAATGTAGAATTATCCACCTTCCTTTTGTGAACCATTTATATACATTTATGAAATACAATATTATGTTTATGTAAATCAGTATGACTTATTTTTGAATTTGTACTGTTCCAGTATTGAAAATAATATTATTGAAAACATTCAAAATGGAATGAAATAAAATAGAAACAGAAACACAGATCTTCTAATAAATTGTGATATTGTCGAATTGTCTCCATCCGTCAACTAGGACGGCAAACATTGCTCGGTGTAGTAATTATTTTCTCAGCTAAAAATTAAGCAAACTCTAATATTAATAAAATTTATGTTAATTCATGATATCATGTTATAAATGGTTACTTCCAAACGATATTGAGAGAGCTGTGAAAACTTTGCATTTTGCAAACTGCAGCGAGTTCATACAATACAACAATACATTTATCTTTGGTCTGTACCCAATAGCTAGGCCTACAGAGAGTTGTATATAAACTATAAAGTGTCAGGGCGCGTTAATGTTGACGTTGAAACAAGAGAAGCATCCCCATTTGGTTAGTGTGATGTCACCATTGAAGCGAGGCGTGTTACATACCTGGCATATTCGACTGAACTAATTAATTGTTTAATTAATCAAATGCGCCAGAGTAAGTTCACACTGTTGATTCGAGCCTCAGAAGAGGTCACTATAGATGATTTGAAGTAATTTCAATAGGTTCTACAAGGACCTTCAACATTTTCAAAGATATATATATATATATATATAGGTATCTGAAATAATTACGTTATGTTACGTTATTACGTTACATGAAAGCACATTTTCCATCTCTGTAGGCCTACATATGAAGATATTAGAATCCAAGATTCATAATCCTGCTTCACATCATATTGAAGGTATTACATAGCGAACTGTGTTTTTCCCATATTCATATTATAATTTTGATATCATAGACTGTATAAAAGTTATCGTCAAACAACTGATATTTCGCTAAATCGACTCCCAAGCGCTCTCAAAGGATTATCACATCTCTTCAGATGGATTATGCTTTCAAGTTTCAATTATTATCACTTGCTATTTGCTTATTTACTTCTCACATAGAAAGATATCGATCAGAGTAAATGTTGAATGTAACTAAATGTGCGCACCAGATAGATTATTCATTAACGTCTCAAGTTGGGCCGTATGGCACTTAAAAAGGCACTTATGTTTCACGCCGCAAATTCTCACAGCCGTAGTTCTAGAGATGAAAGTTTGATTTTAACGTTTCTTGAAAATGTCCAAAAGAGGAGGTTAAAATTTTGTATAGGTTTATATATACAAAATCATTATTTCGTCCTTTATATAGAAAATACAACAATTCATGTAGGCGTAAACCATAAATAACGATTTTAAATTATCGAAAAAAAAAGACATGTCCTAACTTTTGAATGTGTAGCTGGGGGATTAATGGCGTGTAGGCCTATACTTTGAGATGAATTTAGAGAGAGTCTATAGGGCTCTAATCGCTTCCAGCACACCCTATATACTCCCGTCGCTATATGCTCCTTTTCTCTCATAAACCCGGGGTATGTGTAATGATAAGCTTAAAACGAACCCACCCACAGAAATATATCGAATTTTCTGTTATTTATTGATGTATCAATGTTTAAATGGTATGAAGAGAACTTGAAAAGAAAAAAAGTTGAAAATTCCGATTTTAATTGGATAAACTACTCGAAAAATGCGTTGGTTGAGTGAACCTTCCTCTATCAGATGAATCAGATTTCATTAGCATACCTATAAACGTTTTGATACGAACAGACATTTTCTGTTCCCTTGGTTTACAAGAAAACAATGACATCAATTTCCCTGGTCTTGCATGCCAAGCGCATACGGTTGAACTGTTCATTTTTGGTTTAGCCCAAAGTCAGCTATTTTACGAACACATCGATACCATACACGATGTAATATCTCAAGCAGTAATTTAATTATATATGAAACGCGAGATGTGAATTTGGTGACATTTTTAGTGGCAACATAAAGCATAAACGATCGTAGTGGCTTTCCGGATGAGCGTATTGTTGTGAAACTGCTTCACATCGTGCAAAGAAGTTACTTAAAAAGAAGTAAAATATTGTCGACCCTTAATGAAAATTCACAGTGTGTGAAGTGTTGTCTGTATTCAATTCACCCCTGTGGGTACTTTTTGCCCTGTGCAGACTGGGACTTACAGCATCCCAGTCTCCACACAACACAGGGCCATAAGTTCTCGCCAGGGAGCATGATTTCACAGATATAAATGATCTTCAAACTTTAACAGAGCGTGATACAGAATTGTTAAATACATCACCCGATGCAAACAATATTTTTCGAGAATGCAAATTTGAGTCAAATTGTATAATAACAAAAAAAGGTGGAAAGGTCACTCATATATGTATAACAGTAGCACTCGATATTTGCCATCGATTTTTACATCACAGCGTACCGTTAAATACAAATAACACATTCACATATTGTGAATGTGTTATTATGGACCAACTTTATTTCAGAAGATACTTCTATGAATGGTGTGTAGCAGTTACTACAGTATTACTACAGTATTATGTGCATTAGGAACCTTCAATCGCTTATGCTATCTTGACACTGCAAATGTTATGCTGTGGGTGGATCCCACTCGAACATATTCGATAGTTCACTTCAAATATAATTCTACTTCGATTAGATCACTTCGATAGTTCCACGTTCAAAAATCGTGTAGTCATTGATTTGATAACCAAATGTAATCAAGTTTATTGGAAGTATGTTCAACTATAAATTATACATTTCACGAATTACTTCTCTATTCAAGTATAACTCATCAACAATTTCAAGTTCATATAAAGGCCTACACAATACTATCGTGATATTTTCGAAAACATCAGATGTTTCTTTACCACTTATTCCAATATTTTTCGTGACTTGACACAAAGTCATCGTTAAGGCTGAGAATCACAAGGTAGGATCGTTGGGACGGAATACACCGAAGGGCGATCTTGAAAGAATAAATACATATAATTTAACCCAACGAACAAATTGTAAATATCATGGTGTAAAGCAACACATGCAGTAGTGCATATTGAATATTCGAAAATTGCAATAATCAAGGAAAAAATTATAAAACTGTTGTTTTTTAATTAATGAATTCATTCGCGGAGTTTCATGTCGGACGTAGACCGCAGAACAGTAGCGTGGACCATTTCTCATTTGACAGTTCAATAAATGAATGAAGAGGAATGTCAACAATGAAATGGCCAGGCACCGCGAGCAATAGATTGCAATTGCATACCCATCGCTAAACTGAGCTAAACTAACCACCATCTACCATATTTATCATCAAAGCGACGAGAAAATATCTGTCTATGAAAAACTTACTAACAATTATCCCCTTCCGTCGTCCGGTCCGTGTATTTACATTACATACTATTTCAACACCCAAATTGATCATTTTCACACCATTTTTGTTATTTCGACTAGTTTTTTTGATATTACTGCTATTTATTATTATTATCATTATTAGAGGAATTCTCAAGTGCTATCAAAGATCTGAACTCTACCGTAGAACTGCTTAAGAAAAAGTGCGTCGAAAAAGATCGTCGAATCGACGATTTAACCTTGCAGGTGCAAGTATTCGAACAATACAGCCGTAACAGGAACATCGAACTTGTTAACATCCAGGAAAACGAAGGTGAAAACGTGGAGAACATTGTTGTTGGTTTGGCAAAGGATCTGGACATTCACATTGAAACGAAGGATATTGAGGCAGCCCATCGCCTTCCTTCTAGGAACAGTGGCACTGGTAAACCATCTCGTATTATCGTGCAATTCCTATCCCGTAAAAAACGTGACGAGTTTCTCAGCAAAAAGAGACTAGCATTCAAGAATCACCGAGTCCATGTCAACGAAAACCTCAACGTATATTATAAAGAATTATTCTGGAGTGCTAAGCAGAAAGGCAAAGAACACGGCTACAAGTTTATCTGGTTCAACCACGGGAAAATTCTCGTGAAGAAGGACGAAGAACCGCGGACGGTAATAAGAATACAGTCTTTCGCCGACCTTGAGCGAATAGTGCGTTGACAATATTGTCAGGTCTATGCTCCCCAATGATGACGACTATAGCCTACAAAATGAACATTCTAGTACGGTAATTGACGACATTGATATTTGGTTCAAAAAGATATATGGTTCAACAATAATTCACCTCAATATTCTCTCTCTCAAAGAATTTTAACGAATTGAAAGTTATTCTTAGAAATCAAATTGGTATTTTTGACATTTTAATTTTATGCGAAATATATGTTAAATATGTAAGCAACATTCACTCATTAGAAGGATACAACTCATATGCAGTAACACGTAAAAGTAAAGGTGGGGGTGGAATTCTTATGTTTGTCAAAAATAGTATATCATTCGAAAAGGGTATTGTTGATTTCAACCATTTCGAAAGTTTAAATGGAATTCTAACGTTCAACAACGATTGTAAACTAAATTTAATAGCAATATACAGACCCCCTTCAGAACATAAAGGTCAGTTCATTTGTGAACTTGATGAATACCTACAAACTGTAAATGGAGATGCTATTGTTGTCGGGGATATAAATATAAATGTATTAGATGATAAAGATCATACAGTCCAATTTCACGAAAATATTCTAGCGATAAATGGATTTTATAAAAGCATTGTTGGAGCTACCACGGAGGAAATGAGAGAAGTTCTAACGATACCATGCATCGATCATATATTTAATAGAAATTTTAGACACACAACGATTTCATTCATTTTAACAACCAAACTATCGGATCATTATATAATAGGAGTGGGTTTTAATATTGACGAGGTTACCGTTCTTAACGATGACCAAATATTGTTTACAAAATGCTTGAGTGAATCTAAAATAGAGAGGAAACTCCAATCAATAGAGTGGAGCACATTATTAGTAATAGATAATGCCACTGACCTATATGATGATATGGAATCTAAATTTAAAGAATGCTATGACAGCGCAACATTTGTACGAAAAGATTTACGTGATAAGAAAAGAATTAGGAAAGGCTGGATGACAGATGATTTGTTATTATTAATTCGTGAAAGGGATAAAGTTTTCAGAAAACTCAAAGATTGCGATCGTTCTATACGAAATGTTTTACGAAATGAATATCGAAAATGTAGAAATAAAACCCAATCTCAAATTTTACGTGCAAAAAATAAATATTATAAAGATAAACTGAACAATTCAAAGAATAGTATCAAAGACACTTGGCAGACAATTAACGAAATAATTAGAAAAAATAAAAAAGCATCTGTCGACCAGGTTATCAGCAAATATTTAGGTAAAAAATACAGTGACGAGATTATAGCAAATAACTTTGCTGACTCCTTTACTAATGATATAGTCACTTTAAAACATGAATGTGATATTGTGACAGCAAACAGTCGTATCAATAAACCTGCTATTCAATCTATGCTCATTCCGCCTCTTAGCTCAAGTTTTGTTAAACATTTAAAAGATTCAATGGACGTGAATAAAGAGCCGGGAATTGACGGAATACGCATTAAAGACTTGAAATCAATTTCTACGGCTATAAGTCCTCTAATATCAAAGCTTATAAATCTATCAATCAAAGAGGGAATTGTACCAGATAAATTGAAAGTTTCTATAATTAGACCCATTTATAAAAAAGGTGATCATCTCTTATTATCCAACTACAGACCAATTGCGTTATTGCCTACTATTGAGAAGATAATGGAACGGTGGATTGCTCTTAATCTAACTCAATATCTAAAAGACTACAATATCATTAATCCTTTACAATTTGGTTTTCAGAAAGGGAAGAGTACGGTTGATTTACTTTCATTATTCTCTGATTATGTTAATTCTAGGCTTAATTCCAATCTTCATGTAATAGCACTTTTTATCGATTTTCCCAAAGCATTCGACACTCTGAATCACACAAAATTAGCTTCAACTTTGGAACACGTAGGGATAAGAGGATATTTGCTTTCTTGGTTCAAAAATTATTAAGAAAATCGTCAAATGGTAGTTAAAGTAGGAAACATTGTTAGTTTCTATAGAAACATTGTTACTGGGGTTCCCCAAGGTTCTATTCTGTGACCTATATTGTACTTGTTATAGACTAATGATTTATCCGATCATGTTATAAATAACCAAATCTATTTATATGCAGATGATACCCTTATAATCAGTGCCCATAGAGACCTAACTACAGCTGCTCATAATTTACAAACCAATTTTACAAATATTCTCAAAGTTACTCATGATTTAGATTTGGTGATAAATTCAAGTAAAACTAAAATAATACATTTCTGCACTTCATTGTACAAACAGAGAAGTACCTTTTTAGAAATCATATTTCATGACTATGATTGCCTCCACAGTATGAGTAGAGGAGATGTATGCTTAGGCTGTCAAACAAAACTTGATGTAGTAAATGAACACGTCTATCTCGGACTTACAATTGATAGTTCTTTTTCTTGGAGACCCCATATCGATATTATTTGTAATAAATTAAGATCTTGTGCTTATAATATATATATACTCAAACATATTGTCCCCATCTCCCTTCTTAGAACAGTATATTTTGCTTTGGCTGAATCAGTAGTTAATTATGGTATTCTGGATTGGGGCAATGCATCCACCTCTCATCTTCAAAACTTGACATCTATTCAAAAGAGGATTATTGCAAATATAATACCTCATCATTCAATAGCAATTCCTTATCCGGATAGCGAGAGTTTATATCAAATTTTGAATATTCTGCCAATTAAAAAATTATTCAATTACCGGTTCATACTCAAGTATCACTACAATAACTCATGTAAAATACCCAACGAATGTAATCGTAACACAAGACTCGGAACGTTAGAGTTATACAAAATTCCTGCCTATAATAACAAACATGGAAAACGGCGTTTAGAGTATGCGATACCTATACCGAAATAACGAAATACCTCTCAGTCTGAGAAAGTTATAAAAATATCAACATCTTAAAACAGAGATTAGGAAATGGTTAATTAATTATACTAATTCTGAAGATGATTGATCCAATTGTGCAGTGGGATACACTTATTGGATATTTATTGAATTATTCTTGTGCATCAACTTTATATGTCTTTAGCTGTGTGGATATGATTTATATTCTTGATGTTTAATGATATAATAATTTTTCAATTTCATGTCTACATATATATAGGATATACATATAATCGATTTTGTATTCTATTTGTATTCTATTGAAAAGTTTTCATTTATTTTTTCCTTGTCCAAGCTATTAATTTCATTTCTCATCCCACAGATAAGCCTTTTTGGCTTTGTGGAAGAGCGTATTGATTAATCTTGTATGTATGTATCATTTGAATCATGAAAAAAAAAAAAAAAAATTATGCATAATGTGAATTTATATTATATATCTCCACAGATAAACCCCATGAGGGCGTGGAACCTCACAATTAATAGTACCCTTCATTGTTATAACGCTTTTATTTGAATCAATGAAAAAAATATATACATTTTATTATTATTCCTTACTTTATTCCTTATTATTATTACACTTCCTTATTCAAGTTACGTCTAAATAGATGTGGTGAAGGCAACCCGCGAGGAATATAGAAATCAGGTTTTAACTAGTACTTGTCTCGATCATATTTTTGTTAGATTTAAAGAGGTTTCCTTACAATCAGTGATTTACAAAAGTACATTTTCTGATCATTATTTAATTGCTGTGAACTTTGCGTTAAGGAATCATATTTCCAGAGATTCGGCTGTCAAACATGTCTCAATGAGGAAATGTTATCAAGAAAAGAAATTGATTAGGCTGATGAGAGGTATCGTTTGGAATCCTGTTAATGACAGTAATCAAATGTATAAAAATATTGAACGACTGTTTAATAATTAAGCTACTTAAGCTACTTTTGAGTTAATTTGCTATAAAAATAAGAAAAAGCCAAAAAATACTAAAACGTGGATGACTGAGGCTTTGTTGGTTCTTGTTAAAGAAGAATTTAATTATTCAAGAAATGGAAAAATTGTCAAAACGTCATCTTAAAAGATATTTTTCGTTATGAGTATAAAAAGCAGCGTAATATTATGAAGAAAAAAATTAATGCAAGCAGGATACAATTTTATAAGGACTCAATTATTAATTTTTGATTTCAATACCAGTAGGAGTGGAACACGATAAGTACAAACACAATATGTTATCTTACCCCTACAGTCAAGCTAGCATTTTTGGCTTTGTAGGATTTTATGATGAGTGTTTCTGTAATAATGTATTTGATCTGTGACCAATAAAAAAAATATATTGATTATTATTATTATTAACGACTTTATTCTACGAGATTTAGCCGTGTGGCCATTCTCGCATCTAACATTTTTATACTGAGACAATTAATGAAATGATAGATAGGTTAGGTTAGGTTAGGTTAGGTTCGCATACCCAAAAGTAATGTCTATTCTCCTTAACATAGCGACAATAATTATTATGTTATTTGAAATGAATATTTGTGTACTTATATGAAAGTTGACATTTCTTGCAAACTTGTCTTTTCATAAGTGAATACAATTCACACCCTGCTGACATAACCGAGCTTTATTAACATAGCTGTTGGGAGATAACAAAAGATATAATATAATCTATACTGGAGTTGAATTCACCTGGAATATGGTAATACGCGTCTGTTTATAGCCACTCAACGCGTGAATAATGGTAATTTTATTCGCGTATATACTCGCGTATAGTTCACTAGCACAGTGCCGATATATTCACTTTTATATTCCTTTTTTTGCAGTGTTGTCGCTTAATGGAGAATCTACATATGATACCAATAATATCGAAATCTTTCATTTTGAATCGATATTAAAAATATTTGAATGCAAAAATATTAAAATTATCGAGCGAGCTTAAAAGAATGTTCAACCTAAGTAATTTGCATTCCGCTTCGTATTGGAATACTATTTTATCTGACTTTTGGTGGCAATATTCACTTATAGTCAAGCCTAATATATATATATATATATATATATATATATATATATATATATATATATATATATATATATATATATGAATATATATATATATATACATATATATATATATATATATATATATATATATATATATATATATATATATATATATATATATATATATATATATATATATATATATATATATATATATATGAAGTAATTAATTATCATTTAGGAACAAAACCAAGTAGTATTTTGGTAAATTAAAAATAAATATTATCATTTCCCAACGCGTTTCAATAGGATTGTACCTATCGTCGTCAGGGCTGAGAACTGGATTAAAACTGTATAAAAATACAAACAATCACTGTGACTAGAAAATAAAAGAAACGAAATCGAACTCAAATCAAATATCAATAAATAGATGGGCACTGTGACTTGAGAACTAAATTGCAGAAAGGCAAAGTTTGCATGAAAATAATGAACAGGGAATGAAATGAATACTTCTCTGCAATTTAGTTCTCAAGTCACAGTGCTCATCTATTTATTGATATTTGATTCGAGTTCGATTTTGTTTCTGTTATTTTCTAGTCACAGTGATTGTTTGTATTGTTATACAGTCTTAATTCAGTTCTCAGCCCTGACAACGATAGGTACAATTCTATCGAAACGCGTTAGCTAATAAAAATATTCATATTTTATTTGCCAAAATACTTCTTGGTTTTATTGCTAAATGAAAATTAATCACTTCAAACTGAAGACCAAGAAATGAGCCTCCAAAATACGATATTTATATATATATATATATATATATATATATATATATATATATATATATATATATATATATATTTATATATATATATATATAAATATATATATATATATATATATATATATGTATATATATATATATATATATATATATATATATATATATATATATATATATATATATATATATATATATATATATATATGAAATCACATCATGACTTATCAAACTTCTTCTTGTATCTCAACAAATGCATATAGCTTCATTCAACGTCCTACATTTAAAAACGACACTTCTTCGAGGCTCACCAATAAATTAATATAGGGTTGTGAGAAATTCGGACGGATTTTTAATATAGCTTTTAACTGATTCTTTTTCAACTTTAAAAAGTTTTGCCAATTATCTTAATATTTCGTGTGCTGGGGATTCATTGGCACTGACTATAGTCTTAAAGGCATCACTTCTATTGTGATGTTTTGGGGGTCCGTATGTTTTTGGTAATTCACTATCCTGTGGTGCTAATTCTTCTTCAAGTTCTTCAGTAAACGGTACATCTTATAACTCATTGATTAGCTTATTCTTATAGGTACTTATTGGGTTTCTCTTCAACTCTCTATATTTATTCGAAATCGAGTAATTTATTGGAGCTCTCATTCTTCTTGATTCTTCTCCTTTATGTATGACGACATTTATTGGCTTTATCTGCATATATTAAATATCAGGATTAATTTTTGTTCTTTCAATGCTTTTGTCCATTCATAGGTATACTGTTGTCCGCTGTACATTTGAATCTCTTATATAATCCTGGTTGTATCCTGACGTATTTGTTCTCCTAGTCCTTGACTGATCTTCTTACAGCTGCTTCTACCTCAATTATCTTTCCGAAACATATTGTATACAAGGAGTGACAGGATAATTGAAGTATTGAACCCTGGTTACACAGAACGAAGTGCACATGCTTACAAACATTCTACGCAAAATATGGTCATATTTATGAGAATAATATGAATTATTTCAAAAGGCCTTAAAATAATGTGCTGAAACTTTGAGACATTGGAAAGTTTTATGGCACGACTTCATGTCCATTGTTATATTCAACCCTTAAAATTCCGTCAACAATGAAAAACACTGATATTCATATGAAATCTACTCTTTCCGTAAAGTATCATATGATACAGCAAAAGAAATTAGATTGTTTACATAGGCCTATGATTTGAATATTATATCACACACAACTGTTGATACAAGTGAAGCTGATCTCGAATAAATGGTTCATTCTTGGCCATCGCATAGATTTCCTTCTTACTTTTCGTATAATTCGTTTAAGAAGGATATGGCTATGAATCGATATGGAATGGAATATAGATATGGAATCCATGAATGGAATAAATATGAAATAGGAATGAAATAAGAAGATATGGATGGAAAGCAGACACAGAAGAATCGAAAAAGAAGATTGAAGCTATTTCCCTTAACTCGATGTTCGTCGTCCAAAGGGTTGCTGCACGAAGGGTATTGGGGAGAGAGAAGCGCTGGAAGATTATCAGGAACGATAAGGATGTGGTGGAAAAAATTATAGAAAGACCTAGTGAAATGATTGAGGAAATGGGATGGGAAAATTTGGCAAAACGAAGACAAATAGAAAGAATGTGCAATTTTGTTAGAGTCAAGAATGAATATACAGGATGGGAGGAATTGAGCAATAGATTTGGAAAAGGATTACAAAGAAGTACAAGGGGAGGGGTAAGAATGAAAGTGGAGAGTTTGGATAGAGAAGTAGGGAACTATGGATTCATCCAGAGAACGACGCGGGAATGGAATGAATTGGAAGAAGATTTGAAGAATATAACGAAGATCAATGATTTAAGAAGAGAGCTAAGAAAAATAACAATGTATATAATTTCATCAAGTAGGCTATGTTTGTTTGTTTTCCTTTGATTTCATGAGAGTTGTCATTACCACCTGTTCTTAAAACAATCTTTAATAAGTAAATTAAATACAAATACAAAATACAAATGCAAATGTTTGAATTGTGCGTCAAATATTATGGTATCTACAGTTTATCCCGTCACAGCGTCACATTTTCAGTGTCAATGTAACATATGAATGATCGTAGTGACTTTCCGTTGAGCATATTGTAGTGAAACTGCTTCACATCATTCAGAGAAGTATCTCCTAATAATATACCGTCGATCCATAGTAAACACTCACATTAGGCTAGATGTTAGTTGTATGTAACGGTACGCTGTGAGGTAGAAATCGATGGTAAAAATATTGTGTGTTACTGTTACATCTTTCCACTTTTGTCATTATTAATTTGACTGATGAGCATTTTTTAATAAGCAATATTGTCTGCATCAGTTGCTGTATTCGTTGATTCTGTATCTTGCATTCTTCAGGTTTCATAATTATACTGCATATATCTTTGAAATCACCCGGCTGAAACTTTTTGCCCTGTGGAAGCTGGGTTAAAATCAATTATTTCATTTAGGGTGGTAAGATCATCCGATTGAGCTGTCCCGTCCAAAATACCCTACCTTGTCATCCGTACTCAATAGTCTTAATTGCGGAACAATTATACGTCGGGTCAAATAATCCGTGAAGACGAATAAATATAACTTTTCATTAATCTAAATGATTCATTATAGGAAAAATATCATTTACATCCATTTACCATCATTTACATCCAACCAAGATTCTTCTATTAAAAATGATGTATAATTTCCAATGTTGATATATTTTCATTTGCACTTGAGCTACCAATAATAATTAGTAATAAATCAATACTAATACTAATTAATTGACTATTCATCGGACAGGAAGTATATGTATTAGATTGTTTTTATATCAGATTACATTAGTTTAAATTTTAGAATGTTTGTTCAGTTGGGTTAGTTAGTTGGTCTGGATAGGTTAGGTTCATTAAATTAGTTCGATTAGTCTATTTCTAAAGGTTAGTTTAGGCTGCACGCAATAACAACAACAACAACAACAACGCCCGCATGAGGCAACTTGGACCAATGGTTCGATGAATAGCGGCTGCCTAATATTAGGGATTGCAATCTTATCCACAGTATATGCTATTTTGTTTAGCTTACAATGAACAACTAATGCGATCTCGTTTCTTATTATGTTGCGTATCTAAACCGAACGTACAATTATTAACGTTATCTCTGACGTACATAGAATTCTAAATACTATATACAATAAATCGTAAATAAGAATGAAAGTCTAAGCATGAGTAGTGTACATATACAGATACGGATGAATGGTATATACAGAAGGGAAATGCTAGCATTCTATTTATTTCAATTTAATTGATGATAATTCGAAAGGAAAATGTATACAAACAAATCAGTGAGTGAGATAATGCCTAGTATTTGCTTAACGACCCCACTAATAGCTAGGTTATATGGAATTATGATTATTGATTAAGGTTTGCTTGATGATCCCACCAACAGCTATAGGTTATACGGGGGTACGAATGAGCAAGTGATTATGAAAATGAAGTGATGATAAGTGAAAGGACGCTTACAAAAATCCATGCCAAAATCCAAACCCACGCCCAGCGGTGGCTACAGTTTCTGAAGCGGTAGCTTAGCTGACTGAGCTACCGTGGGCGGCTATATATTAGAATGAGAATGTGCGGATGAGTGAAGAGTGATGTTGACAAAAGCGCATGTCTTATGAGGGACCAGAATCCACGCCATATTTGACTACACTTTCTGAGTTATAGTACCCTCTCAGCTGACTAAGCCGGAGAACGTAGTGCGTGAAATAATTACAAATTAATTCTTAGGAAATGGTGTGGGTCAGCTTAAGATGAAGCTAGCACCCAGAGGGTAAAAATATTCTTCCGAAATGAATAAAAGATCTACATGATCATAAATTACCAACTGTGCAAGATGCGAAATCAACAAATACATCATAAGATTCATTTAATAATTGTCAAAATGCTAAGAGGTCAAATTTTGTATAATACAAAAATGGAAAGATCAATTGTATCGGCCTATTAACAGTAACGCCTCATATTTTTGCCAACTATTTCTACCTCACCACGGACCGTTTTATACAAATAACTGTAACCTAATGTGAATGTTCATTACGGATCGAGAGTGTTTTAGAATTTAGAATACACTACTCTCAAATGGTATGTCCAAACGGAAAGTCAGTAGGCCTACTTTCGTTTCCATATTACTTTGACGCTGAAAATGTTACTCTGTGGATAGGACTCCCTCAATTGAAACACATTCTATCTATATTTTGTATGCTGTTTCAATTATTCAAAATTTTAAAAGGCTGAATTAGAATTACTGTCTACTAGGAAATGTTTAAATCTTTTATCTCGGGAGTGTTGAAACGTGAGCAATAATGTTATTTTTCAATAAATAATTTTATCATAAATCTGTATATCAAGTACAACTGTGAATGGTATACTCAAGAAGTAAGATCTCGGTTCACTCAGTATAAAAGCCTAGATGCATGCCAAGGAGCGTGCCAAGCTATAAACGCATGCACTAACAAGACAGATAAGAGATTTCATTATTCCATGTTGGAAGTGAAAAAAATCTATACACCCAAAAGACAACATACTAAACTTCTCACATTCATATAATATAAGAAATGTCGCTCTTCATAGCTCAGTCAGTTGAGGCACCGCTTCAGAAACTGAAGTCACGTTGGGCGTGGGTTCGAATGCAGCATGAGGTATGGGTTTTGTGAATGTCCTTTCACTTATCATCACTTCAAAGTTTCACTATCATCTGCCCATTCGTACTCCTTAATAACCCAGCTATTGGTGGGGTCATTATGCAAATCGCCACATAAAAAATATACAAGCTAAATGTAAAAGTACATTGTACCGTATCTATATGTGAGAGGTCAAAAAAGAAAAGTACAATCCACATGAATGTAGAATACATAATAAAACCTATAATTACCATTTACAATAAGTATATATGTCCCTCTCAAGATATATAAGATCATATAAGATATTCTCCAACAAAGAAAACTATTAACTTTGATTGATTATTGTTACCTTAACGACCCCACCAGCAGCATGTTATTTGGGGGGGGGGGTGTATACAAATGAGCAAATGATGAATTGATGATGTTTAAAAAAGCATGCCTTATGCGTTACTCGGAATTCACCACAGACTTGATTTCAGTTTCTAAAGCAGTGTCTTAGCTGAATGAACCGCGGGGAGAGGGGGGAAAAGGGCTTCAATGTAGTCGAAGGCTTATTCAAGTCTCTTCCTCCTCATAGTTTACCATGGGAAATTAGATTTACGCCAGGCTATTCACTTGTCGTGTACTCGATCGACAGGTTTACGTTTAGCTTCTAGTTTAATTATATACAAGTTTCTCCAAGTCAATCTGGTCCCAATCTAATATCCAGAGAAGGGTGTTATAATAACAACATATAAATAGATTGTTATCTTATACCTAATCGACATTCTATGAATACGTGAGAGGAACAGTCAAGTTCAAGTCAGCCGTTATTCAAACGGACCATCGGTCTATGTCACCATATTCGGATGTTTTATGTTGTTGTTCTTGCGCTCTGCCTAAACTATCCTAAATAACCCAATCTAAATAACTTAATCAACCCAACCTAACCAAACCAACCCAAACAAACTTAACAAAACAAACAAACATACTAATTCAATCTAAACTGAAACCAATCGAAAACCTAATTTCGGTCCGGCGTATAGCCACTTTGCAACTTCAATTACAAGCGGTGATGAACCACCACAAACGACCCACAACTGAAATTGTCAATCACCACTGAATGGCGCAATCAATATCACATAGCGTGGAAGCAATCTTTTTCTTTTATGAGTTTATATATTTACTAGGCAAACGCAGCATATGCGTTGTAAGATGATCGAGGTATTTCTATGGAGTCTACTGGAAAAACTCTACACACCTTGACTTATATAACTAATATAACTTATAGCTCTACACATATTGGTGTCAACTATCAAATCAAGTCTGAGTGAATGTTTTTGAGTGTTTCATATTTTCTTGTGACAATCACAAATTATTCAATCATTCATTGGAGATGTATCGTCAGAGTAATTACATATCCTTTTCATAGTTTAATTAATAATTTTCATCATTTTTGTATATGAATGATCCGAAATAGAAAGTAGAGTATGAACCTTAACGATCATTCTTAAAACATCTTGTGATAGTGATCACTATGAAATGTTAGAGAACACAGTGGCATTGACTACAGACCGACACACACATGGTTGCTAAAGCTTGAATCAGAAGTAAAACTCATTTTTCCTCTGACTAGATCAGTCAAAATTGTGTTGATGTATCAGAAGAACAGAACGGACCTTTACTTTTGGGTCAGCACAACACTTATTTCATGACTCCACTCCCGACCGACGTTTATGTCTTGGCGAACCGGCCATTCTGAAAGCGATCATGGTTTGAAAACGCCAGAAGGAGTTCTAGTTTGAACGATTTTCCTAAGCATGAACATGGACAGTAAATATATATTTCAAGACACGCTACGCAATGTTAAAATTCAACTGATTCTTCTCTACTTTATTTCTTCTACCTTCTAGTTCTAACCCCCCTCAAATCTCAAAATTTGAGAATTATTCCGACCGCTAGAAAGTGTGATGAATGTACTGGATTGTGGATTGTGATTGACTATCGGCCAGCTCGCAGCGCCTACCTGCAGTGTTCTGCGTATATGCACTAAAGGCGAAGATAATGGAGATGTTTAGAGGAAATTCAATCATTTTTCTGTCATAAGAGTGAACTGTCTTGGTATGTGCTCTAAACTTCGAACTGATGTTTATACATATTATTCTCCAACTATAAGTGATAGATTTAAACCTCCGTGATGATAACATCTGTAGACCTACACTTCAGTACTGTCTGCAATTTAAAGAACATTAAAACCCTGGACCTAAATTTTAATGACTAATTACTATATTCATCTCCCTAATTTTAGAGAAAAAAATAATCATCTCAATTTCAGAAATTATTGAAAAAAATGTCCTTCAGAGAACATGAGTCATGACGTAAGCATTACCGAATCTGAATAGAAACTCAAACAGAATCAAGTAAGGACTATGTCAGGACTCATAAAAGAGGCCTAGCCCTCGAGGGCAAATAAATTAATAATAATTTATGAAATTGAGATGGTAATTTCTAATTTTCTCTCGAATTAGATAGTTAAAAATCGTCATAATTAGTTGACCTTTTAGTTTCAGGGTTGTGAAGTTCTTTACATTGTGTCGTTGACTGATTCTTGTATATTCATAGCTCAGCCCAGTCAATTGAAACAGATCAAATACAACTATACACAAGAATCAGACACTCTTCCATCAAATTAGAAGCAAAACAATTGATTTGCCTACGAAATAATTGGAGATGAGGTGAATAATTCTGTATATTTTAAAAACAAGATAAATTCTCCTGTCAGACTCGCACCCGGTAAGCCAGCTTGTCACCAATTAATTCCCTAGAATCAGAGTTTCAAGTTCAAGCATTATTTGATGTAGCATCGAAACAAAATAAACGAGGACAAAATATGTTTTATAAACTGATAAAATGAATAATGCTCATTAATGTAATGATGTATTTGCACATTATTTTAACAATCTAATTTATTCAGAACATCTCTCTAACAATTATTTTTAATGGTACGGATTTCTGACTTCGATTAAATGATACATATTATTACACAATTGTTAAACATGTTTCAGATAACACGATAAAGAATCTCCAAGCCAATGACGATGTCAATTATATGAAAAAGTGTTTACATTAATTGAAAATTCATTCCTTCAAACAGCAAATTTCACCCAAACTCATCGAACTTGGATGATTGAACATGAAAAATCGCCGAAATTTTAATACAGTAGTTTTGATTCATGAAGTAATTAACAACAAGTCTCCAGAATATTTGTACAACAAAATCGCTTTCACGTCACAGCTTCATGATCATAATGTTCGTCAAAACTCCAATTTGGTTTCACATCATCACAATTCCAAATCTTCATCTTCATTCTCAATAAGTGGTCCAAGAAGATGGAACGAGTTACCAACGTCATTAAAATTAGTAAAATCCCTAGGTATCTATTCAAATTATCATACAAAAAAAAAACTTTTGGTGAGGCAAAATTCAGAGATAGTTTTAGAAAAATCATGGTTAGGTCTAAACTGTCAGCTTTTCCTGTTTTTTTTCCTTTTCCTTTTGTGAATTTATATTTCTTTTTATGACATTATCATTTGCATTTTAGTCATTTCTCATAAGGTCAGGTGGACGAGCAGATACTCATGTATCTGAACCTCGCCATTCCATTTTTGTTAAATAATCACCTCATTTGTGAATTTGTATATGTAAGTTGTTATTTTTGTGTTTTTTTGATACTGTACTACTCAAAATGAATAAAGTATAATTATTATCATCATTTATATAGCGTCATTTCAATATCAATTCAAAGACGAATCTAGAACGGAAAATATCCAACGTTTTGATACAAGGGTCTAAAAATCAGTCTTTTGATGTGATGATTGCAAGCAAATCATAGGCCTATATATCTCCACAGTTTCATTGGGCGTTTTCATTGTTATTTAATAGTTCGTATGAATGATACTTTATTGATATGATTATCCTATAGCCATGTGATAAAATGTAAAACAAAAAGTGTAGTGATGGGCCTAAACATTTTTTCCACGGTTTTCATACTCAATACATGAGAGTAAATGTATATTTCACATTTAACGTATGCCTGGTTCCGTTAACTTTGCAGTTCATTTCATACTTTTATACAAAACATAGTTATATTGTATAGGGCTATACAAAACGCTCGGATATATATATATATATATATATATATATATATATATATATATGTATATATATATATATATATATATAAATATATATATATATATATATATATATATATATATATATATATATATATATATATATATATATATATATATATATATATATATATGAGAGATGAGGTTTTACGGTTTTGCCACTTACTTGGTTCCGCAGTCTCCCTTAGAACTTTGTCACGCAACTTTTCGATAAGGTTGCACTTTTCTTCATCAGCTTCACTCGAGAACTGCCGGCGAAACGTCTTAGTTCGCCAGCCACATGTGCCATCAAAAAACAGTCAAAGTCCCAAGGAGAGCTGCGTAATCACACGTAAGTGTGGCAAATCGTAGAACCCAATCCCTCACATGAGTGCCACCAAAATTTATATAATTGAATTGCATTTGAAATTGTTTTGAAAATTCAGCGTGAAATAACAAACGGCCAATGGCAAATAGCAAATGACCATCTGCAATGATGATAATGTGCAATTACTATTATTGCTCAGTGCCTACTTCATATTATACAATTATACATAGAAGAATACAATTAAAAAGAGAAAAATTTCCACATTCATGAACAGATTGCTCTAAAAATGCACATATTTCAAATACAGATTGATATTATTTAATGTGAAAATGGAGTCAATTAGGTGTTAGGGGTGAGTAATTTCATAACATCAGCCTCATTGTGTGTATGTCGATGTTTTGTTCACCCATGTGCCAAATATCAGCTTGATTGCAGAAACGACCTCTGGCCTCCACAGTGTGAACTTTTTGAAAAACAACAGACACCAGTGAGTTCGATGGAGTCTCACTACATTTGTTCGATATCAACTTCAAGCATATTATTTTATTTTTCATCATTCAGCATTTATCATTATAACAAAAACACATGTTAACGGAAGCATTACAAATAATATCCAAATCAAACATGACA
>OZ023327.1:26567482-26620630 GCA_964007535.1 Brachyptera risi
GTAAGAAAGCTACTAAAGTATTTCTCTCATATCAGAAGCTGCAAATTTTTATTTCCATGTGATCTTCTTGTTATCTAATGATATTATTATGATCGTTATAAGTTATGATTTTTAGTTGTAGAACGTTTACTCTACTCTGATTCTTCATAACAATATTCAAAAATATCAAAAATACACGATATCCTGAATATTTCACATCAGATATCAATTAGACTTAGGATAATGAACCAAGGAAGCAGTGATTTCTGCATCTTATGAAATATTTGTCTTTCAAGATCATGAGTTTTGAATTGATTGTCAGTGTTTTATCAGGATTTGGACGACCCTGAAGACGACAAGAACATTCTCGTTCTAATGTTGGTCGATTGAAAATAAATCATCGCAATTCAAAACAACTCGGACTCAATCACTTATTCAAATATGAATCATGAGAGTTTAGGTCATGTCTATAATATATATATATATATATATATATATATATATATATATATATATATATATATATATATATAAATATATATGTATACATATAATATAAATATATATATATATATATATATATATATATATATATATATATATATATATATATATATATATATATATATATATATATATATATATATATATATATATATATATATATATATATATATATATAGACCCATGTGTGTGTATGTATGTAGTCGTTTTTGTTTCTAGTCTTGATTAATAAAAGAAGTGAAGAACCGTGCACGTCTAATGATGTTCTATCATGTTCGCTTACCGCTAGTTCTTGAGCGTAGGAGGCGTGAACAGCCGTTATCAGTAGCAAGGCTACCTCGATCAGACGAACAAATTCGCACCTCATGCCGATAGTTTCGGTAGACTAGCTGGCTGCCAGTACCTCGCTGGAATCAGATCGCGATCGGAAGATCTGTTGTCGAGATATCAAGTTGCAGTGGTTCTCCGTCGCGTGTCAACATCGCTTTATATGCGCGACGAGGCGGCCAGCTGGTATAGTGGAGCCCATGCGCTCTGGGAGATAGAAGAGACGTAAAGAACTGATGGTTCACCTGAAGTGCGTGTAGTATAGGCACACTGTGCGAATTTGGGGGAGGAGGGGGGGGGTTGATTCGAAGGGTTGGTATCCATTCAAAGAGAAATGTTCACTCAGGCGTCTTCCTAAAAAATAACATTTTGGTTAGACGTCCTCTCGGAGGGAATTTACCATTTTTCATAGATGTATAATGCAAATATTCACTAAATTATACTACGGTAATTGTACATATGGTAACTTCATTACTTATTCGTGAAATCGTCATGTCAGTACTCGTTTCAGCCATATCCATTTTTCACTTTTGTTCATTCAATAGTTTGTCTTTTTATTCAGTGCACATTTCAGCCATATCTGAGGCCATTGTATGATTAGACTTGTGTACAATTGTAATCAAAATATGTTCAATTAGACAATGGTAACGGAAATGACTAAAATAGGCACTAAAAAAATGCCAAACTACCAAACAAAAAAAAAGTGAAAAATTGATATGGATGAAACAAGTTCTGATGTGACGAAATGTGTATTAAACACAATCCTGGTATTCCTAGTCTATATCAGCATAATCTTCAGTAATCAACTGACCTGGATGACCACCACCTCTCAAAGCTCAGAAATAAGACTGAAAAAAACATAGTTTAAATATTTATTCTGCGGAGCTAAATATACTCCCTTCCCCTCCTATTGGTAGTCCATATAATTCCTTTAGTGCTTCGAGTTACCATAGAATGGTGTTACTTTCCCCACATAAGATATTTTCCAATTCGACTGCCGAGTAAAGCTATCGAGTATAGACCGTAGTGGTGCATCGTGTGGATGATACGCAATCCTCATCATCAGAAAACAACGCCCATGTTCGCCAGTGAAGCGTTGGTTGTGTGTGGCAGTTCTGATATTGATATACTTGTATTCATGAAAGAAGACGGCCGTCTACCAATCAAATAGTCGTACAAAAATTGAGTAGTTGTATAAAGACACTCACAGCAGCTTTAATCCTTTAAGGTTTGAAAGACGAATATGTGTGTTTTCAATCGTAATTAAATCCCGTTCTAGAAAATGATGGACCCTCAAAACATCACAGGCTCACAAATAAATATAACTGATATTTACGTTTTGTTTTGTTGGCAGGTGACTTGTTTTCTTTCGTGGATTCAATTATATCTTCCAAACAGCCAAACTTTTTCGTTACATCTAAATTGAAAGCTTAGAAATAGAACGTGACATATTCTCGTTTCAACCCCACAATTGACTTGGTCAGAAATACAATTGAGTGGTATTAGTGAGAGGCAAACTTCGTGTTATTGACTGTTCATTCTCTTGGATACATACACAGTTATGCCCCAAGTCGTTTATTATTTTTCAATGACTTGGTTCGCTTCTGCTTAGAAGAATAATGTCAAAACGGTCCAAACAGGAATCAAATAGGCTTCTAATTTTCTTTTCACCGAGTAAAAACGTATATTTAAAGTTACGTTGAAAATACTTTTCAAACTACTTTGCAGCTTGACGCGAAGTAGGGAAATAGATAATTGCAATGCATTTTTCCTCCATGTATCGAAATCCGAGTTCCAGTTTATTGTAATTGAAATATACTGTAATCACTGATATTGATTCTAGTCTGTGAAATATGGGGATAATTCTGTGAATTCTCGAGTGCAAATGTAAAAATGTTGATGCTAGATTTCTACGAGTAAGTTAAATACCTAATATAATATATATATATATGATTTTTTAAAACTGTTTAAAAATCATTAATTATAATAACCTACTGGTGGTCAACCAGGAAGCTATTGAAATCATATATATATATATATATATATATATATATATATATATATATATATATATATATATATATATATATATATATAAATATTCTATTTTGCCAGTGAGCCGTGAGCGCGAGACAAAGCAGCCTGGTGTCAGGAGTGACTGGAGTCGATGCACACATGATGCTCCATAATGTTTATCCTGGAGTCAATCCTATAGGTAGATCCACTCATCATCTGTAGAACAGGTATGAAAAGGTATTAAAAGGTATTAAAAATATCTGTTTTTTCCCGTATTATAATTTTGATATCTAATAACATTCGAAAGTTATCAGCAACAAAAATTATATCTCGCTAAATCTAATTCCATGCACTCTTAAGCGATGACCATTTATACTTTGTTTCACCTAATATTGTCGATAGTAATACTACAATGACTCGTATATAACATCAATACATTTCAATAAACTAAGTGAAATTGACTTCTCATAAGTCAAGTACAATAAAAGATGAATATGTCCAATACACTGTAGGAAAGCTCTTCTGTTAGATGAAAATAAGTTAAATAAATATACCATACATTCTATCAACTAGAAAAACGCAGCATATCATGCGATATTCATGTCGATATATTTATATTGAGTCTGATAGCAATGCACACATCCTGAATCTGAACACACTCACTCAATTTGCAAAGCAGTTGTTAAACCACATGTCCGCCATTGTTGTATTTATAACATTTCAAATTTTCAATTTTTCGGATAAAAATATTCTTCACTTTTTGCGCCATTTCTATATTCATAGGTTTCTCTGAAATTTCAACCGTCAATTGTGTAATATCAACTTAATCGTTTCTCCCCTAAAACTATACTGTTTCAAGTTAACGGGATGAGAAATTACTGGAGAGTTTCATGTTGATTGCTTGGGTTTGCTTTGCGACCTGTGTAACGCGCAAAAAGTTCCCGCCAGTGATTTCACAGATATAAATGATCATGGCACTTGAACCGTGCAAGACACTGAATTAATATACACATTGTCTGATGCAGACAATATTTATCGAAAATGCTAATGCCTGGAACTTTTTATTAACAAATGTGAAAAAATCACTTGTATGTAACAGCAACACTCGATATTTTTGGTATCGATTTTTTCCTCACAAGAGTATCGTTATATACAGGTAACATGTAACATATTAGGAATGTTTATTATGGATCGACAATATTTTAGAAGATACTTCTCTGCATGATACGAAGCAGTTTCATGTTCATTCGGAAAGTCACTGCGATCGTTTATATGTTATGTTGACACTGAAAATGTTACACTATGGATAGCAAACGGAGAGAGAAATATCAATCGGATCGAATAGAATCATTATCTATCGCTCACTCAATTATACGACATTTCCCCAAACGATCGACACAAAAAACAATCAGCGTATTTACATAGCACCAAACTAAAAATAAAAGAGTATGAGAAAAAAATCGTGGGCATATAACTTCTACATTGGAGGGAGAGATTTAATTTGCATTCCACTAATGTTTCCCGTATAAACCATTATTTTCATTGCACACTCGCACTTTTACTATCTCCATTCCCTCGTGCCGAAATGCTAAATCAGGGCAACCAAATTTCCACAACGAAACTTCCCACTAAACTAATGATCATTTAATTTTCTTTCGTTGACTTGATAAAAACAGCAATCTTAAAGGAAACCGTCCAAGTGATTCAGATATGAGAAGCCTTCTATTGAGAGACTGCACACTTCGATCATCTGACAGACTCTCGAGTCTCGTTCCTGTAGCAAAAGATTATAGACTACACGCAGTTCACACACAGATGCCTTGAAGCAAGATACATTGAGTGTTGCCTTGGTTGGCCGGTTGGAGATGGTGCCCTCACTTCCTATCTCTCCCATGTGTAAAATATGTTCCAATTCACGAAGAAAGTTTAAAGAATTATCGACCGTGCGTAGATAAGTGGTGATAAAAGGAACTCACTTTACTTAATGACGTCGGCTCAGCTAATAACAACATCAGCCATCAGCCGTTTCTACAAAACAACACTAGATAGAGGCAGCGATCAATATTTCTTAGGAAAGTACTCAGGAAATGAAACGTGTTTTCGAATTAAGGAAGTCACCATCTTCAACCGGCAAACCAACGCAACCCTCAATGCATCTTGCCTTGAAGGTTGTCGTCGTCAAATAGGGATTGGAAAATGGGCTTCATGGCGTACGCCATAAGATATGTTCTCGATATTGGCAATACAAGCACATTGCATGAATAAATAGTTGTACAGTATAGGCCATGGACCATAAACCAAAGCTATACTACCAAGACAAATCAATCTTGTGGCTAAACAAGAATTAATCCTGTGCATACCTGTTGACTTCTGGGCAGGATCATAATCCAGCATGCCCATAGCGCTCTCTCTAGCGACCTGCACTGGTACTACATGGTACTACAGGTGGTGTTAAAGGTGAGGGGATTAGAATTGTGTGGTGATGAAGTAGTGAGGGTAAAAGTGAGGGTCAGTTTGAACATTGCGTGGCATGTCTTGGTAGTATTTCGCCTTTGTGTAGACTAAAGAGAGCATAGGAACCACTTGAGAAGTAAATTAATACGAAAGACATATATAGAGAATCTTTAACTACTCAATGCATACTTTTACCCGCGAAATGGAAGAATATATTCAATTAATTTTATTTATATTGGGTTTAACGCAGCACTGTATTGATGTATTCGTAACTAAGATTTATTGACGTCGAATGAATGATCACTAAGATGGTCGTATATGATGGGATGGAGGTTTCTTAGGTAATGGGAAGAATAATGGGAAGGAAGCGGTCCTGGTTCATATTGTATAGGAACCATCCCGGCATTAGCCAAGACTACAGACGAGAACCACGAAAAAAACTGTATAGATGGACGGTGGCGGAGATAGAACCTGGGCCCGATATGCCTCTCATCTCACGGATCAAACGAAGCGAGTGCGTTACAACTGAGCTAAGTGTGTGGTAAAAGAAAATCGTCCAACTGGATAATTGTGAGAATTTTGATAATTGAAGAGCAACTCACTGCAACAATTGAAAATATAACGCTTTTGAAATGTTTAGTTCTGTTTCTGATCATAAAATGAAAATTATCCTGAAAAATACTTCATCCTCAAAATATCACAGATACAAATTAAAATCAAATTCAAATTCAAATCCAAAATTCATTTTATTCTGTTACAGAATTACACTGTACATGAATTGGTATAGGCCTCTTGAAGGGCACAAAAGAAAACAGTTACGAATAAATACTTGAAGTTCAACACTTAAATACAGAAGCAATTAATTTTAAAAGTAATGAACAGTATGAAAAGAAGGTAACTAATGATGAGCAAAGAAAAATGAAGTAAATGGTAATAGTACCCATGCAATAATTAGCATTTTTTAATGAATATCGTGGATAAACTGTTACATACAGAGCAATAACATTATACAAAATAAAAAACAAAATAATACAGAACAGAAAACCTGCTTAAGTATATGATATTCTTGTGTGCAGGCTGACAGTAATTTATATTACAATGATAGACTTTTAGTAGCTGAAAATGTAGGAAACAAAGACATTAATAAATAGGTGTTAAATACAATATCATAGTAAAAGATTGCGAATTTATGAACCAAGGACATTAATAAATAAAGCAATAACACATATACACAATTAAAGCAATGGTATTTGTGTTTGTTATACGTTGGTAGACGAATTTCTTCTCTCGTGGATACATACAGGCGAGGGGTAAACAACTAGTAAATTAGGTGTACACCTGATTTCAGATATCAAGAGATTTAAGGCAGATTTCACGGGATTTCAAGAAGATTTCAAAGAATTTTAGGAAAATTTCATGAAAAGTGTATACTAAATTTCAGGAGTTGTTAACCCCTCACATACAGGTATATACACTTCAAGACTGTTGTTGAAACCTAATTGAATCTATATACAGTATGCTGGCCACTCGGCCACTCGTCTCAGTGTATTTGTTCTATATTCGTACATCATCTATATTGTTAATAGATTGCAGTTCTCGCACTGTGGGCAGATAATATCACTCCTCACACTGTGGGCAGATAATATTGCAGATAATATCACTCAGAAGTAGTAAGTGCAGGGTAAAGTGATAATAAAATATACACATTATTGGTGGTGGCGTGTAGCGAGATTGCGTTTGCTTAAAGGTTACTATTCTTGGACAAATGTCATAAAAACAGTTACTGTCATAAAAAAAGTCCTCAACAATATAATTAAACCTTTTACGATATAATAATTACATTTTTCTGTTATGTATTTCATTAATTACTATAAGTGAGCAAAAAGATGAAAACTATACGTTGAATTAAAAGCGGGAGCCGAAAACAAAGATATTACAACATTTATCAGCGATGTATTGAAAACTGGTCTACTTCTGTTCCTCACGATTCCCATGCCACTATTCACCGTAAAAATATGGAACGACTCATTAAGCTGGAATCCTTTCACATTTGTCAACAATAAACACGAATTTAACGGTTACACAAAGCCAGTATATGACAATTATAAAAAATACGAATGACAATTACAAACTGTACCAAAAGCAACTTATCTCTCTAGGTGCGAAACTTTGAAAATAACTTGACACCAGCTACAGCAAAACCTTGTAATGAATTAAATTCCAAACATTCGTTCAAAAAATAATTATTGTTGGCATTGTTTTTATTCGATTGACCTCTGACGAGTATCTAATAATGATAATTGTGAAATTTCAAACAGGAATTTTTAAAATGTGTGTTAATATTGTGCTATAATTTTTGTAATGTGAATCGATTATATATATATATATATATATATATATATATATATATATATATATATATATATATATATATATATATATATATATATATATATATATATATATATATATATATATACATATATATATATATCTATATATATATATATATATATATATATATATATATATATATATATATATATATATATATATGTATTTATATATATATATATATATATATATATATATATATATATATTATGGTTACTGGTTATATGGTTAATTTGTACCGGAACGCACCGGAACGGCGTTCCGGTTCCTTTTTTGAAACCCGAACTCGCGTTCCGGTTTCAGAATGATAAAAAACCAATGATATGGCAGATTTCTTATCCTTTATCAATACTTTCAACATGCAATATAATTTTTACAAATGAATAAATATTTTCTCTTTTCTATGAAAAATAGTATGGAATATAATAGCTCACGGTATTCGACTCGAAAGAATGAGACGGAAGCTAGATTGCGATCTATCGAAGATGAGAATAATTTCGAATATATTTTCTTGAAAACAGTTCGAGGACAAGAATATTTTTCAATTCATTGTATTTATCAATTGTATTTTTTTTCGAGGTTTGGTGGGGGGGGGGGGGGATAGAAGGAATGGTTTACTTTGAGGTGCGTTCCGGTTCCTTTTTATTCACAAATTGAGCCCTATATATATATATATATATATATATATATATATATATATATATATATATATATATATATATATATATATATATATATATTTATATATATATATATATATATATATATATATATATATATATACATATATATATATATATATATATATATATATATATATATATATATATATATATATATATATATATATATATATATATATAATGTGACGAGTCTAGAGGTCCTGGATAATATAGATCCAAGAGGTGGTGATTGATAAGCTGACTGGGATAGATGATCCAGGGGCTGTGGAAAGAGTTGTATGTTTTTGATTGTTGATGTAAAAGATAAGAGTTTTTGTACTGATAGAGTTTGTAAATAAAGAAACTAGAAAGAATAAATAAATACGTTAATTAAATACGTTTCATTGGTGACAACGGTGAAAAATGGCTTCAAAAACAGCTTTGAAAGTTCCTAAAGAATATAATGGTACTGGTTGTTTCGATAAATGGTTACGACACTTTACAAAGATTGCTGCTATAAATAAGTGGAACGATGATTCGAAATGCATTCATCTAGCTGTTAGTTTGGATGGTCGAGCAGAGGAAAAATACGAGTCTCTCTCAAATGAAGTCAAGGAGAACTGGGTGAGTCTGTGCCAAACTTTGAAGAATCTCCTGGAACCCAGCGAGGAAATTGAGCTACATAAAGCTAAGTTTCGATCGAGATTACGAGGTAAGGAAGAAAGTATAGACGATTTGTACGAGTCATTAAAAAAATGGTACAAAAGGCTTATCCTAATACTGACTCCTCAATACAATGTGAATTAGCCAAGGATCAGTTTGTCGAGGCACTGGGACCAGGGACATTACGTCAGTTAGTACGTCAAGCATGCCCTCGGTCACTTGATACAGCTGCAAAGGTTGCCTTGGAACAAGAAGTTAACATAGCCTGCGAAGGTAAGACTAATACAGCATCAGAAATTGCCGGGGTTTCCAATATAGGGCATATGCAGGAGGTCTTGCGACAGAACACAGAGGCGATGAAGGCAATGCTGGAGACGATGAAGACGTTAACCAATTTAAAGATGATAGACGGGAAATCAGTTTCAAGCAGGCCCAGAACTGCACCAAGATGCTGGTCATGTGGAGAACTGGGTCATGTACAGCATTCCTGTTCAAATAGGTCATCGAGTTCAGTTCAACAACAAATGATGATAAACCCTCGACAGAAAAATTCATACTACGCTTCGCAGATTCCGGGAAACGATCGAGGGCCAATGCACCATTAAGCTCTGGTGCGCTGGCCTCGAATGAGAGCAAATTGTCTGGAATTGGTGGTGTAGCAAGTGATGGAGCTGCCTATGTACGTGGTTTCATTGGGTCATTGGAGTCACTTATGTTAGTGGATACTGGAGCGGCTGTGTCGTTAGTACGAAGTGATATTTGGGATGAGAATTCAAGCTGTTCATCTAGATCAGGAATACTTCGTGCGGTGAATTCAAAGGTGGTGAATGCTAGTGGTCACGTTATCAAAATACGTGGTGAAACCGAAATAGAGCTCACGTTGGGAGAAAAACATTTCATACATACCATGTTGGTGGCTGATGATATCACACAACAGTGTATACTTGGGACAGATTTTCTTTGTTGTCATAAAGCAGATATTATGCTTTCATCCAAGCTTTTAAAGCTATGCGGGACATCGCTTCCATTAATTATTCGAGGAGGCAGTGAGCTTTGTCACGTCATTGTTAGTGAAACTGTTGTTATTCCGGGAGGACACGAAATGATATTACCTGGAGTGATGAATGGGTCACGTTATAAAATGGGATTTTTGGAACCTTCTGTAAAATTTATTGGAAAATCAGGACTTTTAGCAGCTCGTGTTTTAGCATATGGGGATCAAGAGACAATACCACTTCGGTTAATGAATCCAGGAGACGATGCCATCACACTGCGAGCAGGAACAAAAATAGGGGAGTTCTGTGAATGGATACAACCTGGAGAAATAGGATACAGGACGGAAATCAATCACTGCACAGTGGCAGCATTGGGAAGTGCGGATCGGTCAGTATCGGAGATGTTCAGTTTGGAACTTGAACACCTCTCGAGTATTGAAGTTGTTAAATTAACCAATCTGCTCGACTCATTCGCGGACGTGTGTTCACTCACGTCGGGAGATTTAGGAAGAACTTCAATGGTGTATCATCACATTGATACGGGTAATGCTATGCCAATACGGCAGCCACTTCGAAGAGCTCCAATACATCAACGTGATGAGGTCCGCAAGGTTGTTGGCGAGATGTTGACACAGGGAGTAATCAAACCTTCTGCATCACCATGGAGTTCACCAGTAGTATTAGTGAAGAAGAAAGATGGGTCAACTAGATTTTGTTTGGACTACCGGCGTTTAAATGACGTAACTCGAAAAGATGCATATCCCCTCCCTCGTATTGAAGATATGCTCGACTCAATGTCCGGCGCTTGTTTGTTTTCAACGCTCGACTTGGCATCGGGATACTGGCAAGTGGAAGTGGCAAAAGAAGATCGAGAGAAAACAGCTTTTGCGACGGGAGATGGACTTTTCGAGTTCAATGTTCTTCCATTCGGGGTTTGCAATGGGCCAAGTACTTTTCAAAGACTCATGGATCTGGTTTTGTCGGGACTGCAATGGCAGACCAGTATGGTTTATTTGGACGATGTTATTGTGTACGGTAGAAACTTTGAAGAGCATTTAACAAGATTGAAGGAAGTGCTGCAGCGATTCAGGGAAGCGGGCCTAAAAGTAAAACCAAGTAAGTGTCAGCTTATGAGACAATAAGTGAATTATCTGGGGCATACGATAAGCCGTCATGGGGTATCCACGGACTTGGAAAAGGTGCGAGCTATAAGCGAATGGAGAGTGCCAACTAATGTAGTAGAATTGAGATCATTCTTAGGCACAGCCTCGTATTATAGGAAGTTTGTGAAAGGATATGCTACTATTGCTGATCCACTACATAAACTTACAGAGAAAGGTGCAAGATACGCCTGGAACGAATCATGCGAAAACGCTTTTTGTGCTCTTAAAGCTAAATTGGTTTCGAGTCCAATTTTAGCATATCCACAGCTGCAATTGCCTTTTATACTTGATACTGATGCAAGTGGCACTGGAATAGGTGGTGTACTTAGTCAAGTGCAGGACGGTGAAGAACATGTCATTGCATATGTGAGTCGTTCCCTCACAAAAGCTGAACGTCGGTATTGTGTGACACGCCGAGAAATGTTAGCTATGGTGTACTCGGCACGGAAGTTTCGACATTATCTTTACGGGAAACAGTTCCTGGCACGAACAGATCACAATGCTTTACGTTGGCTCAGATCATTTCGAGAACCAGAAGGACAAGTTGCACGCTGGTTAGAACAATTGGCGGAGTTTGACTTTGTGGTCGAGCATCGTGCTGGCAGCAAACACGGTAACGCGGATGGGTTGTCTCGACAGACCGAATATGAAGAGGATATTTCGAATAGTCAAGGGAGAGACATGCATATCAACGTCAATACGTGGGCACCCGAATATACGTACGAGCAGTTGGAGACCATGCAGAAGGAAGATCCAGATTTAATGCATGTTCACCAGTGGATGATAACTGGAGTTCGTCCATCACATAACGAGGTGTCTCCTCTGGGTAGAAATGTCATGAGTCTGTGGAGCCAGTGGAATCGTTTAATCGTCCAAAATGGTGTTCTATACCGTAGATATGAAGGAGACAATCGACCAGAGCGATTGCAGCTCCCACTTCCGAAGAAGCTAATTACTCCAAGTTTATGTTCACTACATACTTCAACAACAGGAGGGCATTTAGGTGTGACTAAAACTGTGGGAAAAGCACGAGATCGATTTTACTGGCCAGGAATGAGGGAAGACATAGAACTTTGGTGCCGTCAGTGCCCGACGTGTGGAAGTCGAAAGGCACCAATTCCCGGATCAAGAGCTCCTATGATGTGTTATCGGTCAGGTTTTCCAATGCAAAGAATTTCCCTGGATATCATGGGACCGTTACCTACAACTACAAACGGGAACAAATATATATTAGTAGTAGCTGATAATTTCACGAAGTGGATAGAAGCTTATCCAATGAAAAATCAGGAGGCCTGCACGGTTGCAGACAAATTAGTAGGATAATTCATTTGTCGTTTTGGAGTTCCGATGGAGATTCACAGTGATCAGGGGCGGCAGTTTGAATCCCAACTATTTCAGGAAATGTGTCTACTTTTAGGGATGACAAAAACAAGAACGTCGCCTTATCATCCGCAATCAGACGGATTAGTGAAAAGATTCAATAGAACGCTCTTGGATATGATCAGCAAGAGTGTGAATTCAAATCACTCAAATTGGGATACAATAATTCCTCAAGTAATGATGGCTTACAGGTCAAGCCCACAAGAGTCTACTACATTTAGTCCTCATTTTTTAATGTTCGGAAGAGAGCTACGTCTGCCATTAGATGTAATATATGGGACACCAGAAAATACATCGGAATCGGAAACATCATACGTACAACAACTCCGTAGTAATCTTGAGGCTGCACATCGAACTGCTCGAGACAAACTTAGTGTCGCTCAAAAAAGCCAGAAGACAACTTATGACCGTAGGTGTGCTGGTAATGCTTATGCGGAAGGTGACCTAGTGTGGTTATTGAAGACAACAGTGAAGAGAGGTCAATCTCCCAAGCTACATTGTCCTTGGGTAGGACCATATTATATTAAAAATTGTTTATCTGACGTGACGTATAGGATACAACGGGTCAAGTCAGCTGGAAGAGATGGGCGACGTCGAGACAGACAAGTTGTTCATTTTGATCGACTTAAGCACTACGAAGCTCGGGACGAGCCTGACAATTATCAAGAGGGGGATAATGTGACGAGTCTAGAGGTCCTGGATAATATAGATCCAAAAGGTGGTGATTGATAAGCTGACTGGGATAGATGATCCAGGGGCTGTGGAAAGAGTTGTATGTTTTTGATTGTTGATGTAAAAGATAAGAGTTTTTGTACTGATAGAGTTTGTAAATAAAGAAACTAGAAAGAATAAATAAATACGTTAATTAAATACGTTTCATTATATATATATATATATATATATATATATATATATATATATATATATATATATATATATATATATATATATATATATATATATCATTTTGATTTAAGTGAGGGTGAGGGGAGGAGTTTGATTGTAAACCAAGAGATAACATATATGGGGGCTCTTGTACATACGTGTCTGTCACAGCCACGGAGGCGGAAAATTTTGAGCCCTTTTATTGTATGGTCACATCTTGGGAGCATATTTAAACACAGGCTAGCAGCGCGTGTTCTGACGACCGTAAGGGATTGTGAGGGTTTTATGGCATATAAAGTGACGGGGAGGGAAAACGATAGAAACATTGGTGGGGAGTTGATGACCCCTATCCATCCCTCCCTACCCACGCTCCTATAGACAATATATAATTATTATCAATATCCATAAAATCCTACACTTGGAGTCCAAAAGTAACGTTGGGTTAGGAGGTGGCATTTTTTTTTAATCATATATATATATATATATATATATATATATATATATATATATATATATATATATATATATATGATTGAATATATATATATATTTATATATGTAATATATATTTATATATTTATATATTTACATATATTTATATATATATATATATATATATGAATATATATATATATATATATATATATATATATATATATATATATATATATATATATATATATGAAAATAATAAATATTTCATGGTGAGACCGTATATATTTTAAATACATTTATTTATTCAAGAAACCTGACGTTTTAACTGGATTGCACCAGTCTTTATCAAAGGAAAGACACAGTCACAACTTTTGAAAGGATTTCAAAATCAACTTTTGAAAGGATTTTGAAAGGATTGACTGATAAATTTATTTATTAGTCAATAATATTAGATTTTCAACCCTTTCAAAAGTTGTGACTGTGTCTGTCGTTTGATAAAGACTGGTGCAATCCAGTTGAAACGTCAGGTTTCTTAAATAAATAAATTCATTCAAAATATATACGGTTTCACCCTGAAATATTTATTATTTTCATACATTATGACCGTTGAATCAACATTTCGTTCTCATATATATATATATATATATATATATATATATATATATATATATATATATATATAATATATATATATATATATATATATATAATATATATATATATATATATATAAATATATAATATATATATATATATATATATATATATAATATATATATATATTATATATATGTATACATTTATATATATATATATATATATATATATATATAATATAAATATATATATATATATAATATTATATATATATATTATATATATATGTATATTTATATATATATATATATATATATATATTTAAATATATATATATATATATATATATATATATATATATATATATACATAAATATATATATAAACACCTGCACGTTTCCTCCCCTCCTCCCCCCAAATCCCCCTTACCTTCCCTCAACCCAACCTCTCCACAACCCTACCCCTCTTCCCCTCCATCCTACCCCCTCTTTCTTTCTCTCTCTCTCTCTCCCTATCTCTCTCTCTCTCTCCTCTCTCTCTCTCTCCTCTCTCTCTCTCTTCTCTCTCTCTCTCTCTCTCTCTCTCTCTCTCTCTCTCTCTCTCTCTCTCTCTCTCTCTCTCTCTCTCTCTCTCTCTCTCTCTCTCTCTCTCTCTCTCTCTCTCTCTCTCTGTCTGTCTGTCTCTGTCTTTGTCTCTGTTTCTGTCACTACAAACGTTTCTTACGGGGCGAGCTGAGCTCAAAGCAAGATTAAATAGTAGGATGCGATAGTCGTCTACCATTTTTCCTAATATTGAAACAGAATGTGTGCTTCTAATGAAATGATGAAGTAAATGGTTAGCTTTCTCTCCTCCCCCCCCCCCCTCCTCCCCGCCCACCTCTTCCCCAGCCACAGTTGTTACTGACAGGAGACCAGCCTTGGCAAAATCGGTTTTCACCAACTCCCAGTCCCACTACCCCTATCCGACACTAACTTCCGTCTCAGCACTCGGGACACCCAGTCTACCACGCCTCCATACAGCGGATGGACGGACGGACGCACTTAAGTGGACGGACGGACGACGGAAACACGGTCACACGGACACGCGCACGCCCTCCCTCCCATGATTTTATTAGTAAAGATATATATATATATATATATATATATATATATATATATATATATATATATATATATATATATATATATATATATATATATATATGATTTCAATAGCTTCCTGGTTGACCACCAGTAGGTTAATATAATTAATGATTTTTAAAACTGCTTAAAAATTGCGACCTCCCCCGGGACTTGAACCCGGATCTCCAGATTGCCGGTCTGAGCGGTCTGACCAGGAAGCTATTGAAATCACATGACCCAACAGCTGGGATAGCTGGGAGATGTCGATCAGGCAGTACAATTTCCTGTCAATTTGGGGTGTGATCCACAAGTCTTGAAATGTGTGACTGTACGAAAGATATCAACAAATGAAACTATTCAAGAAGATCTTCCTCTCTGGCGTAATGGGTAGCGCGTCAGACCGGCAATCTGGAGATCCGGGTTCAAGTCCCGGGGGAGGTCGCAATTTTCAAACAGTTTTAAAAATCATTATATATATATTTATATATATATATATATATAATTATATATATATATATATATATTTATATATATATAGAGAGAGAGAGATAGATATATATATATATATATATATATATATATATATATATAATTTTTTCAAATAATTATTAGTTCTGAACAATACACACATACAAGAATAATTAGCGCGCTCTTCCACGAGGTCAAAGGAGGCTCATCTGTGGGATACAAGAAAAGGATAATTTCTATTTATGAAAAATGAATATTATAATTTTGTTAATAATCGAAAGACTCGTATTTAGAAATGGAACTCATGATTGAAAATTGATATTGATAAACTATACGAAATTCGGTATGTGATACTCATAGAAAAAGTTCACTCAATATTCAGGCCCTACGTTTTCTCACCTTTCTTATAAATCACAGTTATTTGAAATACGAACTTATGAATTACTTTATTTCCGCTTGTTTCTTAGAAGCATTTTATATGAATATGAATATATATATATATATATATATATATATATATATATATATATATATATATATATATATATATATATATATATATATACGTTTTTATATATATATATATACTTTTTTTTAAATCCATCCTTCATATAAATATATATATTTATATATATATATATATATATATATATATATATATATATATATATATATATATATATATATATATATATATATAATCTAAGCACCCCTTTTCATGTTACTTTTCAGTTTTCATATTAACTCAAAAAAGTTCATGATAAGAACCTGGAGAACCCACTTTTCATCTACTTCATTTTCCTTGTTTGCCAGACTCCAATGTATTTTGTGAGTCTTAACAATGCTTTTCTATCTCGGCTGCTTACGGCAAGAGCAAAGCAACATCTTTTTTGTTGGAAGTTTTGAAAGAGAAAACTTTCTCACTGATCGAGATTTCAAATATAGAAGTAATTTTCGGCTCGAGAATTGTTTCACTCATTCGAAATATGAAAACATACCCTTTTGGCAATATGAAATGATGATATTCATGATGACAATAATAATAATAATAGTAATAATAATAATAATAATTATGATTATAATAATATGACTATCATAATAATGATCCTAATAACAATAAAAAAAATGAAAAAACTGAAAATAATAACAACTCAATGATAATAATGACCATGCATTGAGAAGATATTGGAACGGGATGGATTGCTCTTAATCTAGCTAAATATTCAAAAGACTATAATATTATTAATACTTCACTATTTGATTTTCAGAAAGGGTAGAGTGCAGTCGATTTACTTTCATTATTCTCTGATCATTTTTTTCCAGGCCCAATTCCAATCTTCATGTAATAGCACTTTTTATTGATTTTTCTAAACGATTCGACACTCTAAATTACACAAAATCAGCTTCAACTCTAAAATACGTAGGGATAAGAGGATATTTGCTTTCTTGGTTTGAGAATGACATGAAAAGTATTCAAATAGTAGTTAAAGTAGACAACAATTACAGTTTTTGTAAAAACATTGTAACGGTACTGGAGTACCTAAGAGGTAACGGGTGGGTTGGCCGAGAGCAAGCAGATAAAGTATCGACACAGGCAAGTTGAGTTGTTCTAGATTATTTCTCTCTAATTAATAATCCGTGGATACTCTTTCAAACCGAAATAAAGTTAACAAATGCTCGTTCACTCAAGTTTGGTCGTCTCAAAGTGGATAGGCAACGTAGGCCTACACATGAAAACTTTTTCAATTAGTTGCTTCCAATACGGCGGACCATGCATGCTCAAATTTCATTGATTTTTTTTTTTTGTAAATTAGCTAAATGATGAATGGTGAGTAATCATTCTAAGTGACTATTCATCGTACCGGAAGTAGGTTTTAGATTGGGTTTGGTTCAGATTGAATTAGTTTGGAATGTTTGTTTGGTTAGGTAAGTTATAGTTGAGGTTAGTTGTTAGTTAGATTGGGTCATTTGGATTTACTTGGGTGGCGCGCAACAAAAACAACAATTACGTTCGGATGTGGTGACAATAAGACCGATGGTCCGATGAATAGTGGCTCCCATAATTATTGCGATTTATTTACGTTAGTATATACTTTTAGTTGTATCCTCGAAAAAATAAAATCATCTACTAACTACATAACAGTGAAATCTTCAGTTTTTGGAAAAGAACTTATGACGGATTTAACGCTATCGAAAAATGCAGTTGCGTTTCTTATCCTAAACCCTGGTAATATTTATCCTAGAATAATAATATATCCCAAATCTAGTAGTTGTACAAATAAAATGTTGATATTTGTGTTCGTTATGTAGGCATACGACATTCTTCATTTGAGGATTCAGGTATAGCCTAGGCCTATAACAATTCTCCAGTTCAAAGGTCGAGTTCTCCACCACATGGTCAGTTGGGGTCCATATATCGTGCTACTGACTCTTCACCAATTTACGCCATCTATTCTATTGCATGGAGAATGTATTCGAAATCATGTTGGAAAGTCAAGAATCCGATCATAAAATGAGCGAATGCGTTATGATATTTACAACTCAAATCGAGGTAGCGGAACAGCGTCAAATAATAATTTGAAGTCAAATTATGACCGCAATAATCGGGAAGAGGAATTAAATTGGTCTAAATTGTGCAGCATACAATGAATACTATTGTTTTCAATGTTACGTTAGGACTTGTTAGTCTGAAGTGTAGCTATTGAAGTTATTCAACACAATAGGACTAATGCAAAAAATCTCAGAAGTAAATTGAAAAATGATCATAATTAACATAATCAAAACTAAATAACGAGAGTCAGCGACATGATTATAGCTAGGCCTACTCTCATTCATATTACTATGTTTTTACAACATGCACACTTTTCCCAGAAACTCTTTCTGTTTTCACAAAATAATATTATTTTCAACACAAATATTTCGTTATCTCCAGAGATTGAGCGGAAAGATGATTTATGCAAGGAATCAAAACTCCAAAAGATTTCAAGAAAGTAATTCGTTTGAAATATAAAGTTCCAATAATTTTGGAAAATTGTAATTGACCATTGTAGATCGTCCGCCCTCATGATGTCACAAAATATAAAAACCAATCAAATGGACAGTAAAGCAAGGGAAATAGGGAAATAACCAATCAGAAGGTATCTAAATTTCCCCTGCTTCGTATAAGTGTCACGCCCATCTATAATGATCAATTATAATTGAAGTTTATCAATCCAATTATTGATTGTTGGATTCGTGTGAGGCACTCAATCGAACGGTATTCAACCTCGACTCCCTGAGATGATTAAGTTCTTGAAATGAGAGCTGAGCAAGAGTGAGTCGACATAACTACAGTGCAAGATGCATTGAGGGCTGCGTTGGTTGGCCGACCGACAATCCAACGCAACCCTCAATGCATCTTTCTTTAGTGATAACAATTTATCAACACATTTCCGTTTTTCAATTTGTATCGATTCGAATATGAGCCACGTGTATGTTTTCGACCGTTCTGATTGGACAAAAGTTATGCAAATCGCGTGGTGGACCAACCAGAGAGCAGTCAGGTGTTTTCTAGCAAATCCCGCGAGACAATTGACAAGCGAGAATGCATTCTTTAAAAGTGTGTTTATCGCGTCGGATATAATATCTAGTTTGTGAAAAGTCTTGGAAAAAACACATAGGCCTACAATTTAAGTGAGCGTAATTGTAATTGAATATATGTGTCACTGACGCTTGATATTTATATGCTTTCGATATATTCTCAAGTTTATTCTCGAAAAAATGATTACCAATATATTTTGAGATATCATACATTTAGTCCTATTGTTTGATTTTTTTTTCTTTTATGACATGGAAACTTGATACATAATCATTGCTCCCCAATTAAGGCTATGGATGAAAGATAGGATCGTTTGGACGGGGCACCACAAGGGCGATCTTATACCACCCCATTTTAACACACACTAAAATATTATGAGTTGATGCCTTATTAATATGAAATGTATCAGTATAGACTCTACTACTTTACACTTCCTTTCTTTCTTTTCGATAATGATTCAATTATTAGATTCCGAAACTGCTCGTGAATTGTAAAAATCACTTCAAGAATGACCATATTTCAAAAAAATCACTGCTGGGAATTTTGCTGGGAGAAATAACGAAAATGACTTCGAACATGTCCATAGTGATTATACTATTGGAAAAGACTTTCGTGATGTCCGTAGTGATTCAATCATTTCACTCCAAAATCGCTTGTAAATATCAAAAATCACTTGAAAAATGCCATGAGACTATTTCAAAAAATTGCCTGCGGGGCTTTGCTGGGAAAATCGCAAAAGTATGGCTTCGAGAATGTTCGTGATGATGAAATTATAAGACTCCAAAACCACTCGTGAACCGCGAAAATCTCTTGAAAAATGTCCATATTTTCAAAATTTCCATGCGGGGCTCTGCTGGGGGGGCTTCCGCCCCCCAGACCCCCCTTTCGCGCGTGGCTGATGTCCAGCTGGGCGGTCATTTTTTTGTATTCATGTAACCTGTGAGCCCCCCCAATACACAAATCCTAACCACGTCCCTGGTTATATGGTCATATCGAAACGTATTTGAGGTCAAATGTCAATATTCGAGGTCAATTGATCTTTTCGAAATATCACTAAATTATGCTTGTGGATAATCTGACGACATGGAAATTCGATGGGAACAATAGTGATGATGATTAACATCTTCTTGGTGACCCCCCAACAGATAATATATTTGAGGGTTTAAATAAGCGAGTAATGATGAACCTATGGAGTGAAGATAAGTTGGAGGACCAAGTTGAACAAAACTAGATGTGCAAGGCAGAGGCGATATTCATGTGAAGCGATCGTCATACGACGATTAGTGGAATGGGTGGCTCCAGTAAAAAAAACCTATACGGGATTCAAACTCGCGGCCAACGGTGACCATAGTTTCTGAGGCGATGCCTTAGTTGACTGAGTCACGGAGGGTTGCAATGGGAAAATGCAATAGCAAACTAGAACCAAATATATAATACAGTAAGAAAACAGATTGATTCAAAATTACAAACGTCCTCCAAAGACTCATCTATAGACCCTACTGATTTTCTCATTCATGCGAGGACCAATGGTTTGATTCAATCCTTATTTACTGATGAAACCCGAGAAAAAATAAAATTGTACTCCAACTCCCCCTATGTTCATAAATTCAAAATCGCAAAAGTATTTTCTAGCTATGCACCAAATTTCGTGCTTGAAACCGAAAATAAGTAGTCCGCTGAATTTGTCACCTCCTAATCTCACAATAACTGGATGGCCTTGTTTTAGGAGTATTTTTGGGGAAAACCCGGGTGAATTTGGGTTGCTCCCGGGTCGATTTTAAATTGCAATAGTATTTTCTAATTTTATGCTGGTAACTTGAAATACAATATTCCGGAAAATTCGTAACCTCACTGATCAAAACAAAAGTGAATAGCCTCGTTTCAGGGGTAGTTTTTTAGAGAAACCGGGTGAATTTTGCTTGCCCCTGGTTGATTTGGAATCATCGTAGTATTTTCAAGCTACATACCAAACCTTGTATAGGAATAAAGTCAAACTGCATTAGATTTCATACTGGATTAAAATCAAATCTAATTTTTTTGACTTTAATCCATTTGAATAACGTCAAAACGTCTTTTGACTTTATTCCACTGGATTAACGTCAAATAGCTTTTAAACCCAAGTTTTGCAAAGAACATGCTACATAAATGATTTGACGTCTTTCCATTTGACGCTATTCCATCTCCTCCTAAAATCAACTTACCGTAGATATAGATAGTTTTAAACTTTTGAACCAGACATTTAATATTTGATACGAATAACAAATTGAAATGAATAGATGGATGAATGGATGAATAATATTGTTACTGAATTAATCATTATGAAAATAAATAAAATTGAAACAAATATCACCAATATTATGATAAACGCAAGGAGAAAGAAGAAAGAAGAGAAAAATTAGTATTCAAGAAGAAGAAGAAGAAGAAGAAGAAGAAGAAGAAGAAGAAGAAGAAGAAGAAGAAGAAGAAGAAGAAGAAGAAAAAGAAGAAAATGAGAATTAGGATTGAAGATTTTTTCTTCCCGAAGTCAACGTTTGAATTGTTAACTATCCCTGAAATTTTTACCCCAAGATTTATTATTTGTTGATTGTGAGTGATCTCATTTTAATTATTCTCTGAGGTGGTGATCATTTGTGGTGCCCCGTCCGCACGATCCTCCTACATTTCATTCATAGCCTTAATTGGGGAACACAAATTTTGAGTCAAGTTACGATGTTGATAAGAAAAAAAATTGAAACGAACTCGATTACTTAGTAATACTTGCAGAAGTGTAGTGGGGTCAGGGCGCAACAGGAACAGGGGCAGTTACAACTCCATAGATTATATTATGATATCAATTCAGAACATAAAGGAATACCGAAGTCTACTAAAGAGAATAAAAGGTACAACAATCTGAGTAGGCCTGTATATGAAAATAAATAGGTCCATAATGAAATATAGTCATGGTTGTTCGTGTTAGACTCACACTAGAGATATAAAATATCATTTCAAATAAATTATAATTGAAATATAATATAAGTTACACTTAATATAGGCCTAGGCACAGAATCAATACTATATATGAATTATAGTCGCCAGCAATAGTCGTGTCAAACGGCCTTTCATAATATAATGATCCCTATTAAAATATACCAAGAACTGAAACATACAGAATAGTATCCATCTATATATATATATACATATATATATATATATATATATATATATATATATATATATATATATATATATATATATATATATATGTATAAATATATATATATATATATATATATATATATATATATATATATAAATATATATATATATATATATATATATATATATATATATATATATATATTTATATATATATATATATATATATATATATATATATATATATATATATATATATATATATACACATATATATTAAAATTTGGTCATCGTATTTCTACCTAATCAGTGTATACAATATCGACGACATATCCAATTTATCAGGCTTATATGCAATACAAAATAATGTCTATATCATCTAAAGTTAACATAACTAATGAATAAGAACGGTAGGTCCATAGTAACAATAATATTTTTTCTCACGAATAGTCCTAATAATGAAAATGCACATGGATTTGAACATTTTCAGATCTATATAATATCAGAACAAAGCGAGATATTATTTCCTCGCTGCTTCACCCATTGCTACATCAACATAATAAGACGCTTGTTTTATACCAACCCATAGAATAATAATACTTGAAATAAAATATTATTGAAATTTAAAAACAAAAGACAGATATAAAAATGGTGTGGAATAGCCTAATTAGGAGATAATATAAGTTACATTACGATCAATAACCGCTGTGCCTTCAGTTCAACACGCCTTATTTTCGGGCGTTGCTAAATGCAATTACAACTTTGTTGAAATACAAAACTCGATATCAGCAAATTCTTCCTATAGTGTAAGAATTATAGTATGACGGTATATTAGGTAGGAGACAGTCACATTTAGTGGACAATACAAAATGGTGCAATCAAATATAACTATCATTTTACTGATGGTAGTATCCTGGATCCTGGGTGAGTTGAATATATAACTTGACATTATTTTATATATTAAATTAATAATGAGTGATTATTATTCATGATGATATAATCAATAATATGCATGAACAAATATTGAAATTCAAGATTTCCTATGATCTATATGAATCTTACAGTCAACAAACGCCATAGTAAGGTTTATAATCTGTTTGTTATTGATAACACGGGCTTCAAACTTGGAAAAGACAAATTTGGTTTGATAACATGTAATAATCAACATACATACATAGGCCTACTACATACTTACAAACATAACAAACATACTCACGTTATTATCTATTCTGGCATGGTTTTTCGTGGTTTCTCAGAGTCTGCGATGTAAAAGCTTGGATGGAGTACGAATTGGGTATGACCTTTTAATTAGTAGTGATATACTCAAATATACCAATTTAGGCCGATCACTGATTTTTTTTGTATGAAATAGTGATGAGCTTTACATCTGCTGTTGAGGAAAGAAGTGGATATTGCTTCAGAGACTTAGTTCAAAGTGGAAGACATCAACATTCGAGTGTTTGGTTTACTCTTATTGCTTGTAATGTCCGGATACCACTAGAACGGTTTATAAGTGTTATGCTGTGTTCCGGACTTTTGGGAACTGCATTGAAAGACTGGTAGACTGAAAAGTATGATCACAGACAGTGCAGTCCTGGTGTCAAAGGTATGATTGAATATAGTGTATATAGATAATTATTTATATTTGTGACAAGACCACCACGAAGTCTTGAAACAATTATGAGGTCCGCTTCAAAATGGTCTTACTAATTCATCGTTGACCTTAATTGGGAAACATGATGATTTCGATATTGACAAGAAAAACAAATACCAATATGTAATTGCAGCTACTCAACAAATTGCACACATTGTTAGAAAAAAATGAAATATCCGAACATATCATTAGACATATATTATGCAGCAGTTGTAAAGTTTTGAAGTAAATTGATAACAAACTGATGACAATATAATTCGAGATATATTGTTCCGTTTTTTCCCGTTTATACCGGCAAAATAACCTAAAGCGCTCGTTGCATGCAGGAATTCCCACAAAAATGATTGTAAAGTTTTAAAACTTGCCAAATTTATTGCTCACACTAATGGGCGCATGTCATCAGATAATTAGAATTTTCATAGGTCTGGTCGTTATTTTGATACAGATTTATTTAGAATCTCATGGATTTTTTTTTAAATGTCTTGGCAACTAAAACGTTAATGATAATCAAACGGCAAGACGTATGAAAATTACAAGTATCTGATGACTTGCTCATTAGTTTGAACATCAACTTTGGCAAGTTTAAAGTGCTTACAATTATTATTGTTTTGGAATTCCCGTATTAAACGAGCATATTAATTCATTTTGCCGGTACACGGAAAAAACGAGTCAAAATATTGTGAATTATTTTTCATCAGTTTAAACTTTTTGATACCAATTCACTTCAATGGTTCTGCATTAGTTGATTCGAAATGAAGTTATTTCTAAGAAGTAATTTTGAATATAGGATGAAAATAGGATGAATAGGCTATATAGACTTCTAGATGAATGCATGAAGTGCATTGTATAACGACTATGCGCATATTACCATAGTTCAGTCAAAAGAAGCACCCATATAGATTGAATTTACATATTTGTTTTATCTCTCACCAGCTTTTTAGTGAGGTTAGTTTAGCTGAGAAGGTTCTTTTCTTATTTATTGTTATGAGTAGAAATGTATTCGTCTGTCCGTAACAAAGTGGAATTATCAAGTTATTTAGGTACAATTCTTTTTATTTCAAATACCAAAATAATTAGTTTCGCTATGTTACTGAGAAGATATTCAACTTTCGCTCATGTGAAAGAATTAATTGAAATAAAATAACTAATTAACATAACTAAAGAAGCCGATGAGAGATTTAAAAAATTGAAAATATAATCTATGGCAGCTGGAAACTTGCCATATGAAAACATAGCGGCTAAATCGTCAAATCCATTATTATTTTGCTTCAAGATGATCCTTTATAAGCCTATATTTAATTTATCATTGTGAGAAAATGTTGAAAGATAACTGAAACTTTTTTATTTTCCACAGTTTGCCCTAAGAACGTACAAGCAATTGAAACTGAGTCGAGTCAGCTACTGCTTCAACAATCGTCAGAACTTGGCCATCTTCTCCGTTCCAAGCGTTGCACTCTTGATGAACTAAAACAGCGAATCGCTCAAATAAATCAAAGACTTGATCAACATAGAACCAGGAAGTCGTTGAATGGTCAACTACGACGCCGTTCTAAACAGAACACATTTTTAAGTACCGGCAATGCTCAATCGTTTGGTGCTCTTGATCAGTATATGCCTATCTCTCGAATGCGGCTGACAGAAAATCAAATGCAATCACCGATCATTTCGAGATTAGTGAATCACCAACATGAAAATGATCCTTATAGCATCCCAAAACTCGAAAGAAAGTCTCCCGTTGGCTTAAATTTTCCGAAACTTGGTAAACAAAAGTATATTTTACCACCTCTACAATTAGGTAAACATGATACCATTATTTCAAGTTTACGGATTCGAAAACCAGATCCAATATCTCGTTTACCAAGGTTACCTCGCTCAAGAAACAACTTGAAGACACCGATGGCTAACAGTTTCAACATCAAATCGAGACCAAAGTTCATGTATGAAAAAATTAATCAGAAAATACATTTACCAGACGGAATATCTTTCGAAATAAGAAAATCATCGGCTAGCCGCAGACATACTCTAACCGATCAAAATGATCAAAACGAATTGAAGCAACCACATGAATCAGTTATAGTAAGCAATGATGTTTCTCCTCTATTGGTGAAACCAGTTGATCATATTGTTGATGATTTAAATTTGATTACGTTAAACAAAAGTTCAGGACATGTGTTAAACGGGAATGTTGAACGAGATGGTGATGAAATATTCAAGGTTTTGAAGTCGACCTATTCTTCTGATGAACCAGTTCTGGAGTTCGATTCTATTGACAGTGATTACGAAAAAAATAACTCACCATTCATCAATATAAACAAGACCAGCTTGATGAACAAATTACGTGTATCCGATTCGGGAACTATTAACGTAGAAGAAATAGCAGCTTCAGTTATTAATATTGATTCTGACGATATTCCTGATATCTATCCAAACATTTCCTGGGAAGAGCGTGAGAACCAAACTCCAATCAATGATGCCATTGATTACAGTGGACAACCTGTAGAGAACATAATACTTGCCAATCAAACTGATAATAACATTTATAATTCGACTGTGTTCATTAACAACAGAAATTTACCAAATTTTTTTGTATCATCTCTAAGAGATGAGCCTTCAAAACTAAGCAGTGAGAAAAGCTTAAATTCTGCAGATTTGAGCAATGAAACGTTGAATCCATTTTCTCGGCATATTAATACGAGCATGGATGATATCACTTCAAGGAATGATAATTCAGTATCAGGAATTTTTCAAAACTATAATTCTATTGAAGATATTTCTGACGTACAAGATTCAATTCTGGTTGATACCAAATCTCTGGCTCACGCCACTGTCATTGATGATAACATTTCAGTGACCGACAAGTCTGATCTTCCTGAACATGTTTTCTCGTACAACCGTTATGACTCGGACCATTACATAGACCGTGAGGAAAAACACAGGACAAGCTCTGAAGAATACAAGCTTAGCTATGGAGATCCTCTTCCAGTGACAGTCACGCATTCGAACGACTACGTGCCTCAAGTATCCAACGTTTTCATATTAAAAACGCTCAAATCCGAAAATGCTAATTTCGCTATACCAAAATCAGTACATTTATATTTAGGTACGCCAGGTAAGAACTGAATAAACAAAGACTGATTTCCAAGCGGACCCACCCACAGCGTAACATTTTCAGTGTAAACATAACATATGAACGATCGTAGTGACTTTGCGGATGAAAACATTGTGCTGACCTGCGCGCTTCATACCATTCAGAGAAGTATCTGCCAAAATACTGTCAATCCATAATGAACATATATTCAGGATATGTTACGTGCTATTTGAATGTAACGGTACGCAGTGAGGTAAAAATCGATTATAAAAATATCGAGTGTTACTGTTACATACAAAAATTATGGTATTTACACCTGTATGTGTTATTGTAAAATTTGACTGATTGGCATTTTCTACAAAATTGTCAGCATTTGTGTATTTGTCAATTGTGTATCTTGCAAGGTACAAGTTGTATGATCATTTATATCTGTGGAATCATCCTGGTGGAATTTTTTGCGCTATGGAGACTGGCGCCTTAATACTACAGAGCTTGATCATGTATATAGACAAAGTAATATGTATATATTATCATAATACTTCTTGTAATAATGGAGCAATATAACTTCAATTTGTCATTACTTAGACCATTTGAAGATTGTAGGAAAAAATCAACATGGCCTATATTTGTGCTATTAAACCAACTCCGAAATTCGGATGTGAAATCTTATTTTTATTTTACCTTTCTATCACACAGTCAAAATATAAGATTGGTAAGATTGGTGTGTTTTGGGCAGCACAATTGGAACCTAAACAGAAACAAAGAATAGCAAAGAATCATTCAATTTCTGGTCTTTAAACCTAACTGGAATCGTTATAAAAGAAGTCAAATGAAAGTGAAATCGGAACTGAATTTTGATAATAATTATTATGTCTGTGTTCTCACAGTTTTGAATGTTCCAAAAATCCGAGACAAAATCTTGACCCAAACGCTAAAATTGATTAAATATCACGACGAGTAGAAATAGCAAGTTTTGAATGATTCATATTTGTATATACGATACGCCTCAGCCAAAAAACTACAATTTCTTATGTTGATGTGAATCGTTTCAGCCATTATAAATCGTATATTATGTCTTCTTAAAATATACAAACATTATTTCTATTGCGAAAAATTCAACAGGCACAATATTATGCGAAATGCTGCTAAGAAAATGTTTTTGTGATCAAGTTACACCACTACTTCAAATTAATTCACTATGTAATATAAAGCGACATATATCAAGTGAATATATAAATAGCTTCATTTCTCTGGTGTATATTAATAACGTATAAGTTACACTTATATGTGAATGGTTGTAGGCCTATACCCATGATGGAAACACGGTAGAAGTACGTTCGTAAGATACAAGATCATCTATCATCATTACATTGACAAATATAGCCACTATATTTGTGAAGCTGTTCCATTTTGTATTTGTATTTGTATAGCCCTATTTGAGCAGCATGAGCTGAAAATTTGAAATAAATATTGTGTATAAATTTTGCCACCATCTCGATTTCAACATGAATGAGTTTGAATGTAAAGTTTGAGTTTTTGAAAGTCAAAGCCTTTTCTGGACGAGATTCACGTTCAGAAACACACATACATTATTCAAAAGCATTAAATATTAATGCTACAGCGAGTTTCTTTTACAATTACTCAACTTTTTACAATTATTCAGTTGGTAGACGACCTTCTTCTTTCATTGAAACCACTATTATATGTTTGTGCATTTCTATGATTATTGATTGCTCATAACGACCTTATCAAACACCCATACAATTTAGTTTTATTGAATGAACGTAACCGTTATATTCGAAGCCTCAGTCTGAATTGCGACTATCATCGCCGTCCTCCTTGGCTCAGCCTGCTGAGGCACCGCTTTGCATGCTAGAACACGCTGTAGTCACAGTTGGTAGGTTAAAAAAAATGAATATTTTTGGAAAGATTTTATTCTTCACATTTTCCCACTCAGTCTAATCTTATGGGGTTTTTTGAAACTTTGTTATGGTGTTTCTCAAAAATGGTCCAACCGATTTGGCCCCAAAACTTTACAATTCTAAGTTAAATAAGTCCGCGTGTCCAGAAAAAGTTCTATGTTGATCAGTCAAGTCATGTGACCCGTGCAGTGCTCACAAACAAACCACACACACACACACACACACACACACACACACACACAGAGAAAAAGTTCCGTAAAGAGTAGGATAAAAGTCTTTGCTAACGCTCATCCAACAAAGTCGATGCACCCTTGATTAATGCAACGCTGAGCGCCATTCGATTTGCGTCACACTGAAAGGCATCAGTTGTCTTTCGCCAGTTAATCACAACGGCTGACAGGTAGCCAGTTCGACCAGACAGTCAATCCAACACTCGTGTACTTACCACCTTCGTTGTTCCTTCGTTGTGCCTTTTCGTTGTGCCCTCGGTTCTCGACCCTAGTGATAACCAACAATCTTGGTTCGCTTAATACAAATTTTATCATTATTATTATGCGGAACCTATCCACAGCGTAACGTTTTCAGTGTCATCATGAACATTTAGCGATCGTAGTGACCTTTGGATGAACATATTGTACTGAAACTGCTTCACAACATTCGGAGAAGTATCTTCTAAAATACTGTCAATCCATATAATAAACATTCACATTACTTTACGTGTTATTTGTATGTCACGGTATTTTTAACGGCATCTTACAGCATTTGGTAATTATTTATCGTGCACGGCTCAAGTTGTATGATCATTTATATCTGTGATATCACCCTAGCGGAAACTTTTCGCCCTTTGGAGACTGGAGATGCCTTAAAAGCTGCAACACTGTTAACACTGTTAGTGATAGCTTAGGATGGTATATCGAGATTATTGTTTGCTCAACGACCCACGAACAGCTAGATTGTTCGGGAGTGCTAGTAAAATGGTGAAATAGTGGGAATTTGTTAGAAAAATGAATAACTTGCGAGAGTGGTGTGTTTCTACGGTGACAATCTCGTGATTGAACGTACTGCCCTCTTTCTAATTGATAATCACAAGAAATAACTACATATTTATTCCACTTTACCAGTAACTATTGCTCGTTTGTGTAAAAATGGAGATCTATACATAGAGGTGCGACAAATTCAAGGATAGCAATTGTTAATATAATATGAGCCTAGTGTTGATAAATATAATATCATATCATCAGAGATGTTTGTGAATAATTGTTCGTCATGCCGTCAAGTGTTCATTGAAGAGTGGCATACAATGGTTCCCCGTGACGAATTTTGAAGCTATATATACAAAATTTATCAGTGGGTATAACGGAAAACGATTCCGAAAAATAAAACTCCACAGTTCTTTTAATGGCAATAATTTAAAGATCACGTTACCGTTGTCCATATCGGGGATTGGTCAACTATACTATAAACCACCTGACCTAAAAAAATTACCAATTGTACTCTAAACCAACTGTACTAAAAACAAACTGACCTGAACTTCTATTTCTTGAGAACCTGTACAGAAGTAAACTTGATGGGTTTGAATCCTCCTCTTCACAAATTGTAAGCATCCCATCCATGACTCTTCTACATTAACTATTTAGTGATGGCTTAGGTTAGGTGCTTAAGGTTTGTGTCCAATGAAATTTCTGAAGAGCAGGAGCTAAACATCTGACTTTTACTTCTGTACAGGTTTCTCAAGAGGTCAATTGGTTTTCAGTACAGTCGGTTTTAGTTTCAGGTCAGTTGGTTTTTAGTACAGTTTAGTTTTAGATCAGTTGGGTTCTAGTAGGGGCCTACAGTTGGTTTATAGGTCAGTTGGTTTTTTACTACAGTTGGTACCTTCTTGTCCATATCGGCACAGGTTTGACAGCCGTTATTCATCGGACCATCTGTCTATGTCACCGAATGCGGAGTTGTTCTTGTTGTTGCACGCATCCTAAACTGGCCTAGAATAACCCAATCCAATTAATTTAATGAGCCTAACCTATGCAAACTGGTCCAACCAAACAAACATCCTAAGCTAATTCAATCTGAACTAAAACCAATCTAAAACCTACTTCCGATGCGACAAATAGCCACTTCGCTACCGCTGGCCACATCGGCACAGGTTAATACAGAGGAGGTAGCAAGACTACGTGAACCACTGTACTATGTTGAAATTTGACTGTGAGTTCGACTCAACGACGTCAGAAGAGAATGAATCATCAACAGACAGTGACTGGTATGAAGACAATGAGGATATGTTCCCTATCAATCCTATCGTTCCTGATGGGCCATCAACTCTTCGAAGATCGAAGCGAGTCCGATATATACCAGTTGAATGTGAGTATGTTTGGTGACATTTTCAATTCACTCGGATATTTGATTCATATGCATATTGTTTGTTCTTAATCCCTTGACTTATCATTATAAGTTTTACTACAATTTATTGAATGAGCTATATTATATTCATATTTACTTTGGAATGGTAAGATCGCCTCAGTGGAAAGATCGCCTATTATTGTGAAACAATGGCTTCATGTCAAGTTTCTGATACAAATATATATATATATATATATATATATATATATATATATATATATATATATATATATATATATATATATATATATATTTTTTTATATATATATATATATATATATATATATATATATATATATATATATATATATATATATATATATAGCACAAAGAATAACATCATTGAAGTCTAGATTGTATGTAAACAAAATATACCAAGATAGCTCAGTCAAAATTGCAAACCTGCATAGGTCTTCCCATAAAAAAACATTCAGATAGTAATTTTATTCTTATATTATCAATATGACTGAACCAATTCAATTCACACTGTCTATGATTATAAACCCCAAATTTAGTTTCTTCACTTTATATAATATTTTATATTCAGCAAGTTAAATTAAAGGACTCGAGTCAAAATGTTTGTTATATGAGTTCAAATATTAGTCAAATATTGGAGTTACAACCTACAACCTCGATAAAAAGAGCACCACAAATGTATGCGTCTCTTTGTAAAAAGCTTCCTCTATTATATTCTATATATATTATATTATATTTTATTCTATTATATATATTATTATATATTATACTATTAATATATTTTATATATTCCATTATATATATATATATATTCTCTAATATTCCAGTATTTGGGGTGGTAAGATCGCCTCTGTGGTGCCCCGTCCAAACGATCCTATCTTTCATCCATAGCCTTAATTGGGGAACAATGATTTTGTATCAAGTTTCGATGTTATTAAAAAAAAAAATCTACTATATGGCTCTTTGAACACGAATTGGAAAATAATATTGCGCAGTGTTGATTTCAGGCTTTTCTGGTGGGGGGGCCTTGGAAAATGTATAGGGTGCCGTGAAATAGACGACAGCCATTAAAATAGGCGACAAGTCATTAGATGAGCGTAGCGAAGATTGTTATTTCATATACCGAAAAAAATTGGGCTTTGTTTTTATGTTTCTTTTTTTTCAGTCCATTTTTTTTTTTTTTTTTTTTTTACGCGGCATTCAGGTCAGGAAAAATGCATCTTGAAACTTTTTCTATATATTGACGGCCCCGGGGGGCCCATGCTTCATCATCAGAAATGCGTTTCAACGATTACCGAAAAATAATGAACGTAACTTGAAAAAATACTTCTTGACATTATCTGAAATTACTTGAAAAATAAGTGACTGATTTGAAAATATATCAATAATGAAGAAATTCAAGTTGAACTTGATCAAACAAGTGTATTCATACGATTCGTGTCAGAAACACATATTTTTTCTCTGTACTTACAGCACTTGAAGTAAATATGAGCTTGCTACATTTTGCCGCAGGGCCGTCGTTGGGGGGTCGATCGACATTTGCATCCCCCCCAATAACTTATCCTCCTTTAAAGATATATATTGTTGACCTACAAATAAACACTCATTAAAATATGATGTGTTGGTGACCTGATAATATGAATTGTATCAGTATACACTCTACTACTTTACACTTCCTTTTTTCTTTCCGATAATGATTCAATTATTAGATTCCAAAACTGCTCGTGAATCGCGAAAATCACTTGAAAAATGACCATATTTCAAAAAAATCACTGCTGGGAATTTTACTGGGAGAAATCGCAAAAATAGCTTTGAAAATGTCTATAATGATTATACTATCAAAAATAACTTTGGTAACCTCCATAGTGATTCAATCATTAGACTCCAAAACCGCTTGTAAATATCAAAAATCATCTGAAAATGACATGAATATATATCAAAAAATTCCCTGCGGGGCTTTGCTGAGAGAAATCGAAAAAGTATAGCTTCAAAAATGTCCATGATTAAGCAATTATGACTCCAAAACCACTCGTGAATAGCAAAAATCTCTTGAAAAATGTCCATATTTCAACAATTTCCCTATGGGACTCTACTGGGGGGTTTACGCCCCAGACCCCCATTTCTCACGTGGCAAACTCCAAACTCAACTGGACAAAGTCCAACTGGGCGGTCGTTTTATTCATATAACCTGTGCGCCCCCTAATACACAAATCCTAACGACGTCCCTACATGATTTTGGTGAAAAGTCAACACTATTTTTCCTCTCAAGAGTAAGTGTTATTTGATCTTCATCTTCAATAGAACCATTTAATTTCATGGAATGACATAATTGTGGATGTATTTCAATAATAATTTCGAGTGTATTCTAATCGTCCTCAATAGTAAATTGGAAGGACATGAAATACGGAGGTTGCATGTTGAGTGATATCGAAATTTCATGATTTGAATTGATATATATTTTTTTTTGGGGGGGGGGGGCGGGGGGCCCATCTGAGTCCTTTGCCCCAGGGCCCAAAATTCCTAATTACGCCACTGGCAGCGACCACTACATCCTTTTTTGCACTTGCATGAGAGAAGCATCTGGGATGGACGACCACAATGGCTTCCATTTACTGTTTTTATTTAACGTCCATCCCCATTCTCTAGGCGAAGGCAACTCAGGACGTGCAGTGAGCGAATTCGACCAAATGTACACCTGGTACATGGCTCGTCTTATATGCTGCGTCAGTGCAGCCTTAGTCGGTGGGATTCTATCCATGGGTTTTGATTGCTGAGTAAATAAATGCCTGCGCGTGACATCTGTATGTTCGCAATCAGATGTTCTGGCATAGATTGATATAACAAATATTTCAATGAACTTATCACATTCTTCTGATACCTCAAGAATACCAGATGACAATTGCTCGAAAGTATTGTTCACTTCAGGATAAACCATCCAAAGCTCCCAGAATTGCTTCTTTCCATGGTAAACGAAAGAAGAAACCGTGTCGCATCTCGAAAATGCGTGAAAGAACAACAAGCCTCGAGTCTTTGTTGTACCTAATCTATTGGCAATGTCATGGACTGGTATATACCGTAAACGGTCTCCAGTTCCAAATGCAATGTACATCTTATCAAGTACTAGTTTGTGAAACAATGCTATAGCAATAACAACTACGTCCGTATCAACTGTTTTCATCAAAATAGTTCTAGCCTACTTCCTCTTGGCACAGCATCTGGTATGTGCAAAAATATCCTGGTGTCCGCTTCTTCGTGTGAATACGGTGCTACAACGGATACATCTTCTCTTCTAGGTATATAAATGACATTTTCTTTCTATAATGTTACTATTTATCCGTCTATTTTCTTGTTGGATGTCAGTTCTTCTGCTAAGAATTGGAAAAGTATTTTCATCGTCCTCGTCAACTTCAAGAAAATTGCTCCAATTCTGTGGAATCATTGACAAATGATTATCAATGCAGAGATTTCCTAGGGTTCCCTTTCCTCTCGCATCTGCCTTTAAGCTCTCAATTATGTACATGTTCCAAACAACATCAAGACGTTTTTTACCATTCAAAAACGATTTCGCATAGGTTACAAATACTTCCCTTGCATATTGCGTGAACGTTTCAGATTCTCCTGGTTTCAACATTTGCACAATTGCTGCACCGTCGAGGATTACTGTGTCAACTGCTGGTGACACATCCGGAATTAAGTTTAGGCAATCCATGAGGTCGGATTTGGTTCCCTTCTGAAGACTTCCATAACCTGGAATTGATGGTGGAAACCCTTGATTTTCATGACTGAAAAAATCATCGAGATTGCCTCATGGATTGCCTCAAAATGACTATTCCAGAAAGAACTATTGCAATTCTTAGCAAAAGAACTGACATCCAATACAGAAATTGACGGAGAAATAGTAACATTATTGAAATAAAATGTCATTTATATACCTAGAAGAGAAGATGTATCCGTTGTAGCACCGTATTCACACGAAGAAGCGGACACCAGGATATTTTTGCACATACCAGATGCTGTGCCAAGAGGAAGTAGGCTAGAACTATTTTGATAAAAACAGTTGATACGGACGTAGTTGTTATTGCTATAGCATTGTTTCACAAACTAGTACTTGATAAGATGTACATTGCATTTGGAACTGGAGACCGTTTACGGTATATACCAGTCCATGACATTGCCAATAGATTAGGTACAACAAAGACTCGAGGCTTGTTGTTCTTTCACGCATTTTCGGGATACGACACGGTTTCTTCTTTCGTTTACCATAGAAAGAAGCAATTCTGGGAGCTTTGGATGGTTTATCCTGAAGTGAACAATACTTTCGAGCAATTGTCATCTGGTATTCTTGAGGTATCAGCAGAATGTGATAAGTTTATTGAAATATTTTTTATATCAATCTATGCCAGAACATCTGATTGCGAACATACAGATGTCACGCGCAGGCATTTATTTACTCAGCAATCAAAACCCATGGATAGAATCCCACCGACTAAGGCTGCACTGACGCAGCATATAAGACGAGTCACGTACCAGGTGTACATTTGGTCGAATTCGCTCACTGCACGTCCTGACTCCTGAGTTGCCTTCGCCTAGTGAGAGGGGATGGACGTTAAATAAAAACAGTAAATGGAAGCCATTGTGGTCGTCCATCCCAGATGCTTCTCTCATGCAAGTGCAAAAAAGGATGTAGTGGTTGTTGCTCTTGCTTCACTTCAGGATTACCTTGCACAGCATTATGCTTATGTGATGATTGCGAACACTAGATACTATAAAAGTAATCTTGATCTATTATTATGGTTGGGTGGTTGGGGTAGGTGAGGGTGGGTCGCTGTATGTAGCTACCTCCTCGTAGTAAGACCTGGAAACTGGTTGTGAGTTTTTATTAACATCAAATAGAAACCAACTTGCTAAATGTTACAATATATTTCAAAACTGATTAAATTACATTACTTAATGACCTTTGATGACCTTTGGGGTTGGGGTAGGTGAGAGTGGGTCGCTGTATGTATCTATCTCTTCGTGGTGAGACCTGGAAACTGGTTGTGAGTTTTTATAACCATCAAATGGAAACCAACTTGCTAAACGCTACATTATATTTTGAAACTGATTAAATTACATTACACAATGACCTTTGATGACCTTCAATGACCTCGAAATAACTTGTGTCCTTTTTTTTCTATTATTAAATATAATATGAATATATTTTAGTCTCGACGAAGCAAGTGGATAGCTATTTTCAATTGGACTAAAAATAATTATTTTATGGAGTCCAAAATTTGATTTTATTTTCATACGGTTGACCTCACGAAGCAAATAATATATATTATCGCTTCAGTATATCATTAGTTATACGTTCAGTAACATGTACACCATTTCGACCCAGAAACTAATAATTAAAAAAAATAATTAAAAATGGAGTTTTTTTACATTTTTGACCTTAAATTGACGTATTTTATCGAATATACGTGATTTTTGAAGAAAATTTTCACATAATATTGTCGAGATATTACTGAGTTACTAAACAAGAAAGAAAAAATGCACTACCCCCTTATTTTCTTTTTTTTAACGCCACTGGATATTTCAGCCCTCAGGGGCAAAATCTCGCTTGATAACATAGCCAAATATTTTTTAAATATCAAAAGGTACATCTCTACCAAATTTCACGCTTTAATCACCTTAGCCGCTCCACTAAAAAGGGATCTGACCCGATCGTAAGTTTGGGATGCGCAAGAGCATGAACAATTCGGTTTTAGCTGTGATATGAGCGGTACCTCCAAGCAGACGTACCAACAGTGAAACACGTCAGTCGTCAGTGGCTCAGTCACTCACAGTACCTTCAAGGAATCGGTCGCAGGTGGTTGGTTCTCTAGATTTTGATGATAATATCAATGTATTGAGTTACCAGTGATAATAATTTGGGAGTTACTATAAAGCGAACATCCAATAACAAGAGTGTTTTGCCAAATATAAATGGAAGTGCTAGACCTACAGTTTTATACCGCACGAGGCGAGGATATTTGTAGTGGAAACAGTAACGTGGAATACCGTATAGGCCTAGGCCTAGCCCTAGCCGTTTTCTATTTGTTTGCTAATCATCGAAAAAGACATTATTTTTCTACAACCCCGTCAACGGATGAGATGTTTCGGGGGACGTTTCGGAGAATAAACTATAATTCAAACTACGAATGACTAGAATGTGAGTGAGTATACAACAGAAGAATAAAATTGTAGGAGGCAATTGTCTTCCAGTATAGCTTGTTAGATCCGGAGTGGTAGGCCTAAATCAAATAATTATTCTAAATGTGTATAGTACGATTGTTGTATCAACCCATTGTTTAGCTTAGCTATTTCGCGAAAATGAAATACTTTACTTTTATAATTATTATACCGATTGACTTTCGCCGTGATTGTTGACCCGAACCACAATAAAATGAAACCCGGAATGAAATTAGTCATGGTAATAACCTACTTATTAAGTTTACAAGAATACGTTTATATAATGATAATTATTTATAGGCCCTACCAAGGTTAGGTCATAACTCATAACATTATAAACTCAATGGTAAGGTGGAAGAGCAGAGGAGAGGAAGAGCAGATGAGTTGCAGTCACTCGATTGAACCTCTTATCTTGTAATGTTGCTTAAGCCTGTTTTACACGGTCCAAGTGTTCATCCAAGTCCTTGGATTCAAGGGTTGATTATAAGTTCTTGGATCGTCTAAATGGAAAACTTGAAGCAAAAAGCTTCTATCCAACCCTGGGATTTAACCTTTCATCCGTCATTTTCCATTTAGACGATCCAAGAACTTGTAATCAACCCTTGAATCCAAGGACTTGGATGATTACTTACATGATGAATATAAAGACTATACTATTACAATTACAAATTAATAACGAAAATGCAAGAAACTTGTTCATTATCTGAGAAATGGGGATAACATAATAATTTCAGAGCAATCGTTCAAGAATATTATATAGCCGATTCCTAATAAACACTATATTGTAGTTGGAGATGATATCTATGCCTTTCCAATGATTTCGTCTCTTCTGCACTATTGTGGTCAATTAGACTGATGGATAGGCACACTATCCCGTAGCATAGTGCCCGAATTGTAATGAACTGTTTTGATGTGGCGTACTGCCCGAAGCCATGTTTATCAAGCCAGAAATATCAAGTTGGATGTAAAGACGAGATAATTATTAGATGAGATTAAGGTATGATAAGCATACGGATACAACATAGATTTGAAAATTATATTTTTAAAAGTTGAGGGATAAGTACTGTCAAGCTTCTCGCGTTTACTTCCTTATCAACTTGGTGCATGGTGTAGCTTTCTTGCATCATTGCGTCGGGGCTCGGGGCAATATGCCCCATCGAAACAATTCAACAGACGCCTTGCGTGTGCTAATGCCCGCTAGACCAAGCTCGTACCGGTCGGTATAAGCCTAGTTTGTTGTGCTAGCACTACGATCTTGAGGACCATTAAAACTTCCAAATGGGCAGGATAATAAGATGAAAAAAATAAGACCAGAACAAAATGAGAAAAAAGTGTTTGTGTTGTAACATTTTGTGTTGCAAAGTGGTGGTGAGTGGTTGTATAGATTTTCAACTCTAACGTCCTAGTGGGAGTGCACTATAACTCCGACAACAATTAACTGTTGGAAAAAAATGTTCGAAAAATGAATTGTTCTAATGATGATGTCTTATTATGATATTTCGGTTAGTTGACATCATTTGTTTTGTATTTTATTTTCTTCAATTTAAAAATTTCAAGTTTTGTGAAAATTATGTATTTATTTATTTTTTCTGTGTTTTTAAGGTCTGCTATGATGATAGTTACGACCAGAATGTTCAAGCATCAAAACATTTTTTGAAATTAATGAAAATCATAAACAACTGTTAAATAGTTCATTTCGGCATCATAGGTGAAAATATGTATTCATGAACCGTATACTAATTTTCTAATTATCTAATTTTCATTTGTTTGAAATAGAATTAGCAAGGTGTGCTTCAACGTAACCCAAAACCATACCACAATTTTAAACTAGATAACAATTTTGGAATACACAAAATATCACAATTTGGTAACACAGGTGAGAAATTTAGCACACTTACCTTCCAAAAAAATATTCGGCCCAAAATAGTGAACTCAGGGAGAAAGAAATAAGTACTTGGATATTACCAGTAACACAATATTTCACCATGAAAAATATTTGTTTAAATTAAATTAAAATACATTATTTTGATAAAAAGGCAATATTTTCAAGAATTACCCATATGCAGCCACAAGGAAGGAACGAGGAAGGTTGTACTAATATGAAATAATAGTTTTAAAAATCATAGCCCCACGAAGCCACAAGCGTAACTGGACGTTACAACACATAATAATTACTATTGGCAACAAGAATGCATGCATCTAGATTGATACAGAATGAATAACACAGTGGAAAAAGTAATTTCTTCTTGGAACGAACATACAGACAGACAAAAATGACTATAAGCAAACAAATTTGAATATGTACTCGAACAAAAATAGAACAAAAATAAGTCACATACTCTGTAGAACAACCCATCTTATACATTCGAAATATTTAGTCAGGCATGTAGATGTTTTGAAAGTTTATTAAATAATTCAGCTATTCATATTATTTTTTTGTTGTTCTCCATTTAAGCATTGTGAGCAATAATAATTCATCATTCAAATGTTCGCAAACATGAAGACTATTATGAGCAATGTTTTCGCACATTAATTAAATGTGTATTGATTGCTATTTCTATCAACTTGACATTTCCCGGAGTGAATAATTTGTATTTAGGCCTAAAACTCATAAAATTATTAATATCACAATATATAAACGGATTATTTTCCTCTTTTACCATGTTATTAATAATTATGTTGGATTTATAAGTTAATTTTTAAAATGAATGTTGAAATCACAAATTTCAAACGATATAAATAATGTTCAAATAAAATTTCTTATCCGCCCTAAATTATCGGCCATTGCTGTTAGTTACTTGTCCTGCCACCTACTCCGTAAACAGACAACTATATCGACCTGGACTATACAAGTCACCTACATGTTTTTTTAAATTAAACAATATTTTTCCAAGGTGGTATGTTATTTTGTAGTAATTGACTGAAATTTCTATTTTTCGGAACATTTTTGTGTATGATATCTAATTTCTTAATCGTTGAGTAGCAATGAAAATGCTCGCTCACAACATTCAATAGATGCTACCTTGTGACAAGACAGCCACTGTAAAAAATTCTCCAACAAAAAATTTGTATTTTCAATTTATATTTTTCACCACGAAATTGCTCAACTTTCAAATAAAAATATAATAGTTCCACAGAATGTTATTACATATTGCTTAACAACTTATCAAATGTTGAAAAATGAATACATTCATAAGAATAAAGTGTGGTCCTAAACACTTTTAGGTTTGCGCTGTTGGCAGCTCGACGAAAACTCGCCTAATAGACTTATTTTGTATTGCACTGAACAATAGGCCTAGGATATAGCTAGTTAAAGATCTGCTTGGTCGATTATAGGCTAATGTGTAATATTTTATTGAACTTTACCGGTTTTGAACGTGTATCTACTCTATTTTAAAATGGAAACAAGATCTCAATAAATGCAATTCCTCAGGTATGTTGAACGTTTGTGCATAAGGGAAGCTCATCGTAATAAATATGCACGTTAAATCGTCACTGGAGGCTTGCTAGGCATATAGGCTAGAGACCTAGGCTATGTTGTTGGGTGTTGGGGAGGATGCCATTCCGTTCAGGGTTGTTTACAATATGAAAAAGAAACGATACACTTTAGACATATTCGCTGTACCAAAATTGCGTAAATAATTATGTGGTATATGTTTGAAAAAATAAATATTAATTTTGTTGGTTTGTTTCAATTAAATAGAACCAAAGCCTGTTGTATGCCTAGAGGTGTAGGCTTGTTTATACAAGTATTTAGGAAAGAACCAAAGCAAATTAATCTTAGTTATCATTGTCCTTAAAACCAAATATTAATAAATATAGAGAAGGTATTTCATCAACTTGAACATGAAACCATCAGTATATTTGTATAGCTGTGGTATTTAGAAGGTCAATGATTTTTCAGGGCGAGATTTAGCGTACGATTATAGACAACTATATCTGTCAAATGTGTTGAATGCTTGAAGTTGCAGTGAGTTTCTGTGGCTTTATCCGAGTTTTTACAATTATTTTGTTGGTGAGCGACATTCTTCTTTCGTGGATACAAGTATCAAACTTAGCGAAGGCTAGGCCCGATTTCTGCCTATTTAGAAGATGGGTTCAAGTACAGGGACCTATCAAATATCAGTGTGCTTTTTCTGTGCCTGGTTAGACTGCTTATCTTCTAGCTTGGCTTGGGTTTATATAGCCTTGTATAAACAAATTATGAAATGGGCCCTAGTTTTCTTTGGCAAGGTCATTAGCGCCTACATTAAATCAGTGGTCTTGGGCTTATTAGCTTCTTCATTTTACTGTCATAAATCAATAGTCTGTGCGTAGAATAATATAGTTTTTTCCCCAAATATTTTCATTTAAACCTTATCAAATTTAAAATGCAGGCCTATTTAAACTAAAATGAAAAAATCTAGACGTTCAAGGCAGGGACTGAGACCTTGATCTAAGAAGGTTATGGTTATGAACTGAATTTTATAAAGATTAAGGTTACGGTTACGAAGTAATTTTATAAAGGTTCCTGTTATGGTTATGAAGTGAATTTCATAAAGGTCCCGGTTATGGTTACGTTTTTGAAGCAAATTCTATAAAGGTCCTGGTTCCAGTTAAGGTCTCGGTAAATTTACTGATTAACGTACTACGCCATTTTTTGTTTCAATTTTTTTCAATTTTTTCTTCATTTTTTTAAAAGTATATAAGCTCCGTTCCGCCTGCCGGCAGTATACGCGAGGTTTGTACACTAACCTCACCCTAACCTAACCTACTGTCCACCTTTGTCATCTTAGTCAGATCACAAAGCATCAACTTCAAGTGAGTAAAAAACATATTAAAACAAACAAAATGCAAAATGTCCAAACTACACACCATAGATATGAACAAGATCTATCAGAAAACACAAAAAACGCAAACATAGGACAAAAATTGGCCATGGTACGTTAATTAGCAAAATTACTAAGGTCTTGAACTGAAATAAAGAACGGTTATGGAGTAAATTTGATAAAGGTCCCGGTTATAGGTAGGGCCTACGGTTATGAAGCAAATTTCATGTAGGTCCTAGTTGCGAGATTAATATTTGAGCTCATATTCAATATTTGTCAACAGTTGGCCTAATTAGGCCTACTATAATTTAGTATTTCCCAAAATATGAGATTCGTTTCGAAATTCATAATTGTAAATTAGGAATAATTTTAGTCAATTTGTTTCAAATCACTGCTTACCATTTGGTGGCACATTTTCCGACTGTACAAGATGACATGTATATATACAGTCGAATCGCACCTGATTTCTTCCTCAATTCGAAGGTGTAACGAGTGGTTATAATTTTCAATAATCACACGGGATTCAAATGAATGAGCCACGACTTGGTAATAATTATGATGTGAATTGAAATGAACTACCGGTATGACAAATCGCACATCAACGCGTTTTGAAAATGTTCACCGTGACCATTCACACTCTCGACACCATTGAACTGTCTTTCTTGATCTCTTTTGAAAGACTGATCATTTGGACTGTTTTTTCAACAGTGTGTTTGCAACTTGTTATACATATTTTTAACCCCATTGATAAGTGAAGTTTTGGTAGAGGAGAGGTGTGTTGCAGATGTTTGTTTTCTCATTTTACCGTTACTTGTGGACTCGAGTGATGGAAGTTCTCGAATGACCGTCCTCCCTAACCCACAACACTAGCGCATGGGTGGTTCAAACCGTCATCTCTAGTGTCAATACGATATTATATTGTGCTGTTTCCAGCGAAGTCTTGGAATTTCCACAAACTGGGTGCCAGCATTTCTTTGACTTGAACTAATCTTTCTTGAAAGATGTCTCTCAACTAACCCTTCTCCCTCTCATAAAGCTCAGCCCCAAAACTTTGACATAGCAGAGTTTATGTTTGGAGTGCTGGAAGCTGAATGACAAGTTATGGGCCCATTTCCTTTTCCTCAGATTCAGTGTCTGTGTTGAAACAACCATTTCAAGCCCTTTTTGGGACCCCAATAACCGACATCTTGAAGATTGCTGGTTGTGGTTCTCATTACCTCAGCATCAAGGTTATCGGTTGCGAATACTGTTGGGCCCCAAAAATAATAACGGTTGTAGTTATGGTTGTACCATAGCAATAATAAGGGTTGTGGTTACGGTTGCCGGAGAAATATGGGTCTTTAACGGTTATGGTCTCAGTCCCTGGTTCAAGGTGAACACGGATATATAATGACAAATAGCTGATGCGCCAACTTCATCCAGTAAATAAATCCAGGATCGAGAGGAAAATACTATGGGGGGGAGGAGGGGGGGGATAGTTTTTGGCATAATTTGCTGTGTACACTTGTGGTCACAATGAACATTTTTTGGGGAAAATTACATTCTAATTCGAATGAAATTGATGCACATTCAACCGCTATTTTTTAAAATGTACTACATGCCTTTAAAGTGCATATGCACATTATCTTCTAGTTTTAGTGCGTATTAGTATATTCATCAGTATATTCATTAGTATATTCTAATAGTCATCAGTATATTTTCTTCAGAGTGCATTGTAATGAAGCTTGCTCGACCACTGTATGTGGCTGCAACCGTACTGCAATTTCACTATAAGTTTGATTGAACGGGACAAAATGAAACTAGGAGGTGTAGTTAAAATAGGCTAGTTGTTCAGTGGTTGTAATTTTAAATGTTGAATATTATGTACTAGGCCTAGTTTGAATGCCTAGTAATCCTCAAGTGACAAACATGCAAGTTTACGTCTACGATTTAACGATGGTGAAGCATATCTGCCAGTTTTTTATTGTCTTGGTTTGTAAACTTGATAGGCTATCTTACGGTACAAGTGTGTTGCTGTTATCAAGAAAATGGACGAAGATATAGATTTAAAGTCCCCTTCTGGAAGGACAGAAGTGGACGAAGATTTAGAGGATGAAGAAGAAGGGGAAGATGACGACGAAGACGATGATGAAGTCCTGGCGTTAAGTGAGTATTTCGGAGACATGGTGTGTGTGATGTGTTATTGTGGTGTGTGACTGATATGTGTATATTTTGTATTACCCTGTGTATTATCTGGTAGGCCTATCCTGTGATACAAAAATATGCGTTATTATTATAAATGCAGTTTCCTTTCCTATTCTTGTTGACATACTCAAAGGACATCACAGCCCTGAAACTTTTTTTTAATAACATCGAAACTTGATACAAAATCATTGTTCCCCAAATAAGGCTGTGGATGAAAGATAGGATCGTTTGGACGGGCACCACAAGGGCGATCTTACCACCCCATTTTAAATGTTTATAACCAATGAACTTCAACACCAGGACTGTGCTGTTGGTGACCATGAATTTCCGCCGCAGATAACAGTCTTTCAGTTTCTGAAAGTCCGGACTACATTATAAGTAAAAACCATTTCTGTGATATATATCCGGACATTATCAGCATTGGTATCAAGAGTAAACAAAACACACGAATGTTGATATCTTCCACTTTGAAATAAGTCTCTCAGGCAATGTTCACTTCTGTCCATTAACAGCAGATGTAAAGTTCATCATAATACAAAATAGAAACAAAAATAAGTGATGGGCCTAAACTGTTAAAATTAGGCGTATCACTCTACTAATTAAGGGTCGTGGCCAATTAGTAGTTCATCCAAGCATTTGCTTCGAGGACTGTGGGAAACCACGAAAAACCAAGTCAGGATGGATACAAAAAAGTGTTTGTTGGTCTTCTTCTTTCAACTTCTTCTCTTCTTCTTCTCTTGTGATATTTGATTTTCTTGAAATTATTATTGGTCATGAAATAAACATGTCCACGCAGTTCAAAAATTATTCCCTTTTCTTGAAACCTTGATAGTTGTTATGACATGCATGCATGCAAAAAACACCGGTGGCAGTGAAAAGTCTTGTTGCTTCACTAAAACGTTTGACGTTGATAACATCCCGATGGCCGTGCACACAAATTTTCTTCCAAGGTTCTTGCATTCTATTGAGTGATTTTCAGACTTCTAGGACTCAAGTATCTTGAAAATCCTGAAATAAGAAATGTGCTTACATAAATTCGCATAAATCTATGTCAAAATGACATAATCGAGAAAAAACAGTCAGACATACACCTCAAAGTCATAATAACTCTGTATGGTCACTAAATGTCATATTAGCTGGATGTCAGCCTTCTTTCTGGCTAGACCAGAAGGCAAAATCTTGAATCGTAAGTATTTCACAAAATAACTGAAACTATTAGGCCTACTTCCCTTTATGTTCACTTGTAGTATGTTGCTTGAAGATCATGTTGACATCACCGAATATATAATTTGATCACTTTAATTACTTCAAAATATTATTTAAATATGGACAGATAAATCTCCAGAACTGTTGTTATCTACTGATAACAACCTGGAATGTATCCCTGAAACTAGATTTTAATGAATGGGGACAATATTTATGTCCCTAGTTTTGAAGAAAACTTGAAATCATCATCTCAATTTCAGAAATGGAATTAATTTTTTTGGTTTTCCAGAGACTATGAGTCATGACGTAGGCATCACCGATTCTGTATAGAAATATGAACAGAATCAAGTACCGTAATGTCTTTGTCACGACTCAGAAAAGAGGTTGGGTCCTGGAGGACAAATGAATTGATTATAATTCCTGAAATTGTCACGATGATTTCTAGTTTTCTCTAAAATTAAGGAAATACATATTGTCATTATGCGTTGAAATCTAGTTTCAGGGTTAAATTTCGATTCAATTTCAATTTATTTATTCATTTCTTGGGACAGTAACATTTGATACATTGTGTAAAAATTGTATTCGGGTTCTGATGTCCTCTAATTCGGATGTGGCCAAATGAAATATTATGTGGTGCTCAAAATCAAAAAGGCAACCTTGGCAAAGTTGCAGGGAAAACTGCTCAATTTCCTAATTCGACCTGAGTTTTAGTGGATGCTAGGTGAATGTAGGCCTATTGGAAAAGTTGAAAATATATAAAACAAAATTGTGCATAGGCCTACTTTGTATTTTTAACACAACATTGAATGAATCATTTATATGTAGGATATATGAATATATATATTATTCCAAACATTTCCAGGTGAATGTGGCTTTTTGGTGCTAATTGGATTCCATCTGAATCGAGCATAACATAGGCCTACTTTGATTCTATTTGGTACGGTACGAGGTATGCCTCTATAAAGTCCCTTTCTGACTTTGGAACCAAGTATTTCTTATTCTGTGAGAAAAAATATTTACCGTACGTAATCATTATTGTCAGGTTATTTTTGTTCTATTTCTACTCTTGTATTGAATTTTTTCCATGGGTGCTTTTCTCCTAAGCCTTTGACGGTATTGGGATATATTTTTTTAATTTTAAATTTCTTTTAAATAGCATCGAAACTTGATACAAAATCATTGTTCCCCAATGAAGGCTGTCGATGAATAGTAGTATCGTTTGGACGGGGCACCACAAGGGTGATCTTACCACCCCATTGTAATTATTTAAAACCAATGAACTTCAACACCAGGACTGCGCTGTCGGGGACCATAATTTTCTGCCGCAGATAAAAGTCTTTCAGTTTCCGAAAGTCCGGAACACATTATAACTAAAGACCGTTTCTGTTATATATATCCGGACATCACCAGCATTGGTATTAAGAGTAAACAAAACACACGAATGTCGGTATCTTCCACTTTGAAATAATGTATCTTGGGCAATGATCACTTCTAAATATATACCGTAGTGGATAGTATACCTGTAGTGATATATAGTAATATAGTGAAGCGAGAGACTGTTGTGAACTGTGTAGCGGCCAAGCAAGCTAGGTATGCCAAACCTAACACCGTGCATATGCAATGAGATATTTGAAACAAATATTGTTGAAATCATATGCATTGTTCATGTACCATCCCCAACATTGAGTCTGGATTTCCTAGTACTACAAACTCTAATGTGAAATTCATATATATATTTGTACCTGTTCTTTTCTATATATAACACTGTATTTCGTATTTAACAGCACGACTGTAGCTCCATGCAGCTATTGTTATAGGGATGGTTAGGTGTCTATAGGGCCTACCCCCAATGACGTTACGGAGGGTAGCTAGCTGGTCAGGTTTTGTGATGCAGTCCGCGTTTAGAAAAATCACCACGGCTATATTGTATATCTGATGGACTCCACATTTTCTCTCACATACCAGTACTATCAATTGAATCCATCCTTCATATGAATTGTGGATTCAACAAACTTGGATAATTTCTTCAACGTGTTTGTTTTTTATTTGCCCCCTAGATGAGACCCTTGAGAAAATCTCCCAAATCAACAGAAAGTCTCACGGGATTCGTCGTGGGCCAGGCCGACCTAGGAAGGATGCGCCGTACAAGAAATCCCACGATAACAAACTAAGAAGATGGAAAAGGTAATGATTAGGGGTGCCAGTTGATATTCAATACCTTGACCCTCCCCATATAACCTAGCTGTTGGTGGGGTTGTTAAGCAACAACAATAATACCTCGATTTAGTTCTATATTAATTCATTTTGTAATGATAGTATGAAAATAATAGTTGGTTAACCATTTTATTTGATAATCAATTGTATTTGTACTTTGTAGTATCGATACAATCGTTAGGCCCCTACATCCATGTCTTGGTTATTTAAAAAAGTATGTTGAAAGCATTTTCTCTACCTTGCCTAGGACGCAAAACCAGAAAATATGTGGCCTTTTTAAAAGTCAATTTTAAATTCAATTGTGCATACGGTAGTCAAAATAATAAATCATTGGTCGTTTCTTGTTGAGGACCAACTCTAGGTGCATTTTAGCAATAATTATTTTTTAATGTCAGCTGCTTCATAATTAGGGATGGGCATCGATTAAAAAATCGATCATTGATTTTTTTTATATGGTCGAATCGATTAAATAATCGATTAAAACCATCAAGTTTCGACAAAGTCGGTTTTTCGTATTTCTGTAGTTTGCCGCTTATTTCACGATTTTAAATTTGAATTCTTTCTTCTCATTAATTGTTAAAAGTTCTCGTTATGCATCGCGTAATATGTTGTTTGAGGTTAGATGTATTAGAACAGCTTATGTTATCTCTTGTTCACAGTGGTGGCAGTACACAAAATCTTTATTCAAGATATGAGGTGAAGTTGAATCTTGATTCTCAGCACAAAACTCAAAATTCAACCACACATCACTTCTCAAATTCAGAGTCGTAAACAGCATTTTCTTCCCACTCCTAGATGTAGACGCCATCATTAGCAACTAGTTGAATCGCTTTGGTGATGACCTCAAACTTCCCTTTTTCTAGCCAGTATCAATACCTCGTTAACCAGCAGGCCTACTAACCTGCGCGCGCACGCGCAATTTGAAAAGCAGCATTTTCAAATTATGGTACAGATCGGAGATATTGATTAGGCCTATTCAATAGCAATATCGATTAATCAAATATTTTACGTTATCGATTAATCAAATCGATTAGATCGATTTAGTGCCCACCCCTATTCATAATTGAATGTTATTTTTCATAGGCCTACAGTAAAACAACGTTTATACTACCGGTACTTTGAGGGGACTGAGGAAAATAATCGTATAAACGAATAATCATATTCATGAATGATCATATAATAAATCGTATAACTAGGAAAACGCCATATATGCGTTGCTAGACGAGCGGATAGTGATGGTATGTCGACTTTTTGCCAAACTTTTGCCTACATTCGCCAATTGGGTGACATTCAAGTTATAAATGGGTAAAAACTGCTTCCGAGTGGTACCAATTTAGCACTTTTTCATGTTTTTTCTTCAAAATGGCTGACCCGATCAAGCTGAAAGTTTGCAGAAATGTGTATTGAAATGTAATTCAACTTCACGCAAGATTTCATTTTTTCGTAAAATAATTTTTTTTTTCGCTGTGTTATTCTAACGGGTATTTTTGAAATTTCTAAAATTCATAAAAATGAAAGTTACCACCCGATAATGCCACAAAACTATACAGATCTAAGTTGGATGAGGAACCATAACGTAAAAGAGTTTGAAGTTGATAGCTGTAGCCGTTTGACCTGTGGAGAACCGACAAAAAGACATTTAAAAAAACAACATAAAAACGAACACCAATTTTTTTCAGTATGTCAAATTGAATCCCTGCTAAAGCTCGTCTAAATATAACAAAAATGTATGTTTCATGTTTCAACGTGTTGGGTTTCATTAACAATGATGAATATATCATCATTGCCATGTATGTTGGTACACGATGATAATAACAGCTATGTAACATAAGCCAGGGTCAGCAAAAAGGTTATAATCTTACTACCGGTACTTGAAAAGTCATGTCATGACACTTTGCTATGCAGCTTCACACAATTTATTGCTTGACAAGTGAGACTGTAAACAATCAAACACTGCAATTGCAGCATAGAAATGGGCGGGCCTACCTAGACTACACCACTGAGTCCATAAATACTACTTTATCTCCCGGTATGACTACCACTATCACCATCTTGCTCATCACTGCTGTCGTTTTCATTGTTTTGAGCCAAAGTGTATCAATTGGTGGTAATTCACTTGTAATAATATCACTGGTGATGTTCACAAAATCCTTTTACCACTCACCATTATCGAAAATACAATCACTTCACGTGAAGGTCACACGAGTACTATCAACAGTTGTTGCATAGATACAAGTGCTACGACGGGTCCGATTGGTCAACTGAGAGGAGGCTATCAGAAAATAGCAGGTGTGCTTACACTTGCAACTGGTGTTTACGTTTTGGGGATTTACCCAAGCTTGTGTTTTTACGACTTTATGAAGAACACCTGACTGGGATTATTGTAAAGGTAGGAAGGGGACAAGAAATTGAGGCGTATACAGTGAAACCTTTATGCATCGTTCCCGTATCCATTGTTTTCCTGCTTGTACCATTTATTTTTTCTCACCCCACTCCCATATAACCAGTGTTGAATTTTCCCGGATGGATCGTTTTCCTGCATGGATGGTTTTATTTTCCTGGTCCCTTGAAAAACGATGGATAGAGGTTTCACTGTATATGAAAAGTCTTGAATAAATGAGTCGTATAACAGAAGAAAATGAACATGTAGTCTTATGGAGAATGGTTTGGATCACCTAGAAAAGTAATATAAATGTGAAAATCGTATAATTGAGATTGTATAACAGACGTCCTACTGTATATATATATATATATATATATATATATATATATATATATATATATATATATATATATATATATATATATATATATATTTATATATATATATATATATATATATATATATATATATTTATATATATATATATATATATATATATATATATATATATATATATATATATATTTATATTTATATATATATATATATATATATATATATATATATATATATATATATATATATATATATATATATATATATATATATATTTATATATATATAGATATATATATATAGATATATATATATATTTATATCTATCTATCTATCTATATATCTATCTATCTATCTATCTATCTATCTATCTATCTATCTATCTATCTATCTATCTATCTATCTATCTATCTATCTATCTATCTATCTATCTATCTATGTATCTATGTATCTATGTATCTATGTATGTATGTATGTATGTATGTATGTATGTATGTATGTATGTATGTATGTATCTATCTCTATCTCCATCTCCATCTCTATATCTATATCTATATCTATATATCTATATATATCCATATATAACTATATATATCTATATATATCCATATATAAATATATATATCTCTATATATCTATCTATATCTATATCTATCTATATCTATTTATATCTATCTATCTATATGTATATGTATATGCATATGTATATGTATATATATGTATATATATATATATATATATATATATATAGATATATATATATATATATATATATATATATATATATATACATATATATATATATATACATATATATATACATATATATATATATATATACATATATATATATATATATATTTACATATATATATATATATATATATATATATATATATATATATATATATATATATATATATATATATACATATATATATATATATATATATATATATATATATATATATATATATATATATATATATATATATATATATATATATATATATATATATATATATATATATATATATATATATATATATATATATATATATATATATATATATATATATATATATATATATATATATATATATATATATATATATATATATATATATATATATATATATATATATATATATATATATATATATATATATATATATATATATATATATATATATATATATATATATATATATATATATATATATATATATATATATATATATATATATATATATATATATATATATATATATATATATATATATATATATATATATATATATATATATATATATATATATATATATATATATATATATATATATATATATATATATATATATATATATATATATATATATATATATATATATATATATATATATATATATATATATATATATATATATATATATATATATATATATATATATATATATATATATATATATATATATATATATATATATATATATATATATATATATATATATATATATATATATATATATATATATATATATATATATATATATATATATATATATATATATATATATATATATATATATATACATATATATATATATATATATATATATATATGTATATATATATATATGTATATATATATATATATATATATATATATATATATATATATATATATATATATATATATATATATATATATATATATATATATATATATATATATATATATATATATATATATATATATATATATATATATATATATATATATATATATATATATATATATATATATATATATATATATATATATATATATATATATATATATATATATATATATATATATATATATATATATATATATATATATATATATATATATATATATATATATATATATATATATATATATATATATATATATATATATATATATATATATATATATATATATATATATATATATATATATATATATATATATATATATATATATA